>JAQQZY010000028.1:33745759-33759472 GCA_030068375.1 Ostorhinchus rueppellii
TTTTTGTCAGCACTCTGAAAATGAAGCTCTTGAGACATTTTAATTACAACGTATTGTATAAGGAGCCTTTTAACGCATACACACATAGATTCAGTTCAGGTTTTGGTCTATTATTCTGCCTTAAATCATGAATTTAGAGAATATAGCCTCTTCCCTTAAATAAAAAGAGAAATAGTACAGTAGAAAAATACAATTCTACGAAAGGTACTGCTTTTTAAAACTTTATCCAGGAAAAAGTAAAGTACCATCAGCAAAATTTAATAAAATAACTTTATAAAAAAAGCTCTCCTTTACATGTATTATACTGTTTATTTATTACCATTAACATCATTAACATGCAAACAAACTTTAATACAATCATTACTTTATATACTTTTAAATTCTGCTATAGTGGGTGCTTATACACCAATTTGGGTATAAATTTAAAATTTTCTTTAAAGTAACAAGAGTCATCCAATCGATGGTAAAATGTACAATATGTGTTTCTAAAGTGAAGCATAATCAGTTTGGCCGTACCCACCAGTGCGTGCCTGCAGTGCATGTCAGCACCAGGTTGCATACGGTGCATGATTCGAATCGCAATATTGTATCAGTCTGTATGCATGCCTGCCTACATCTGAAGATCCACTCTTGCGTATAACAAAGCTGCATGTGTGCTGCAGTGATTTGTGTGTCTGTGAGGTGGCTGCATGGTCTCTAGTTGGCATGGTGTCTCGTCCTACACCTGTGTGTATGTGTGCGTGCTTTTTCGCACGTGTGTGTGTCCATGTCTCACCCGAGGGTAAAGCACTTAAGCGGTGTGTGCCTGAGTCCAAACAGCTGTGAGCAGAGGCAGGCAGCGGGTCTCTAAATGACTAGAGACCTGAGATAGAGCCCACAGGGGGAGCCTACCTCTGAAATATACATGTCACTCACCCTCAGAGGAGAGGGAGGGTGAGTGAGAGAGATAGAAAGCCAGAGAAAGCAGAGGGAGTGAGAGTACTTCAATGGTCAGACTGAGGACAGAGGCTGAGGGATTGAAAGACAAACCAAAGAAACAAAAACTGAAGGAGGAAAAAAACAACAAATATCTATAGAAGGCAGCAGAGCACTTATCTAATGTTTGTCTCTCCATGCTCACAAACAGTGCCACTGCACAGGGGACTAACTCCAAAACAGCGCTGCGGTCAGTCTGCCATTTTGGCTCCATGGGGCCTGTCGGGGGCCATGTGTGTCCAGCAGGAGTGGCTGACTGGGGAGGCCATTACTGCTCCCTGCTTCTCCTCCACCACAGGCTGCAGCACTTGCCTGTCAGCCCAACTCCATATATATGGTAATAGAACACGAGTCTGTGGGGCGGGTGGGTGTGTGTTGTTTTTTTTTTTTTTGTGTTTTTGATGGAGGTGGAGGGAGGGAGGGGGTTGTGGACAAGGAAACAGGGGTCAGCCAAAAGCTTTAATCTGGCCCATGAGCTAGTCCTGGTCTTTGTGTTTGTGCGCGAGTATATGGGCAGAAACGCATAGACAATGTGTTACAACAGAGTGAAACTTCAAAAAGAGCTCAAAAGGAATTGAGATGAATCTGAATACAGACCGACAAACGCTGCTGGATTTGACTGACCATGGCAGGGGTTACGGGGGTCCTTGGTTGGACAGAGCATGGCAGGGGGATGGCGGGCTTGGTGTGTGTGTGTGTGTTTTGTTGGGGGGAGGGGGTCAAGGTCCCAATGGCCAACCAGATATTCATAGAATTCCACTTGGATGGACACAAAGCTTCCCTTTGCCGCTATTGGGCAGCCAGCCGAGAAAACACCACAAACACCAATACATCGTCAAATCCTCAGCGACCAGATAGCAGGTGGAGTTTTGTGATAAAGTTGGAGCGTTTGATTTGCAGAGGTGGAAGTTTGTACCTAGGCATGCATTAGTATGAGAGGGTGACTGCCACTCAGGACACTTGTTTGATTGCAAAAATAGAAAAAAAAAAAAAAAAGATCTGGGATGCAGTAGATCCATCAAACACATTTTTATCTCATGCATTGCAGTGACACGTAATCTTGAACACCAGACTTCAACTCTTTAATCTGTGCTGTAAAACTAGAAAGGCCAAAAAGTACTAAAAATATAATTGTGATCTGGTAAATGAGGTACTTAAAGTTTCTCTCCAATAGAAAATCTACTCAGCGATCCTTCAAAGCATAACTGTCATTTGCAGATTATGATATTTCACAGGTAAACGCAGCCGTCTGAAACTGCCTCCTACATTTTCCATCTCTTTAACGGTCACATCTGTTGGCCTTCCTGGTCTTAAAGCCACATCGATTACAGAGTGCTCTTCTCTTGTTTCCTTTACCTTGGTCTTGTTTGGTGGCGGGGAGCTGCGGCCCTTGTCGCTCTGTGGGTGTGTGTTGGTGGGTGGGGAGTGTGCGCCCAGGTTAGCTTGGGGTGGCAGGCTGCCTCCATGCTGCTTGGCCCCCGGGGAAACCTGCATGGCCGCCAGCTGAGCTGCATACAACTGCTGCAAGGTCAGAAAGACAGGAAAGAGGAGAGGCAGGGGGGAGGCACAGAGTGAAGTAAGAAAAGAAGAAGAGGGGGAAAAGAGAGGGAGGTGGAAATAAAGGAGAAGAAAGGGGCAACATGAATAAATGAATACTAGAGAGCGCACAAACAAAAAGGAAGACGCTGACTAAAAAGCTCTGGAAGAAGAGGCCATTAGTGGCCCAGCCGCTGTTTGTGTGACAGAAAGAGATAGAGGGACATCTCCACTGTCAACCCCCCCTCACCCCATGGGAGAAGCGCTAACAGCCTCTCTGACAGGCCCAGAGATGGCCATGTCCCCTCCAGGTGCATCGTGGGAGAAAGGGAAAACATTCTGGCTATCGAGGTCACGACGGAGAGCCCGGCTTTGGCTCAAGGTGAAAAAAGTGATGATGAAGAGGGGAAAAAAAAGACAGAGAGAGGAAAATTTGTGAAGCTACATGCCAGATGGGACATGCCAGAAGTGTCTTGTGCTCCTGCGACATTTTTTTTGTGTACTAACAATAAAGGCGTAAAACACACACAAAAGCTATAAAATAAGCCTTAAATGAAGATAAATTGATTCAATAACTGCTGTGGAAAACAAAAAAACTGGTTTTCCCTATTCTTATTTATGTATTTAATTAATTTCCAATTAAACAAAAGCATTATGGCGTGTGCTGCTATGGTGTGAACATACTTGGGAATATTTATGCAATACCATTGTATCACACAAAACAGTCTCTGGCCAGTATTTCCACAGCAACAGACACAGCATAATATTCACAACTTGGAAGGAGCTTCAATATTCATAAACACTTCTTTCTGTCTCTGTCTTCTCCTCAAAATCATTCTGCAAAGCTCAATTACTTTTATGTCGGCTAATACAAATCTCCAAGACGCTGTTTTGTTTTCTCAGAATTGTTATTCCCTCCTCTGAAGAGCAAGAGAACGGTTGTTTTGCAAAAAAGTAACTGATGTGTTGTTTTTGAATAGTTATAATTGTTATTATTTATTTCTGGTGGAAGATTTTTCTGGAAGACGACCATCCTTTTTTTGAGTTTAACTTCCGTCCTTCTGTTGGCGCTTGGCTGCCGGCCACCGGCGTCAAACAAAGGCTGGTTTATGCAAATGGACAAGGAGGAGATGCTGTCACTGCTGTTTCTCTCTCTCTGGCTCTGTCTGTTTGTACCTCTCTCTGTCTCTCTTCACAGCCACATTAGCTCCTGCTCTCCTCTGCTATCTTAAATAAAGACATTTATCTCTTTATATAAACAAGAAAAAAAGAGACTTTCAAACTGGCGGTACACACATGCACAAAGGAGTACTTCTTGGAAGAAGCTCAGAATTTGAAATAATCTCCTTCTGACTGTCACTCACACAGCAATGCTTTTTCCAACACTGCAGCAGCAATGTTTCCTGTTATTCTGTTATTTATTCTGTTGCTTTATTGAATACCCAACTTTCCTATTCACTCTAAAATACAGTATGACACAGGCAGTCCCATAAAGGTGAGTTGTATTCCAAGCCACAAACTTCATACTTGACAAACACTTTCAGAAAGTTGATGCTTTAAATGAAACAGTTCATGTTGGACACTGAGGTGATTATTAAATTGTTGGCGCTGAGGAAAATAAATCTGAGCCATAATGTCAGCATCTGCTGTTCCAAAGTGTGTGGCATACCAGGTTTAAAGGTGCTAGCAGGCAGTGCAGGCTGCTAGCTGCCAGGGTTTCATAATTTGTGCAGGGGGAACAACCGGAGTGGGCTTCAAGGTTTTTCAGAGGAACAGCAGGGTTAACCCGCTGTTCACAGAGAAGCTGTGTTGAGCTTCTGGGATTCTTTAAGTCCCCGAGGGCACAAAGTAGCAAATTGTGCTCATGACGAGGCAGGTAACCCCAGGGGTGGTGGTTTCTGCCAGAGTGGAGCATCTATTCTTCTCTATTAAATGGAATTACAAAACATGTCCCTGTGCTCTACAGAAACTGTAAATGCTCTGCTTGGGTCTGAATTCTTCATTAATTCAACTCCACAGGTCCATCTTCAATCCTATACCTGAGTAATGACACCAGAAAGGTGGTCCTTTAAATGCAAATGAGCCACTTCAGGCCCCGCCCCCTCCAGGTTGTTGGCTGTGCTGCTCTGTCCAGTTCAACCAACAACTGAACATTTTAGGTAATCAGCTCCAAGTTTGGACATATTTTCAGTTTGGACTAGAACTGCTGCTGATAAACAATTACAGAATGTTTGTCAGAAGTCTTAACCTTATACGTGCAAATGTCATGATGTAACTAGTTATAGATGTAACAAACTAAGTAGGAATTAAACAGGTTGTAGAAATCCACATGATTTTCCCCTATGTGAATATAAAGATAGCTTTGCAGCACCTGGAGGGTTCATATTCAAACTTCATGAACTATTTGTGTCCAAATACACAAATAAATGAACCAAAGACTAATAAAAGTGGGTTTAACAAAACATGACCCCTTTAATGATTTATTCTGCTACAGTATGTCCTGTGTAATTTCATGTGTTCCTATGCCTCTGTAAAGCACTTTGAATTGCCTTATGTATGAATGGTGCTACACAAATAAATTTGCCTTGCTGTTGTAGACTCTGAGGGGAACAGTGATAATTGTGGACATACAGTAGACAGGGTGTGGTGTGGCTGCTGCTTCAGTAGTCAGCAGGTGATCGGTCATGCTCTGGAGGGTTACATGGATGCTGTGCTGAGGACCAGCTCCCTGAGATCAGATCAGCCTCCGCTCGCTCATTTCTCTTCAATTAGCTGCACTGTGCATGCAGCCGAGCGTGAACACCCTTCACCCCCTCCTCCCACCTTCCTCCTTCTCTTGCCCACCTCCCCACCAGCCAAACCCCCTAGCGAGTGGACCACAGGCGGTGTGTGTATGTGTACGTGTGTATGTGTGTGTCCTGCCGTATTCGGACCAGTGGTTCAAAGGCCTCTTTATTTGCGGAGTGAATTGAGTTCCATTACAAGGCCAGCTCCCGTCACTCAAAGCCTGCTCAATGGGCCGGCGAGCAATGACACACACATGCTCAGAAACACACACACACACACACAGTACAGAGGGCAGAGGCACTGTGGAGCGCGCCCAGAGCATCGCCACAACGACATGCATGTCAACAAACAGGAAGTGACAGCCCAGAGCCCCCTGGGGTGACCGGAGGAGCGAACACACACATGCACAGGCGCACACACAGCAGCACAATGAGCGGGGGGTGGGGGGTGCAGCCGTAGTTGCAGGATGAGATGGAGGAATCTGAAATGTCACTCACTAGCCCACCATACAGACACACTGCTGAGCTGTGTGTGTCTGAACTGTTAAGACCTGCTCCTTACACTCCGTCCCTAATCCCTAATGTGAAACCAGCACGAACACATCTGTGTGTTTGTGGGTGCACGTGAGCATATCTAGTGGTCAGCACGCGCTTGTCACATGACACTGCCCTTGTGTGTTTGTGTGAGTAAGACTGTGCAGCCTGAGCTCCATTGATGGGAGGTGAATAGGTGATGTGTGACTATTGGTGTTCTCTGAGTGAAGACATGGGGGTGATTGTTTTGTATTAGTTGTATTGACATTGTGTGTGTCAATCTTGCTAACACACATACACTCCCTAAGCTTCATCCTCTGTGCCGGGCTGTTTCTCTTGTCATTTTAGGAGATGGGGATCTGTGTGTGTGTGTGTTCTTGGTCAATAATCTGCAGCTTTAGTCAGATTACAGCTCGCCTGGTCTTTGTTGTCAGAGTTAGCGGTGATTCAGTGCAGCCTCAGCGCTATTGTTTACATGGACACGGTGGACTATTGTATGGATCTAAATGGATTCTCGTCTGTCTGTTTCCCAGTTTGTCTGATCATCTCCCCCCCCCCCCTCGTGGGGTGTCTGGGCACGCAATTAACAAGAAGTGAAAAACAAAGTGGGCTCAAATAAAATAGTATGACCTAAACATCTTTACAATTTAACAGCCTCTCATTTTCAATCAGTCTTTTTTCCTTTTAAGCGGTTTTGTTCTCCTTTTTGAAATCGAAGCATATGCGAGATAAACAACAGAAACACCAAAAGATGAGCGCAGTGGCCAAGCCTGAATAAATGTTATCACAATGTGTTCCATCTACCTTTATCCCTTCACTTCAAGGACAAAGAAAATCTGGTAAACTTTCTTTGAGTGAGTATTTTTTCATGCTTTCGTAGTTGGTTGCTCAGTTACATCCTACAAACATGGTGTCATCCTTTTACAGTGGATACAAAAGCAAACAGAAGTAGACTTTTAGACCAGTAAAATATATACGATCATATCCTGGTACTTATCTTTTACATGGTAAAAAATTCTTTAAAATGTCCTTAGAGGTGGTATTGGGATTGAATTTGCCCATCCTTTGTTACACCTATCTCTGCTGCCTATTGATTCCACATTGATCTCATGATCTTATCGCAAAATGGCATTTCCTTAGAACTTAAAGAAGCTTATAAGTCCATGAAGAAGATATCAACTATGGAGCAATTCTGGCATCTGTGAAAATGCTTTTCTGCACTCTTTCTCTCTTCTTGATAAGGGTTTGCGTTCCTGTGGAGAAACAAGTTGCTCAATTGATTTCTTGTTTACCTTCTCTCATCTGTCCCTGAGCTTTTCTTTTCCCTTTTTCTGATCCCGCCCTCCCTCCCCTTCCTCCCTCCGCCTGCCCGCCTGTCCGTTGTTCGTCCGTCCGTCCATCTCTCCGGTGTACAGTGTGGTAATCCAGGACAATATGTTCCAACATCTGCCTCTCCATATGATGCCTGACCCACGCCATTGACCCTCTTTATACCACACCGCACACACATTTCCTCTTTCACACACATCCACTCTTTTCTACTCCTCTTACCTCCATCCTCTCATCTCTATTTTTTCCCCTCTGTTTATTCATTTAACTGATCATCCGTCTAAATACTGCTCATGCGCTCTCTTGTGCCTCTGCCTTTTCATCTCGTCTTTATCATCAATCTCTCTCTTGCCAGGATAAGTGCATTTTTCTTTTCATGTCAGCTCTCTGTCTGTCCTTCTCGGTCCATTTGTGTGATGTGGATGATATCAATGATATCAAGGGTCAATAGGGAGCCAGATTAACATGCTCTAATGCACAATGTCACACTCATCCCCCAGATTAAGATGTTAAATGCCAACCTTGTACACTCAAAGCCTCCATTGCCTTGAAAAACCCTCCATGTTAAGCTCCTATTGACCATAAGAGCTACTCTGCTCATTTCTATGATGGACATTTGAAACATAGAAAGAGCTTTCAGTCATAGAAAGATTAATACATGTTTCTAAGGACTGCACTTAACTTAAAGCCTTGATTTTGCTGTTTTGTGCCCCGTTGTCTCTATTTGTATATAACCAGCAGTGATCAGACCAAAACCTAATGCTGACTTTGTCTTTTTCCAACATCTATACCATTGTTTCTGAGGTTTCAGGGACATATTAGTGAAGGATGACCTGATGGTTACACACAGACATGTATTTATACTCTGTACTGAATGTGTGTGTGTGTGTGTGTGTGTCAAGTGTATTGAAATTGCACCATGTTTTGTTGCACTCTTCAAGTGTATTGTGCCATGTTTCTGAAAATCTTTAATTTTCTACTCGTTTGTGCTTATGTTTCTCGTCTAAGTGGTTCTTCGATGTCCTGTCTGCCAAACCACTGTGTTGCCGTGGCGACCTGGGGCCTGAGCTAACTGTCATGTCTCGTCTATGCGACAGAACCAGCTTCTTATAAAATGAGGGCGCAAAGACGATCCCAAAGGAAATCCAGCAACATTGAGACATCTGTACTTGTGTTAGCCTGGACAAATCCTTTTCTTTCTGACAAAGCCTTAATCTCAACGCTTGTGTGTGTGGCTGTGTGTGTGCGTCTGGGAGGATTGTAAGCAAGAAATCTGCTAGTGAGATGTTTTTTTGCACTTGTTGTGTCCTCAAGCCCCTCCCTGCTGGTTACAAAAAAAAAAAAAAATCCCAATTGCAAAGTGGACAAACGGGAGGTTCTGAATGTGTCTGAACACATTGGAACATATGGGTGACTAGATTGAGGCAGTGATAACAGCACAGAGGACATTATTCTCAGGCTAAACACACAAATGTGCTTGCACACACACATGCGTGAAATAATGAAATCAGTGACGACAGCGGGGTCCGTTCTCCATGATAGAATTACACAGCTATTCTATTCTCCCTGTAGTGTCTAGCATATGGGGCAGCATGTTTGGTTGACAGGTGCAAATGTATTGAACACACTCTGCCTAACCTTTAACCCATATTTTCCCATCATTCTCCATGTGTGTGAGCAGTAAGTGAAAAAGATGTGCTTACTCCTGTTAATATACATGAAAATCTGTGTCAATGCAGCTGTTTCTCTCAGATGTACATATGTGTGCGCACAATTATGTCATATTTTATGATAATGTGTGTCAGAAGGACAGGAGGGCCAACCTCAGCCTGCGCTGAGGACAAGCTGAACATGGGAGGTTAATGTGTTTCAGACAGGCAACTGAGAGGACGCCCGCGCAGGCTCTTAACCCCTGGGAGAAGGGGCCCCCAAAGCCCACGTGGATCTGAGTGGAAGTATGTGAGGTCCGTATGTGTGTTTGTGTGCGTGGGTGTGTATGTCGGGGAGGTAGTGACTGAGTGGGTTGGGGGATCGGGCTTACTATGCGATAGCACTCGTATTCTAAATATGGAGAGAGGAAAACGACTAGCGTCCAACTCATCCTCCTTATAAGTGGGATAACAGATGTTGACTTGTGTTTTTACTGTTGTACCTCTCTGTGGCTTTGTTTCTTTCTCTCTGTTATCTCTATTGAGCTTTTTGGCTCCCTCACTGATTTATGACACAGTCGCTGAGCAAAGGAGCAGACCAGCTTTTAAAGTTTAAAGTACATTTCCTCACAAAAGGGCCAAAAATTAATGACTCAGATAGCATCTATTTAGAACATCCATGTCAGTAAAGTCCCCAAATCTTTCTCAGTTGCAAAATATCATATCACAAAACATACATTTTTCCGTGTGAAAATTAGAGCGAGGTCAATTGCTCAACAATTTTGGAGATTTTTTACACTCAGAATATCTTAAAGACAAGTATAGTAGTATGGTGACAGACATGCTTAACACAGAAGTCTTGAAATGTTTGTATCTTTCCATATTCCATATAAGATTCTCTCCTATGTGTGCTTAGCTCTTCAACACCACTACAGAAGTACTTCAGTCCTGTGTATCGCAGGATAAACCCAAGAGCTAGGGTTACACTTGTCAGTTCTGTGTGATTTCTGAATTCTGATCAGGAAGATCTGTTTTTATGGGATCACTTCACTGTCCACACTTTGGCTGAGAGTGACAGCTGTGAATCTCCCCCTGTGGCTGTGTTTGTTGAGTTCTGTAGCTCAGTGGGCAGTGTGTTGTGTGAACATTTTTGGGGCGAAGGGATTTATTCCCACTGAGCCCATCCAAGTGAAAAGAAAGTGTATTTTTCTGCCATAAATGATCAAAACTTTAAAATGTGTATGCTCTGAAGTACATACTAGAGTAGCCAGAGGTGCCTCACATTGGCATGAACCTGACCTTGATGAACTAAAGGTTGTGTTCCATGGGTTTTTTCACTTTTAAAGGATTTTGTCTGTCACTACTCAACATTTTAAGGAAACACTGACACTGGTGTGGACTCATTTCTATCCATACTGTTTTTTTTCATGCAACATCACACATGTGGTCTTACCTGGAGTTGTAGGGGTCCAAGGCCGGGTGTGGCAGCTGCAGCAGCTGCTGCTGCCATCGTTGTGGGGATGAGCTGGAGAGGGTAAGGGTCACCTGAGGAAAACCAGAAGTCACAGTATTTTTTTTTTTTAAGTAAACACATATAAAATGTAAATCAGTGCCTGGCTTTGTTGGATTATTACATTTTGTGCCCTCTGTTACTCTTATTTATCTTAAATTCTTGTGGCATTCAGTGTGGATGGCTAAGCAAGATTTGTATTGTTCAGGGACCTGTTTCTTTACTGTACACATAACAGTAAACACTTTGAATCTTCTTTCTTTTGTTTTCATTCTCTGTTTTGTCACCCTTTTCTGCTCTCTGCACTCTTTTCCACCTATCCTTTGCTTTATCTCTTCATCTACTCTTCCTTCATTTCAACTCCTCCACCCTCCATCTCTTTTTGTCCCTCTTCCCTTCCCCTCATCCTGTTTCTCTCCTCCCTTTTATCCTCACCCCTTCGTCCCTCGCTGCCCCTCGCCTCACCCTCATCAACCCCTCCCACCACCTGAGTCCCTCTCTGCAGCTGTTAAAGCCATCCTTTGTGTGCACTGCCGGTAGGGCCTTAATGAAAAGCCTGATTGTGTGTCCTCCTCCTTAATACCCCCTGACAAAGAGCACCGAGGTGAGGGGATTCTGATAAAGCCGGCCCAACGCTGTAATTAAGAGCCGCCACTGCCGATTGCTGCTCTCTCCTCTCTTTTCTTCCCCTCAACTGTCTGTCTCTTCTGCTGCTTTGTTGAGAGAGCACTGCCTTCAGTCTCTCTTCTACTAGTCTTCTACTTTTTTCCTTTCTTGTTTTCCTCCTTGTTGTCATTTTTGTCTCTTTACAAGTTACTCTCACCCCCTCCCCCCCATCAGGAATGATAAATCAAGAGATGGATAGACAAATATGGCACAGGAGAGAGGAAGACCACAAAAGTAGGAGGGGGAGTGGACGAGTGTGGATTATTAGTGACCAGGTGCAGATAGGCCATGCTGTAATTACTGGGAGAGAGTGGAAAGGGGTAAGAATAAGGTCAGAGATGAGGGAAAGCAGAGATACGGGGTGAGAGAGGTCATAGTAAAGGTTGAGGACAGAACCGATGCTGTCCTTAATTACGGTCATGCCAATAAAACAGATTTGATTAGGAATAAACACAGACTAAAAAGTGTCCCTGTTTTACATTTGTGCTCGTTCACTAAAAAAAGTTGAGTTTGAGTTTATGGCTTAGCGGCAATACACTCGGACTACATTCTTTAAGGAGAGAATGTTCCCTGAAGTCAAACTGAGAATTTTCATCACATATCTGACCTGAAACTTGGCTGTACCAGAAGTTTCTATTGTGTGTGTGTCTACCCATGTAAATGTGTTTGCATGTGTCCAAGCTTGGCATAAACCAGACTTTCCTTCTGACATATTTTCCCATATAACTTGGCTCTTCAAAAAAAGAAAAAAAAAAGCTGAGACATTCTTTTCTTCAGCGGAGAGGGAGGGCAGGCGGGATTAAAGAATTATTTCAGGACTGTGTATTCTAGGAGATGGGTCTTTTCTCCTTGCTCCCTAGACAAACATGAGCTGGATGGATATTTATGCTCCTCCTGGGGGTCGCTGTAACAAAAGGGAAAGGGACATAGGAAAGCAAACATGTTGCTCTTGGCTTGGGGACCATGACCTCAGTGGACAAGGCTGAGTTTTCTCACTGACAAACCAATGAGAAGAGGAGAAAAATGGTAGCAAGCATAATGCCAAAATATCATCTACTGTATGTCATATATGGTGGTAAAATCATGTTTTACCTTTTAATCTTCAAAAACAACTACAAAAGTAATCACAGAAGCTTCACCCCCATCTTTAGTGTTTTGGATATAGAGCTTGGGCAACAGCAAAATAGTGTTACTGCTCAACAAGTGTTTAAGCTTGACAGCCTCTGAGCGCACAGAAGTACAGTGCATACTGTGAGGATAGTCTATTCATATCTTCAAAGCTATGAAACACTGTGAGAATATGTCAGAGCACAATGCTACACATGTCCTATTTAGAGCTGCAGCACCAAACTACATCAACTCACAACAACTTTGAAAGTTGCCAGAGAGTTTTCTCAGGGGCGGCTCAGCCTGGCACAGTGTGCCAGTCCGGTTGGACTTGGCGGAGGCAGTGAAAAGACAAGCCCACCACTTGACAGGGTATTTACGTGGGCAGTGGGCGTGGGTGAAGATGGCACTAATTAAAATGGAATGGACTTGTTTGGGAAGCTGTGAAACTCTAAGGGGGTGGGGGTGGAGGGGGTGGGTGCGGGACTTGCGTGCACGCATGCTTGAGTATTTTTCTTTTTTTTTTGTTTGTGATATCACAAAGCCATCACTGGCTGCCTGGGCGTTTGTGTGTGCACATGAGTGTGTGCGTTGGTGTGTGTGGGCTGTGTTGGAAACATGTTCTGGCTGCAGCCCGTGTTAATGTGAGGAGAACCTGGGGCAGGTCACATTACCACCCTCCCTCCCCCCTCCTATGCTAACCCCCCCCACTGAGCATTTATTCCCAGCATCCCCTGGCAAGCACCCGTCCCTCTTTCTCTCCCTTTCTCTCTCCCTCTCTCTCTATCATGGTAAACAACACATTGCCACACAGCCGGAGCGTGATAGCCAAAAAAAAAGTCTTGCATTTGTTGCTTTTATACATCAAAAAATAGACAAGACAAAAGGAAGGAGCCAAAAGGACAGAGTGAGAGAGGGACAGAGAGAGCGATAAAGGAGAGAGAGAGAGAGATTGAGAGTGTAAACAGGAAGGGTGTATTTGGACTGGTTTTTCTATTAAGAGCGAGATGTTGTTGTAGGGGCGAGTTTGTCTTTTGGGAAACAATCTGACTCTGTGTGGGAAAATAGTCAAACTCTACCTTGCTTGGTAGAAACTACTAAAACTTCACACATACAATGGACTTTCTAACAAACTTCTGTTACTGTTCTGTAAGTTCTACTTATTTAGTCACATGCGTGTGGATGTCACTTACTGCAGCCTGGCTTGTAGTTAAAGCCAGGGGGCATGAGAAAGCCTTGCTGGGCAGCAGCAGCCGCCAGAGTCCTCTGGTCTGGAGGAAAGACAGGAATCATCAGTGGAGGGAGTTGGCCCTGGACCTGCTGATGAAGGAGGGAGAGGAGGGTGGGGATGGATGTTTGAAAGGGCCAAGATGAAGAAAGAAGCAAGAAAGGAAAGAAGTAAAGAAGAGGGAGAAGATAGAAATGAGAAAAAAATATTACAACTTGTGCATTACGCCTACAATAATATATGACAACATGTCCACGTCTGCGCATTACACGGTATTACACAGAAATGCTAATAATAGTGCAGTGTGTAACTGATCCCAGAGCTGCCTTAAGTACTGTTCTCTGGATAGTTACATCTTAATTACATCATTTAGTCTCTCTAATACAATGTAGT
>JAQQZY010000028.1:33772358-33786039 GCA_030068375.1 Ostorhinchus rueppellii
TATATAGAGAGAGAGAGAGAGAGAGAGATGGATAAGTAAAATTGTAAAACTTTTCCTGAGATTTTTCGCAGAGACTAAGAGGGCAGAAAGAGAGATGTCAGGAACTCACCCTGACGACAGAACTTCTTAGAAAATAAACAGCAGATCGAGAGAACAGAATAAAAAGGAGAGGCAGAAAGAGTGAGAGAAAGAGATGGAGATGGGAGCAAGAGTCGGATAATTGGCAACGAATCGAGGCTGCGTTCACCACGCGCCAGGCGGCACAGCTTGAACTTAAAGCGCCGCTGTGGCATAATGAAGATGTGGCCGCTAATTAACATATGGGGTGCGAAACAGGTTGGTTGGCACGCGGCGTGCTAAAAACTCCAAGGTAAAGTTATTATTGGGGAGTAATTAGCTCTATGAAGTTAATGCGCTGAACAATAGCTGCCAGCGCCGCACAATATGGCTCGCATCTGAGCGCGCGAAAAAATAGCCCCCGCTAAAGTGCGAGTCCCACAGCTAAAATCTGTTTGCGACCATATGCTCCGACAATTAATGCAAGACCTGGATGACCTATTGCTGAAGAGGGGATGTGCGAGCGATAGAACCAATAATTAATTTGGTGAGCGAGAGAGAGAGAGAAAAAGAGAGCGAGAGATAGCTGGCTTTTAATATTAGTCCATTAACTTTCTATGGACAGGGGCTATTAGAGGCCAGTCTGGTGTTATTGTAGGGTTAGGTCCTGCTTCACAGTGGTACCAATGGCCAGGATACACAGACACACACAGAAAGACACACAGAAACAGACACACACACACAGACACAGGTAGGTCAGTGCTTGCGTTATGGGGCATGTGGACTCGGTGGGATTTGTTGGGTGGTTGTGATTCAGTTTTTCAGTGCCTTTGTGCATGCACATTGACATATAGTGTCACACAGTGTGTAAGGAAAACACAAATTACACCAGTTGTAGTGTAATGGGAGTGATTAAACAATTACACAGGCAATTGGGTTAGCCGCTCCTATGCACCGAGTACAGAGGTGCTGGGGCTGCTCTTTTTCACCCACAAATGAACAACATCTGATGCTAACAAAGCTGGGCTTGTGACTGCATCAGGTATTACACTCAGAGGGGTGTGTTTGTGTGTCTGTGTGATTGAGTTACCAATGTAGGTTAGCCTTAATAGAGAGCTTGTTAGCCACTGTCGCCGGCGTGTCTAGCCTCTCTTAAACCAGTCAGAGCATCAGGTGGCTTTACTCATTTTCAGATTTTTTTTCCTCACTTTTTCTTCTTCTTTGTCTGCTTTGCTGTCTCCCACTTATAGCAAGGTTGGTGCTTGATGAGATGAAAGACAGCATGCAGAGGCAGAGTTAAAAACACACTTGATGGTGAGTGAGTGTTTTGGTTGAGTGAGTTTTGATTCATTAGGCAGGACACACTTGTGTCCCCTCATTCCTCTGTTCAATATACATTGTGCGTCTGTGTGTGTCTTGCCACTATTCTATGAAAATGTGTGCGTGTTCTCAAGGTAAGCCCTGAGCCGCACGGCAGGTGAGCTCCTTTCATCCCTGTTGCGTTTCCCCATGCAGCAGCAAGAGTCGTCCCCAGCAACACCGGAGGGAGCCTCGGAGACAAGCCGTTTAATTAGAATGAGAGAAGACGAGTGAGAAGCAAAGGGAAGTTTGAGGAAATGTACTCACCCCTTCCAGCCTAACAAGAAGGCCCCTAGCAGGGGGTGCGGGCGCATGTGTGTCCATGAGTGTGTGTGTATTTTTGTATGTCTTGATATGCACACATGGTCGTGTTCTGAGAGAACAAGACACTTTTGAATAGAACAAACTTCTACAAAGTCTTTCTGGGCATTACTTTACTGGGGGGAGACACTCAGGTTGAACTTTTGGCATTAGGTCTAATATCAACATGAACCAGGGTTAAGTTTAGTCCAGGTTAATATCAAAGATACTTAAGACGTTTAGTTAGAATAAAGGTGACAGTTTGAGGTCAAGTTTGGATTTAGGTGAAGCTCAAAGGTTAAATAAGGATTTGGTGTCATAGACTTAAAACTCTCACAAACAACGTGTGTGTGTGTGTGTGTGTGTGTGTGTGTGTGTGTGTGTGTGTGTGTAAATGCGTGAAAGGATTGAAACAAATTGACTGTAATTAATGTTTATTCATGCATAATTCTAGGTAGAATCAATTAGTCAGAGGTTGAAAGTAGCCAATCACTGACTCCTGAACAGTAATGAGAGCTCACAAAACGTGTGTGTGTGAGTATCCTGTGCATACCATAAGTCATGAGCTTGTGTTTCTGTTTAGCCTGCTCTGTAAATGAACACCACGTTCAGTGACTGCCGTTGGCCTAAATAGTGGACTCTGATATCGCCAGCTTGATTTGGGTTTCAGGGTGAGAAAAAATAGGAGCCGGACACAAAGACAATAAATAATTTGTCCCCCTTTCATGAGGGATGTGTGTCACTCTCCTCTCTTTTTCATGAGCTTGATTATTCGTTTCATTTCATCACCTCTTCCAAGTAGACGGTTGAAAGCATTCTTCACAGGCCTTTGGGGGTTTAGACCTAACAAAGCCAAGGACACAGATACACACACGTGCACACACACATACACGCACACATACACACACACACATGGAGGGACAGCTGAACTCAGCCTCGTTAGGGGGAAATGCAATCACAAGGGGCTTATCATACAGACACAAAACACACACATGGACACACACATCCAACACACTGAACCTGGTGCCCTCTCTCTGGCAGGCCATTGTATTGTGGGATTGTGGAGACAATCTCTTCATGAATGATTAAGCAGTGTATTTCTCGACCAAGTCTTTGATGATGAGTGTGTGTTTGATCATCGGGCAAGTGCGCAGCGCTCTGTGCAACTGCTTCCGTGCGCACGAAAGCAAAGACATACATTTCATAGGTCTTTCTGTGATTGTACGTACTTTGATGATATACGTCCAAGTGTATGTTTTGCACTCTTGTGACGAGCCCCTATTGATTGTGTCCCTCTCCTAACGAGCCTGCCTACAGCTGTCCCTGCTTGTGAGAAACTATTGTTGGTGCCGTTCAATGGAGAGACGCTTGTTTGGGAAAAGGTTGCAAAGTCATGGGAAAAGAGAGCTTTGTCTCGGCGGGGTCGTGAGGGAGTGAATCATGAGCGGACGTGTTTATAGCTTAACACACACAGCTGCGGCAAACACACACGCACATAGACATGGGTGAAGAAATAGATGCACCGAGAACACACAGAGCAATCCTCACAAAAAATGCACTTTTTTTTTGTTAAAGAGACAAAAAGGGAACAATTCGGAATTTAACTCACACAAAGCAAATAAACACAGCTGCTTTACTCAGAATTGTAGAAACACATAGACACACGTCCCACACATGCTATCACAAGGTCTCTTATCACACAAACTGTGTATGGCTAAACTCTTGGGGGAAAGGAAATGTGTGTGTGCTCCTTTCTTGGACAGGGTGTCTCTTTATGATACAAAGCCCCGCTTTCTCAGCTCAAAATTCAGTGTCATCTGCCTTTACAAAGGCCTGGGCTTTTCGTTCCAGGCCACCTGGACCAACATAGAGGCTCCAGTGTAGCACCCAAAAGGACAATACTTCCATTTTTAAGTGTTACATATATAGCCATCTATTTTCTCTGGAGCTTCAGACAGTTTCTCATTCAAAGAGAATTTTAAGTTGATTCACATTGGAGTTTTTAAATTAATTTATAGTTTGTTTAAGGTTATTCACTTGTTTCTACATTTCTGAGTAATTAGATTTGTTTGACATCTTGTTCATAACGAAGAGTTTCCATTCAAGAAGCTGATTAGGTTTGGATTCCCCAGCATTTCTTGGCAACTGCCGCCATCGGATGTCAGGTGATTGACAAAAAGCAGTGTAACTTATTGTGAGAAAAATTGTTTTAATACACAGGCATAAAAATGGAATACTGTGTGCTTTAAAAAACAAACAAAACGTAATGCGTCTTAAAGATGATGCTTCTTGTATCCTGGAAATGTTAAGCTTACAAGAACAACTAGAGTCATTGTCATTATATGTTATTAGTTTGTGAGAAGTCAGACTTTAAACATGCGTTTGATGGAGCAGGTTGTTCATAAAGTGTAAAGGTACAGAGTGAAAGCTCTTCACTAAGCAGATGTTCATGGATTCATTTGGATCCAAATAACTGACAAATGAAAGTTAGACTGTCTTTATGTATTGGACACCTCAGTTCTCATAATCGGACAACAGCATGAGAAAATGTTTGATGTGAATGGCATCTGTTAACATCAGGGGAAAACTACTTTAAACTTCTTTAAAGCAGTTGCTACCTTACAGGCAGGGTGACATGAAAAACTTTGCTTTTCTTACAATACTTGCCACTTTCTGGCAATTACATAGGTTTTGTGTGTGTTTATGTGTTAGAGGAGGAGTGGTTAAAGCAATTCGAAACTGATTCAGGTTGAGTGAAGACAAGGAACAACAAATAATTACAATCACAAAATTGCCTGGATGGGACACACAATCACACAAACATACACCATGTCACACAGATAGCCTCACACAAACATAAATGGAAACACACAAACCAGCCTCACCTGGATTTGTTGCTGCAGGAGGTTGATTTTGTGTTGTTGCTGCAGGAGCTGCTGCTGTTGCCGGGCAATCTGAGGATAGACCACAACTGATTATTAGAATATATACTATGTGTATGTGTGTGAATGTGTGTGCAGGACCTGTGGGACATGTGACACATCTGTAGGTCTCCGAGGGCCCAGTGCACGACAGAGGGTCGATGCCCTGGCATGAAATATTAAAAACCTCCTCTCATCTGGGCTCAGTTCACAGCCAAATGGACGACACTCACACCGACACACTTACCAACATGAAGACAGATTCATTTTTATGCATTTTGGCATCTTCCATCCTTAAGTATTTCACTTTTCATTTCTAAGCACTTAACCATGATCAATCTCAGGATTTTTCCTCACATTATGAATTTGTTACTTTAGTAATACTGGTGAGGAAGGCTTTTGTTGCTTCTGATCACTGGCAGACTCTCTCAGTCTTGTTCTGTGATGCAATCAGCTTCATACCTAAAATCTAATTAACTTCTGTACAGAACAATGTGTTGAGACGCGCTGTGCAGTGAACCCGTGTACAGCCAGACTCCGTTTGTGTGCACTGGTGAGGGGTGCTGCCACGGGCACTGCAAGGCTCTGTATTTGTGGTAGGTGATTTTTCCTCACAGCAGTGTGTGTTTGTGTGTGTCTATACCGCCTCTTTGTCAGCCCCAGCTTTCCAGAAGCTAAAAGGCACAACAAAGAGGGAAACCCTTCTCTATGCAAATACCTGGCAGACTCTTGCCTTGGAGCTTATGTGTATGTGGAGCGTGCATGTTTATGTCTCTGCTACATCCGCTCCAACACCACATACCCTCAGCTCATTCCTGTGCAATGTCCCTGTGATCAGGTTGCCAAAGGCGCATGTCTGACTGCATGAACAGTATATGAGATGTGCATTTGTATGTGTGTGTGTGTGTGTGTGTATGGGAGAAACTAAGCAGAAGAGCAAAGTGTTTGTAGTCATTTATTGTTTTTCAATGATACCTTAAAATCTCTGATGACTATTGAGGCATGTATTTATATATAGTATATTTGTGTGTCTGCAGTAGAGGTTACCTTGTGTGCATGTGTATGTCTGTGTGTGTGTGTGTATATATATATATATATATATATATATATATAAATAAATAAACTACAATTAAGTAGATGTCTTCTTGTTTGCATTGTTAAATAAATATCTGTGCCATACTTTTGTACTACTGTACTGTACTAATACTGTAAATGTTAAACTATGACTTCCTTACTTTCTAAGTGTTGTACAAACAATTAAAACAGTGTAACTTACTCAGGTTTATTTAGATTTTTGCCGTGTAGGCATATCAACATTTTCTATTGAACATGCAGCGTGTTTCTGTACCTGGTCCTGCTGCTGCTTGGCCAGCTCCATCTGCTGCCTCTGTTTCTCCATCTGCGAGGCAGCCAGCTTCTTCTGCTCTTCATGGGCCGCCAGGAGCTGCTCCCTCAGGCTGCTCAACTGGCCAATCATGCCCATAAGCTGGCGCTCTTTCTCCGCCAGGCTGTCTGGGGTACCTAGGGCAGGAAAAGGGGAGAGGGGTCAAAGGTGAGATGGTAGCACTTTGAAGAAAAGTGCAAGACGTGGTTAAGGTTACGCTATGAAACCTCTTTCATCCTTTACAAGTTGTTTTTTTTTTTTTTTTTCCAGCCGGGTGGCAAACTGGAAGTCTGCTTAGTACAGCCATAAAGCTCTTGACCTCGTGCTGTTTTATTTTTCAGAGAGTAGTTTTCAGAAACAATTATCGAATGTTAGAAATATTACAAAAGCATTGGGAAAAACCCTTAAGTCAGATGCTAGCCCTATGTTTATTACTTTCTGCCTGCTGCTGTGTCAACTGACTGAATACCAGTTCAATTGGGAATAAAAAAAAAATCTGTCATTATTAAATCTAATTTTAATAATGAACCCAGTAAGTATACATTAGGAGCATACTCCTGTTATTACCATATGTTTCTTAAAACCTCAATCAACTTTAACTGCAATGCCCAATATCCAACAAACTACAGCTGGATTTTTCTTGCAAAAACTGTAGACTGAAAAGTAAACATATAATTGTATGCACACATAAATAAAAAGTTGACAAATCACACTCTGAATCAGTAAATCCACAACAAAATGAAGCTGAGATGCCATGGCATGCTTTTTTTTCCAACTGGAAATTTTCATTACTATCCGCAGGCCAAAAAGGATCGCAGGGTTGAGGGTTAAAGGTCAGAGGTATGAAGGAGAGGAACGGAGGAGGAAGGAACAACAAAGCAGTGTAAAGCTATCCATGGCTTCTTGTTGAACATAATATATGACTGGTTAGGGGCTTTGGACAGCAGAAAGGCGGTATGTCAACAGAAGGTGTTTTTGGGGCGAGTGTAAGTGCGTATGTGTGCCGCAGAGTTGTAAAACCAGATGTTGACTCATTTTCCTGGGCACCATAGATGTTATCCATCACAGCCTTTATTGCTTTATTGAAATAAAAACTAAATCTGCCAGAGGAAACATCTGTAAACAGGAAACATGTGGGGGCAAAACAAACGCTGTGGTCAAAACGTGCGGTGAAATATTCAGTAAACGATCAGTAGCTATCGAGTATACTAGTGAATGTGTGTGAGAAAGAGAGAGGAGAAAAAATAGAAGTGTGTCTGGTCTGTGTTTACCCTGCAGTCAGCCAACCTCCTGCTCACATTTAGCATGGCCTGACCTTTGACCCCTCAGATCCTGACATACCAGCTCCATTACACACACACACACACATCAAGAATTACATACACACAAACAGACTTCCACGCAAGGCCTAAATCATTCAACAGGATGTAGTTAGAGAGAGGGGCACACTAAGGCACAATCAGTATGAGTGTGTGCTAATGTCTGGTCATATGTACCAATGTTTGCCTACATGCTTTCGTTTTGTGTGTGTGTGTGTCCATGTGTGTGTGGAGCAGCACAATCCCCCATTGTTCCTCAGCTGCTACCTTTAACAGAGCCACATTCCTGCGCCAGTCAAACCAGATGAGGAAGAGAGAAGGAGAGAAAGAGGGAGAGAGGGTAGTGGTGGTGGGCGGGGGGGTTGGATGAAAGGAGGACCGAGACGATGGAGGGACGGAGGGAGAAAAGGCAAAGAGACATGGCTGCTGACCTGCCCTCTGACCGCTCCGGAAGGTGAGGGCCATCCATTTGTCCTCTCAGTTGGTAGCTACCACCTCTCCCCCCCCCCAACTCCATCACCCTCCCGCACCCCTCCCCCTACCCTCGACTTCCCCCCGCACTCTATCCATCCGCCAACAATGAACAATAAAGGCAACTGTCGGGAGCACTGGCCGCTGGAAAAATAAACACGCCGCTGTCCTAACTCACAGACCCACCTTTGTAGAGCCAGAAAGAGTGAAACGTGTGTGTGTGTGTGTGTGTGTAGCTGCTGCTGACCAAGACAAGAAAGAGCCTTGTGTTAAAAACGTTGGCCTGTTCAAATGGGGGTGAAAGGGTGGGGAGGAAGAGGGCAAGGGGGTGAAGTGAGAAGGGAGAAAAAAAAAAGGATAAGGGGGGGTTGTAAAGGTGAAGCGATGGATCAAAGGGGTCTTTTTTTGTAGGGGTTTCTTGTTAGGGTTAATGCTCCTCCTCACACATACACACTTGCACAAACGCAAACACAGTAAAAAGGGGTGTATTTCTGCCCTGGTGTATAGAAGTGTGTATTGAGGTGGAGGGGCATTCCTTTAGGTGTGAGTCGGGTCGTACAAACATAAGACACTGGCCTATTCTTTGCCTTCAAGCTCCTTTCACTCTTTCCCCTCCTACAAAAAAATAAAAAAAACTTTCCGTACAAGAACTGAAAGAAACCAACAAGTGAAATTTAGAAAGTTTCTTATGTGGACATGATTTGCCTCGTCTTTCCTGTTTAGACCTTCAGAATTTCTGTGGTCACCCCATAAATCAGCCTGCGTCGGCTTGTTTCCTCAGCTGCTGCGAGGCAGGCAGGTGGATCAATAACTGGTTTCCTCCATTGGTTTACACACATTCCTCCTTAGGCAGATTGCTGGAGTCTGTGCTTACCTACAAACCCACTGAACCAACACCGACTCTCTCTTTCTTGCAAGCAGACACAAACACACACGCACGGCGTAATTAACCAATTTGTAACAATGTAATACTTGTCACAGCATTCACGGTGCTAATTAATGACCCCGGCTGCATTGATAACTCCCTCCGGTAAAGAGGGAGGAGTGGAGATGAGATGCCCGAGTAGGAAGAGAAGGAAAAGGGGGAAGAAAAGAAATGTAAGGATAAGGTCCAGGCACCAGACATGGGAGGAATGAAGAGTGACGGAATGAGTAGAGATCGAGGAAAAGAGGGAAAAACAGACAGTGGGGGTATACGGCTCTATGGGGGGTATTAAGTGTATTACATTAAATGTATTAAGTAGTCTAAGAATCAAATTCACGTGGGCATCATAACCCAGTTATTGTAAATAATGACATTACGGTAATAGTTTAAGGGCTTGCATTAACCTGATTTTCAGCATAACTTTGAATTTGATTGTTCTGTCATTTTAATTGGCTG
Source organism: Ostorhinchus rueppellii (assembly GCA_030068375.1). Classification (NCBI taxonomy): domain Eukaryota; kingdom Metazoa; phylum Chordata; class Actinopteri; order Kurtiformes; family Apogonidae; genus Ostorhinchus; species Ostorhinchus rueppellii. The sequence goes on from JAQQZY010000028.1 coordinate 33,781,551, forward strand.
TAATGGTAGTTGAAACTGAGTCAAATGAGCGCCACTAATTGACCACACACATTCCACTGCATTCCCTTTTTTCACTCTTTACCTTTTACTGGGGTTATGCCATTGTGCAATGTGGTGAACTCTGTGAGGTTTCATTCATTCATGTCCAAATCCATGTACAATGGCTATAAACTGTATGCAAACCCAATCATTTTATTTGATCTTTAACATAAAGTGTGTATAAAATTACCGTTACTGAAAAAAAAATCTCAAATATATCCACTTAATGTAATTATACACGGTATTAAAAGTTTGATTCCTCTTAATGAGAACACAGTTGTTCACATGATACTTGTGAAACTGCTGTCAGAGAGAATCAGTTTCTCTTGTTTAATAACTGCATAACAGATCAAATGTTAATAACAGTATGCTGTGGGGACATAGTGTCGTTACTGTAGTGTTGTGTGTGTTGCTATGAACCGCATGGGGCCTTTTATCATTTTTGTTCTCAATAAGGCTGACGGAGCAGGAGGCGATGGCTCAAAATCACTTTGTTCCCTTGAAAAAGCTCTTCAATGGAATTCGATGTGGGAAAAATCAAGCACATGCTCATGAAAACACACCGTTATATAAGCTCTGTCTCCAACACATACACACACCTCTCACATACAGTGCATGTACTTCTGCTGCACACACAGACACATGTACTCGTGCATACTCCTGATATTGCTCCCCAGCTGTTGGTGTGTGGTGAGCCAAGCGGGACGCCCCTACACAGAAATGTCAGCACGGCAGGGAGCTGGGAAAAGGGGGTTTGATCAATTGAGCCCCCCTCTTGACGGCCATGCCGCTCCGCAAGGCACTTTGATTACATATTGCTTTGCTTCCTAATGAAGCTCAATTACTGGAGGAGAACGGCGGCTTTGCCCTGGAGTTACAGGGAATAATAACCAGTCTCTTTCACCTCTTTCTGTTCCTCTCACATCTTTTACATCACTTTCTCTTTTCTCTCTGGTTGATCCTTGTTCCTGCACAGTGCTGTTCCTGCTGCCCTCTGTCTTGGTCTGTGTGTTGTTCTCACATGTTTAACAGGATGAAAAGGGTGATTAATACGGAGTTTAATATGGAGCTTGATGGACCAGCTGATTGACTAAGCAGAGATATTATTGACTTTTTAGCGTGTTGGTCAAACACCAAACACAGTGGACAGCTTGGTTGACTTCTGTTAGTTTCCAGTTTAATTGAATTCAGCAGATTTGAGTTTATTTCATCCCATTTCTAATGTTTGTGACACTACTTTTTGCTCAGTGGAAACACAAATTTTTTTTTCTTTTTTTTTTTTTTTACACATTACAGTTTGACATTGGGCTTCAGTTTTCATTTGTGTAGTAGCATCAGCTTTAGCCATGACACGACAAACTCCATTGGTTTCAGAACACATATGATTATTCCTGATGTTCCTGCTAATGAAATGCGCTAATGATGAAAAACAAAAGTCTTTTCATTTTTAATCACTTCTGTGGGGTTTCTTTTGCTTAATTTGATTAAGCTTTTGAATGTCAGGGTTTTTGTTTTTTTTTACCACATATTTTCCCCTTGCACTTGACAATGTAAAACACATGCCTGGTTTTCACTTGGTCATTACATTTTGCAGTTTGCTTGTGCCATAATCATCAATGCGGATGATAATCGACTGATTGCCTGATGCCGCATCCAGATTTCAGGACTTTTAGGCAAAAGTAATTGTCTTTAATGGTTTTTGAGTGGGTTTATGGATGTGGATGTTACTCGATGGACAACAGAAGTGTGCAAATCTCTGCATTTCACCAGGTAGTTTCAATGGCGTAATTAATCTCACACCCAAGTTTACATACCTTTAATCTCTCCGATGTGCCCTGAGCCCATGGCCAAAAGTTTATCCTTCCAGTCCTTTGACAACAGCCTCTCAATGCTGGGGGCCTCTGTTTTGGGGCAGGGGAGGGAGAGGGAAGAGAGAGAGAGAGAGAGCGAGAGAGAGAGAGAGAGATAGAGAGACAGCGAGAGAGAGAGAGAGAGAGAGAGAGAGATAGAGAGAGCGAGAGAGAGCGAGAGACAGAGAGAGAGAGAGGGAGAGCAACCCTAAAGACAAACAGCACACCTGTATTTGACATGTTTTAAATAGGGTTGGTGGATCCACAGGTGTGAAACATTTTACATCAGGAGATGCACTGGTTGCTCTTTGGGTCTTTAGGGGTTAAATTAATTGAAGTTGCTCTTGTTTCGTGTAGAGCGGTGATACTAATGTGAACGTGATGTTGTGTTTTTTGCTTTCAGTGGATTTATCTGCTGTGTTTCTACATGTTTAATCTATAATCTTAAAAATAACCTGCTCTGGATCAGGCTGGGTATGAACCATTAGTTACCAAGTGGACGTAGCGCGATAAGAAGTCAACCGTTATCATGAAACTGGAAAGCCTCAGAAAGCCTTAACTCTGCTTTGTCCTATCAGCTCCAGGTCTGCATCAGCCTGATTAAACACGGCAGCAAACTCCACATGTTCTCTAAAAGCGATCTTCCATTTCCAGTTTCCATTTGACAGTTTTCATTCTTGGATTTTCTTCTCTTCTTATGACTGTTTCTCAGAGAAATTTCATTTTTTGGGCGTAGGTCTGGCACGAATAAACATGATTTAGACGTCACACCTGCTTCAGGGCCATCTGGATCCTGGTTATCCTCCATCTGCCTCATCATAGGTTGGAGTCCAAATTTACCTCCGAGGAAATTCATACCTTCTGATAATTCCTTTGTAAAAACTGGATTCTCCCTCAACAATGAGTCCAAACATGATGTGTTCAGTGTCATGTAAATATAAGTGCCTTTCTAACGATAGTTGGATGAAACGAGGTTTGCTAAGTGCTTTATTACAAACATGTTAAAAGCAGGTTGATGTTGTTTTGTTGATTTGTTTCTGAGTGGATGAAGTATGGGAACAGATGAGAGGATATGTTCATTACATCAGTGTCTTGATCATATCTAAGAAGGAAATGATAAAAGGCTGTGGAGGTGTGTGCGTGTAAAGGACAGACATGCCTGAACGGTCCTCTGGGAGATGGTGAATGAACTCAAGGCTCCACTTTGACTGATGAAGATTAATCAGCAGAGCGGGGACCGGCTGGGATGGAGAGATGGTGAAGTGATATTTCACTCGAGAGGAAAATTCCCATTTCTGCCTCAAAAGGAAAATATCAGTGGTCAACAGCTAAACCTGGGGCCCCACGGACCTGAAGTCAGCAGCACTTTGAAAAAACAAATGGGAAAACCACATGTATTCCAGAAAAACCCAGAAACTGATGACATGATTTCAATCTGTTGTTGCTTTTCCACTTATCGCGACCTGTAGGGGAGAGTCTCTTGGTAAAACAAGTATATGTTCAAGACATCTGGCAGTGTCAGATCTGACATTTTCAGAAGAAACCTCAAGGAACATACACAGGAAAAAGGTTTCCATTGTATTTAAAGAATCATTTTCCTTAAGAAGATTCCCAACTGAGTGAAATGACCTGGAAGGATCTGTGTTAACCATCTCAGCTGTCTTCTGGAGGAGACAGAGAGACGTACACAGGACCATCCTTTTACAGAGGGAGAGGACAGAATGCCGTCCCACAATGCACTGCGCTTCTAACACTGGAATCCCTGACTGAAAACAATCAACATGATGAACAGGACGGACAGGTTTATCCTTCAGACAAGGGGTACTGTAATGGTTCTGGCATCCGACATAACGACAGAATCACATCATCTGAGGAATACACGGACACATCTGCACAAACGTATACTGTGGAAGCATCTTGGCAGAGAGCAGAAGCCTGTTGAGAAGAGAAGACCATGACGAGGTTTATCATGTTCAAATGGCCTTGTTCAGTTTGAGTATCCGAGTACTTTCACATATGGAATAAGTTTTACACAAAGACAATCTATAGGGCAGTAGCGTTCATCTGAATATTACACGATATTTGGTCAAACGGTGTTAAAAGTGCACAGCACATTATGTTACATATAATGTGTATGGTGTATTTTGAACTTTAAACAATATTGGAATAATGATAAAAGTCTAATGTCAGTGTAAAATATGAGTTTAATGCAGAAGTTAGTTTACATTAGTGGAAATAATAAAAATAAAAGAGGACAACAATGATGTCATGAAATGAATTTATCTGTAACTCAATTGCAGCTAAAGTTCGGACATGGTGCCATCGTGTTCGGCTGCACACAAGGCATAAAATGATTCAATGTTGCTAATTTAGTTCAAACTTTTAATGTTGAATGCAAGAATGTCACAACATTTTACAGTTTGAACTCATATTTACAAGCTGCTAGACTTGCAATACGGTTGTAAAACAGAAATGATTTATTTTATAGAGACTGACATTTTAACACGGGCATATTTACAGCAGGAGTAGAGCTGCTGCTCCTCCACATCCAGAGGAGCCAGCTGAGGTGGCTGGGGCATCTGTTTCGGATGCCTCCTGGA
>JAQQZY010000028.1:33790345-33800584 GCA_030068375.1 Ostorhinchus rueppellii
CACACACACACACACACACACACACACACACACACACACACACACACACACACACACACACACACACACACTTAAAGCAGTGCAGTGTGTCCTCCATACTGTCCCTGACTTTGAGTGCGTGTGTGTGTGTGTTCCAGTATTACAGCCTCCCCAGAGGCCTGAATCAGGTCTTTCCTCTGACTTTAGGGCTCGAGCATCACGCTTCACTGATTACAAAGGGCACACAATCACAAACACACATGAAAAGCAAAGGATCATTACTGAACTTCAATATAGTACACCTTTCACCCTTTCTCAGCCCATACTCTTGCCTTTTCAAACCCCTTCACTGTCCTTGGACTCTGGTTGGTCTGTCCTTGCATTTCGATGCTGCCACTCAGCCAGTTTGTCAGCAACCAAGTTTCAGCTCTGTGTCCCTGATGTGTACTATTGCTATCTGTCAGAAGTCACTGTAGCCTCGAGGGAATAGGCCAGAGGCGCTTGACCAGAGGGATAAAGGTAAGGGAACAAAGAGGAGAATTAAGATAGTCTGCTACAAAAAGACAAAGGAGGGAAAGAAACTGACACAGAGGAAAAAAAAAAAAAAAGTGTTTTTTTTTCTCTATGACAGCTGTCTTACCATCACCCCAACAGGTGCTATTAGCCCCTGGCACTCCCTCTCTCTCTCAGTCTCTCGCTCTCATCTCTCCCTCCAGCCCCCTCTCCCTCAACAATGACAGAGGCTTTTAAGCCAAAGAGCTTTGACAAGTGAGAGGGAACAACAAATGGCAGTGTCGCCTGTTCTCTTTCCATTGCACTCCCTCTCTGTCTCCATCTCCTAGTTATTATTTTTATTTATTAACAGGGCTGCAGCCATTGTCCCCAGTGACAGGCTGGGGCCACTTTAACTATTAATAAAAGCCAAGAGGCTCTTTTATTGTGCAGTGGATGGCAAAATGGTAGGAAATGGGCAGGAGGAGAGGAGAAAAGAAGAGAAGGAGAAGAGAAGAGGAGCTGTAGCTTTTAGTGAGATGTTGATTGATGTGGTGTACAGTATGAAAAATGAACCCACTCTGTCACCAATGATAAACCACAAATGATCCACAGACACAGAGGGCAATGACACAAGCATCCACACACAAACTTTAAATCAGTTAATAAATGCATATTACTTCAAAGGTTTGTGTGGCCACCCTAAAATATACATTTTCCAGCCATTGAGAAAAATATCACTACCTCAGTCAAACATGAGCTTCCTGCATGTTAAGGCATAACTGAAGTCAGTCCACACATAATGCCAAGTCAGTTTGTTCTTTTTTTCATCTAAATATATGACTATAAAATATAATGCTAAGCGCTTTTCCACTTCCACAACAACAACATCTTTCGTAGTTTAAATAAGACTCAAAAACTCTTTCCAATTATCTTATTCAAGGATTTATTTGTTTCACTCCAATACTTGGAAATGCATCAGATGTGTGTTTTTTGTTCTGTAGTAATACAGGAGTTTGCATGAAATTAGCTTGACAGTTGATGGAAACTAAACTAGCATCTCCTCCTAGTTATGGCCAACAATCATATAAAAGAGGACAGACAGCACAACACTTTCCATGAAAATCTGGGAAGCTACTCCCTGTTCTTGGACGTATGGAGGCAGATTGCATGTGTTCACGTACATGTGTATTCTGTGAGGTAAGCGGGTTGAGCATGATGCCCACGCAGGGGTGTGGGCTGCATATTTGCAGGGTTGGGTTTTGTGAGCTGAGGGCAGAGGTGGATGCTGGGCTCCCCCTCAACAGAAAATAGAGGAGAATCAGTGGAGGAACAGTAACGGGAACTGAATGTGCCAATCAGTTAGCTTTAACTATATCACTTTAAAGCATATTTAGTTTTAGAAGCCCTGGAAATTACGGAAGAATTAATAAAAATGTTCTGTGGCTTTGAGTGCAGTCTGTCATGTGTGGTCCCATGATGCAACAGTGAGATCTAATGAGGCGAAACCTTGACTGTCAGGTGTACTGTACGTATGACTATATGTATTCTGAATGGATTTCGTTTTATGTAAAAGCACATTAATTCGTCTAAGGGTGACGTTCCGATTCTGATCCTGCACCGCTGAGAGGGATTCTGGGAAAAGCAGAGGGGGGAAAACGCTCACAATAACTCTGGAATCGTCGGCTATTATTTTGGCTCATTGGCTCAAACGGAGTCAAGCTGCTGCCCTGCAGCCGAGCCAAAACAACCCCGTCCACCTGCCGAGAGAGGGAGAGAGACGGAGAGACAAACAGCGTGTGCATGTGTGTGTTTGTGTGTCAGAGCGAACCCCCATCCGGCTTTTGGATCCACAGTGAGCTTTTGGTTCAGAAGCTGCTGGATAGAGAGAAAGAGAGAGAGAGATGGGAGGAGACTCAGCCTCCGTCCAGCTCGCTCAGACCAACCTTACAAAACAATACCATTTCTCTCTCTCCCTCTTTTTCTCTCACTCACTTTCTATTTTTCACTCAGACGTTTTGCCCTGAGTCACCACAAGCGGCCAGCTCTATTTTTCCTATTATCTCATATTTGTGAAGCCTGGAGACCTTTAGAGGAAAAGGGAGGGAGCAATGGTGAGGAGGAGGAGGAGGAGGGGGGGTGTGGAAAGAGAGAGAGCGAGAGAGAGAGAAAGGGAGAGAGAAAGAGGAGGAGGAAAAGAGAGAGAGAGCGAGAGAGAGAGCGAGAGAGGAGAGAGAGAGAGAGAGAGAGAGAGAGGGCCCTCGGGTGCACAACAAAGGGGCCTCTGTGCCAGCGCCAGGCCCAGCCGGGCTCAGGAGAGGGTGGAGGATGAAGGAGGAGAACGAAGACGAGGAGGAGGAGGAGGAGGGCCCACAGGAAAGGGCCCTGGCTTGGGACCTCATATCCCGAAAAAACAGGCTCCACATTGACTTGGGCCTTGGCAGCTATAGGGAGGATCCAACTACTCCCCCCTCTCCTTCCTTCTCCATTCTCCTCCTCCTCCTCCTCCTCCTCTCTCCAAACTGAGCAGGGGTCAACATTGAATAAGCAGTTATACAGGCACTGGTGGAGTTTGTCTAAGTCTGCCACCCCGAACACTGAAGTACTGAGATGGAAGGAAGGAATAACACTGAGACAGTGAGAAGCTGAGATGAGTGGTGACTTCTGTGGTGAAAACACATGAGCAGGCAGCCGTCACTGACAGAAAGAATTCAGGAAGTGTATGTATCCATGTGACCTCAAGATTAGATTATAACCTTATGGTTAGACCCAAATCTGTCCTGTAAAGTGCCTAATAAGGTTATCTTAACTAAATTAGACATCTGAACAGATATGGATAAGTTCTAAATTCATTCTTAATAAATAAAAACAAAGAATTCAGAACCTGATAAATGTCTAAATCAAACCTTGATAAAACACTTATTACATATAATCTCTGTAATCTTGCAAAGTATAAGAGATAAACAAAACAAAAACTGGGGGTGCAAACACATTTACACAAAGTAGAAGATGTCATAAAAACAGTTTATGTGTGATTGATCCTGTGTGGCATCTGTCGTTGAGTTTTTAACCAGCCTGTAGGCGAGCTTGTTTGGAACAATGCACCGTTAATTATAATGACTTCACTATATTTATTGTATTATGTGAGCTTGATTGTTTTGATGATATATGAGATATGCACACTTCTGTTCTAAATCAAATTGCCCTTTGGGTACACTAAAGATTTTCAATTCAGTACTAAACTTTCCTCGTTCTGTAATCAAATTACTTGATGATAGTCAATGTCATTGTTTTTGGATACTTATACTTAAAAACTAGTAATCTTTTGAAGGAATTAATAGGAAAATGTGATGTTTTATTGAAATAATAGGAGGTAACTTAAGTGTTTAATGATACAACATTAGCAGACTGGGTCTTCTGTGTTCAAAGAAACTTCAGAGATGCAGAATTTGGAATACATGTTCTCACTTATTTACACCCTCTTGATACTGCAGCTTTTGCTTTTCAGACCAGCTATTCCCCTTGCATTGACAGAGCCAACATACTCCATTACGAAATGATGATGTTGATATTTTGATGATCAATTCATGTCTGGTTGAGCTGGGCCATGTGTCTGGACACATTTTCATCGATTCCTTCTAAAGACGTTCCAATCGTTCCAAAGCAAAGGGGGCTGTGCCAAGATTACGGGCAGTCTCTTAAAAAAAAAAAAAAAAAAAAAAAACAGGGCAGTATACTGCGGCTTGAGAGAGGAGACTGAGATAGAGAAGGAGATGTATCAAAAAGCTTTTTGTCCAAGCCCACCTCGCACCACCACCTCCGCAAGGTTAGCTGCTAAAAGTACCAATTACTGGCTTGTTGTTGGGGAGAACAGCGCTTGGCAACAGTTGCCGCGGTGGCCGGGCCTCTGTGTAAACACAAAAATCCCTCTCCTCCTCCTCATCCTTCTCCTCCTCCTTACATTCTATCCCCCTCCCAGTGCTCCCTGTCTCCCAGTGAAGCAGAGGATTGCAGTGACTGAAACAGTGGATGTGTGTGTTACACTCAGCCCCTGGTAGGTCTCCATGTCCACAGTGACTTCCTATTCAGAAGCTGCTCCAACTTTAGTTATTAATAAATGCCCAGACCACTAGGCAGGCAAGGGGGACACTAACATGCACACACACTAATATAGGCAAACAAAGTATTTGGCACACACTCTGGCGACATGATATCCACTTGGGAGAGTAATGAGACTGTTATTCACCTTGCAAAGTTAGTTAAGTTTATGGGTTTATCAGCAAGAGACATATGGTCCTCCCCTAAAGTACTGTGACAGTCAGCGACACGTTTCTGAACACATTTTGGGGTGACACACCTGTTACAGGAAATTGCATACACTCAGAATATCAGTTGCCAAAACACCTCAAAAACTAAACAAGGAGAGCGCCTTATTTTTGACTCTTCAAAGTGAGATACAGTGTCAGAGATAAGCCAAAAAAATGACAAATAAGTTGTTTTTTTCTGTTCCCGTGTATAAAAGTGGCAAATCTGCTGTTAGAGAGAGAAAAAAAAATATGGGGTTTAAACTCAGACTAAACAACAGATGTGTTAGGGTGTTTTTCAATCTAATATTAGGTATTTGGGATAATATGGATGTATAGCAACATGTTTCCATTAAATGAGATCTTCTAAGAATAGGCCACAGCACATAAAGTGAATATTTACAAGGGTGTCAGTCAACAATTTAATAAATTGAAAATCCATTTATCTGAATACAGAGTTCTGCCCTTCACTCCACTGCCTTTCCCTAACAGATGGTGTTGTGGGTGCTTATGTCCAATTTGATTTGAACCAAACCCTCAGCCAATTTTTACACTGGCATGAAATCTCAGCAAGCCAGATCCACACACTGGCAGTCAGAAATAGCAGCGGAGAGGGCGCGACATTGTGAAAGAACGATGAAGGGCAAAATCTGGAGCGACATTCGAGAAAGTCGCAGAAAAACTTTCCTTGTTGTTTCATTTGCTTGTGTTTTTTTCCCCCTCCTCTGCATGTTGTTTTTGTGCCGAGCTGGAGAAATTAGCGATGGTATCTTAACGCCGTTTTTTTTTTTTTTCCGTTTTTTTTTTTTTTGCGGGAGACAGAGAGCGTTCCTTTCACACACACAGAAACACACCATTTTCCCAATTGCCTCTGTGACCTCCATTATCATTAAATGGTGTTTGATAGCATCTAGACATTTGAATCTGCTGTGGACTAATTCAGCTTGGCCCCTGATAGCTGCTGCCACTGCACCTTATTAGGGACAAGCTATAGGACCGAACACAGATCCCATTTTCATTTTACTGCCTCATACTTTCAGGGTGAAGAGACCAAGTGTCACCTGTGGTACTGATAACCACCGAATACTTCCTGTTAATTGCCTCGTTCACAATCGAGGCCTCATGAAAGCCTTTTGAATAGATAATACAGGTTCATCTGCAACAATGAGCCACAATGTAAATAAAATGCAATCAATAACACCAACTAAAGTAAGCATAGCACCTTTTCTGCTTATGTGAATGAACTGCTATTTTCTTGTATATTTATTGCTTTACTGCTAATTCTACTGATTATTGATTTGCTCCAGAGTAAATAACTTTTCTCCAAAGATCAACAATAAAAATTACATTTCAGCAGCGAATCAAAACAACTGTCACACATCTAGTTTCATTAATTGGACCAATCAGATAACACCCCCTCAAAAACAAAACAAACCAAACCAAACCACAAAAAGGGAGTTTTCACTCTCAGACTCAAGTGAAGAGAGAGTTAAATAGTCATGGCCGGCACTCTTTTAATGTACGCACGTCTCCCCCCATCAAAAGCATCCTGTTAAAGTAGGCCAAGGCATGTGTATTGGTGTGTATCTGTGTGTGTGTGTGTTTGTGTCGTACACAGTGGCTCAGGCTGCTGTAATGGAAAATGACACTTGCAATCTGTCTCGTGGCAATAACCCCTCTTCAGTGCTCTTGTCTCTGCTCCACACACACACGTACAACATACACACACACATGTACATGCACGCTCACATGCACACACTCAATGTCTCTGTCACTGCATGCAGCCCCCGGGCCGTCCTTGTCACTGCACAGCTTTATTGCATCACTTTAACGTGACAACAAAAGAAGACATTGTGTATTGGGCCTGCTGTGTATAGGAGGGGAATGGACCCACGCATTAACTACGAGAGAGACAGGCAGAGAGCGCACACACACATGTATACAGACTGCAGACTTGCGAGTCGTGACATTTTTCGTCTGCTTGTCAAAGCAATGACAGAGAGACAGACAGAACAGCAAGACACTCCTGACATCCTAATGCTGCTTTGCATGTTGGAAGCCTATTCAAACAGGGCTGAGCTGTGACTTTAACCTCCCCTGTGTCTATGTGTGTGTGTGTTTGTGCATGTAAGACTGATGGGTAAAGACTGTTATTTCTGATGCTATCATAGTTTTGGCCCTGAGTTGGCTGTTTGATTGACAGTTGGCTTGGCTTTAGAGTGGCTGTGCTTTGCCGGACGATGGAGGCGGGACCCGCCTATTCCAGTTAACGTGGATGCTGTTGACAAGCGCAAACAGACGTAGACACACACAAATGCACGCGCACACACTTCTCCCTCTGTTTACTTGTCTGTTTAAGTCTTGATATCCATCTCTGTCCTTTTTGTCTTCGATTTCTATGTGTGAATGTTTGTTCCATCTGCGCGTCGATCGGCCTGAGACAGAGTATGTTGTAAAGTCTTAAGAATAGGCCACATTGTCCTGTGTGCTGCTCAAAGATAGGGCGACAGACATGTGAGAACCATTAGACCAATGGCAACAACAGTCCAAACAGCATTGGAATGCTCTGCTGACTAGCATGTGTGTGTTTGTGTGTGTGTGTTAGTGCCTGTGAGTGTTTGTGTGCCTGACCTGTTGGAGCCTTACAAGTCACTGCGCTCCAATTATTCGCTCACGTCGACATCTCTGCCTGTAAATCTTTTCCTACTCCCCAGTTTTCCTGGCAAGATCACTTTGGCTTTCGGCAAAGAAAGTTTGATTGGTTGATGAGATCTGCGTCGTCAATAACAGCTAATGCTCCTAGTTAGGTCACATTTAGATCACTTAGCCATCTGTGGCTAACAGCGATGAAGGATAGAGCTCACACAAACTAAATGACAATAACAAACTTGATGAAAGTACATACCATACTCTTGGACTCAGCTCCAACTTGTACATACATGAATGAAAAATCAGATAAAAGCAGATACAACATTGGATTACACAGGCTTAATATGTTTGTTTTTTTTTCAAAACCAAACATAGATGTAGTGTGAACATTTGTCATTTAATACAGTGACTGATAAGTGAGAAGTAAAAGAAAAGGTTTAAAACGGTGCCATCTGGAGCTAAAACAGCTCAAAACCGAATTCAGTCAATTTGACTGACATATTGGCTAGAACACTGAGTAAAACTTAACTGCTCACACAAACTATATTTAATAATATAACAAATTAGGGTGCTTATCAAATTGTGATTTAGCTTTTATTAAATCAATTTTAATCTATTCAGTCATCTCTTCATCATAAAGGCTTAAATATATGAAATAAATACAATTATATCACCGGGGAAATGCTGAATGTTTCACAGATATACCTCCTCATATCACAGCATTCCTGTCGGTCTTTGACCCCTTTTTCTTGCTCCTCCTTCCTTTGCAGACAAGACACCCATGACTCTTTGAGTGGGCTAATTGTCTTAACAACATTTACAGTATCTCAGCACAGGCAAGAGACTGCAGTGGCGTATGATAACCTTTGCCATAACCCTGTTAGCCTTATTAAATAAACCAACAAAATGGCCGAGGAGGGTGTGATATAAACTGAACTGCAGTTTGGTTAAAGAGCTAGAAAAGGGCTGGTAATCTGGCGTCTGCCTGTGTTTTCACATAGTAAACTGATACAGGGGGGCAGGGAGAGCCAGACAGAGGGCTCAATGTTAGAGAGTGTGTTGGGTGTGTGCGCTTTTGGGTGTAAGAGAGTGTCAGACAAACCGACATGACCTAACAAACAAGTGTCCAGTGTCTTAGCGTGGACAGCTCCTTGAACCAGCATCACAAGACTGTCTAGTGTGAAGCTTGCAAACAAACATGAGTAAATGAGTTCAATTTGAGAGGGAGAGAAAAAAGTGTGTTTGAAGGAGAGAAGAGAGACAGACAGACACCAAGATGGAGAGAGATAAAGATAGATCAAAAAGCTGCCAGAAGGAAAAGATGGACGGTCGAATGTTTCTCCCAAATGTGTGCGTATTAAATGGACTGAGACACTAGCATCGCCACTCTGAAGCCCACTACCCACACACACAGACACACAGGAAGCATGTTAACTCCACCCACATCTTAAGGAGCCTTAAATAGCACTGTTACACACACTTACACACTGCTGATCATTGATATTCATAGTTAATCATCATTTTACTCACAAATTTAAACAAGAAGAATTCACGTTCTAAATTTAAATGACTGTCAGGCGGAATAGGGCTGTGAGCGTAGGATGGGAGCCGGTGCCAAAAAAATGGTGACGCATGCAGATACAAACACACTTACAGATTGTGGATGTATAAGGTGAGGGTTTTATGGTAACACTTGAAAATGAGGCAGGGAGGTATGAAGAATGAAAAACAAACTCCTGAAAGGTGTGTTGTCTGTCTGTGGGCTGACGCCGCGGGCAGGGCAGGATGGATGTTTTGGAGAAAAGAGAGGAACAAGTGAGTGTGAGAGTAAGCAAGGAAAGGCGGGACAGAGGGAGGGTGAAGGTGGGGAGGTAGAAATCATGTGTTGCCTTAGGAATGGAGACTTTCTCCAACAGTAAACACAGTTACAGGCCAGGCTAAAATAAACAGCTCTAGTTAAGGTTTATGGCCTGAATATGAACACTAGTCTATCGTTATTCATTAAATTCAAGATACTATGATGAATTTCAATCAATTGAAATGATTTTTGTCGGTATCTTTACAGGAAGGCATTTACTTATTGCTAAAATCTCTTGATTTGATGCTGCAGGTTCCAGAATTAATATATGAATTTTAGTACATACACTATATCATACAAATATTATTTAAATGCACTTATGCTCAGGTTTTTGCTGCCGTTTTTCATCTCAACATGATCCTCGTATTATCATAAGGGTTGTGTTTTAATGCTTTTTCTTGTGCCCAGTACTCTCCACAATGGGTTAAGTATGTGTACATATGCAAAACAGTCTGGAACTCTGTCAGACAGGACATTTTTACTCATTTAGGTTTCTTCAAATGCTCCAAATAACCCCAAAAGTCATTTAGATGACTTTGTAAAATAATGTGCCTTTTAGTTTTCTAGGTGAGTTTAAAGCATCTGTGACTTTGCATTACAGACCACAGTGGTATCATGTCATAATCTCCCTTTTATACCCACTGACTGTGATATTTGGAAAAGCTACAGAAACACACACCTGGGTTACAGACAAGACTGGCGTACAGCAGCTGATTTGCTTTGTCGTATTACAATGAGCCAAGAGGCCTTGTGTTGATGTGTGTGAATGTGTGCACTGCACCCTGTGTGTGCACGCTTACATCCGAGTGTGCGTATGTTTGAATATTTGTGTGTGTGTGTGTGTGTGTGTGTGTGTGTGTGTGTGTGTGTGTGTGTGTGTGTGACAGCTCCAGCCCAAAACTGACTGGCATCTGGCGGTGGCAGTTGTTTTAACAGCTGAGCTGACAGCATTAATCC
>JAQQZY010000028.1:33804676-33832691 GCA_030068375.1 Ostorhinchus rueppellii
AGATAGATAGATAGATAGATAGATAGATAGATAGATAGATAGATAGATAGATAGATAGATAGATAGATAGATACACTAGAGTAAATAGTTAACCTTTGAGTGAGAACAATAGTTAAGCACTGGAAGTTCTGGCTGATTCATGAACCTCAGGCCTTTGTTCTTAACTTAATACCACGTCAGGAGGCCAATAACACACAGACACACATACACACTATCAGGAAAACCACAGGACCCTCTCTCCACTCTCTAAGACCTTTTATGCTGATGTATTGGACAAAAGCTGGGGCACAGCTTTTCCCAAACACACACACACAGATACAGACAGACACACACACACACACACACTATTCATCTCCTTAATATCGCTCATCTGGGCAAAGAAGAATAGTAGAAAGGAGTTTCATCCCCACCGATTGTCTAGTGCAAGGCTGAAAAAAGAATGCCACGTTGAAAAGCAGACGCAAAACAATTCAATAAGAAAAGTGACTTGAATGCGCCTTTCATCAAGCCAACAATGGCCAGCCCTACAATAGGCCTCAGGTTCGCCCCATGACGTTGCCTGTTTCTCATGTCACAAAAGAAAAAACAAAACATGATGAAGAAAAAAGAATTAACTTGATTTGAATTGTGAACCATGTCCACGATGATTTTCCCCGTCTGCAAATGCTGTGAAGTTATCTGACACAAAGACACCCGGATAACTGAAAGAAACGATGAATAAAAGAGAACCGCTTTTCTTAGATTAGCAACATAAAGTGTAGGCCCTCTCCTTGATTCAAAGTAAGCTTCATTTATGGAAAAGAATGCCATGTCTTTTTGTGATATTGTCGGTCTTTTAAATAGAGCATTTGAATTTTTTGTCTTTGCCAGGTGACAGAATAGGAAGTACAACAAAAATCTGATAAATAAATGAAAGAATGGAGTACAGATCTTTTTCTTTAAGTGGTTCAAGGCAGAGTTAGTCTCATAAGCATGATGTCAACTTCTCTTGTATTGCATACTGACCGTGAATTTAGAACACTTTAATTGCTGAACACGAGGACAAATCTCACTTTTTCTCCCCTGCTCAAACTTTTCTCTCTTGCCTTGTAGTGAATATAAAAAAAACCAAGTCTCTCTTTCAACCCCCCTCACTGTTTCATTTCACTCGCCTTCCCTTTCCCAGTGCAAGAAGAATGATCACGACAAACAATGCCTGTGAGAGTCCTGCTGCACTTCATGTTAATTTATACAACTAACTAATTACCGGTGGAAAGGGTGGAAATCACATAAAGACTTTCGCCCGCTCCCACGCTAGTCTTCTGAAGCTTCTGTTGTATGTCACAAATTCCCATTAGGAATGTGTGCTAAAAGTTGCAGGTCCATGCTATGACTTGTAAAGGTTGTATATGCCATTGTTGATGTTTATAGTGTGTGTGCATGTGTTTGACATAACCCCCCAGATAGCAGAGCAGGAGAAGGATTAGCAAAATGAAGCTGGGGGGGTGGACTGATGGACGGATGAACGAGAGACCGCCTCGATCCCTCCACCTCTCTGGCTCTTTTTTCCCCCCTTTCCTTTCTCTCTCTCCTTCTTCTTCTTGGCAGAATGTATCCGCCCTTCCCATTGTCACCCATTGGAGTGTACGGAGGCGTGAGGGAGCTCCGGCCACTGTGTGCTTGTGTGACACAATAGCCTCGCCTAAGTGCTGTCCTATAAAATGCCTCAGTGCTCTCTAAAAGCAAGCCCTGGTTTCCCTCCCTGCCTTGAAAATAGATGAAGTGCTGTGCATGAGCATGTGTCTGTGTGTGTGTGTTGTGTGACATCTGTCATTGAGTTGGCATTTTCAGTATGGAAACCAGTGCCTTGGAGCAGCTTGAAGCAGCGATTAGACTCAGCCATAAAAACACCATTCTAGTTGACCTCAAGGTTGTGGGCATGGCTGTAAACCTGTGTGTGTGTGTGTGTGTGTGTGTGTGTGCGGCTGCGTGTGTCTTCTTGTGTTTTCGAACTTGTGTGTTCATATCAAGGCTATGTAGTGTAAGGCCAGGGTCGGACCTTAGAGTTGGCCCTGGCTCAATAAATCAACAAGAATACCTATAATTGTTGACCTAATCAATGTAACGAGCAACACAGCCATACGTTATATTAATACACTTAAACTATACACGGGGCATAGTTTGTTCACAAATGTAAAAAGCAAAGAAGGGTTTTCATTAAAAAAGGAGTCGTTCACAGGAAGATTTCAACCAATTACATCTGTCTCCTCCTGAAGACAAAAACTGTAAAATGTGAAATATCCCCTTGGCCTAGGAGCAACACTGACTGGTAGCTGTAGCTGGGTAGCAGAGGGTCACCAGAGGGGTCCAAAGATGGAGCTCAGCTGGCCTTTTACATGAACCACTTTCAGTCTGAGCTGAGAGGAAACGAGAGGAGAGGAGGAATGAGGCTGAGTGTCTGGTGAAAGTCCAGGGCAGTGGAGGCACCACTCCAGGGGCCAAGATGAACATCTGTGCCCCATTTAGTGATGTTTCTTCTCCTTTTAATTCGCCTCCTTTTTCTTCTCTTTCATTGCGGCTCATAATCTTTATCCATCCATCCATGCATCTAATGTATTTCTCAGAAGCATGTCTCTGTCCCCTAGGCAGAGATAATAGATTATCACCTGGCCTTGCTCTGGGGCGAAAGGGTCACAGGGGGTTAAATGGTGGCCCAAGCTGTCCAACCAGGTGTGTGTGAGTGTGTGTGTGTGTGTGTGCATTTAGCTTCACAGGTGTGTGTTGTGTGTTCATCCTGGACATGCAACAATCTCTCTCGGGTCTTAGCTCTGACTCTCCTCTTGACCCTGTGCCTCCCGCGATGCTCTGCACTCTGCTCTCATTATTCCACCTAATGACACACACACATACTCAAGCACGAGCATTTTGTCTAGTGGCCTGACTCCAGGTAAACACACACACACACACACACACACACACACACAAATATAAACGCATCATACAGGTTGCGTCATGGCATTCCCGTCTTTGCTGTCGCTCCTGAAGAATTTATTAAAGATGGTGACGAGCAGTGTGTGTGTGCATATATATGTGCCTGCACTGGTGTGTGTGTGTGAGTGAGTGTGTATCTCCAGGGTAGCAGGTGGCCGGTGGAGTAAGACAGGAGATGAATGGAGAGAGCAGGAGAGCGGTGGAGCATGGTTGGGCCAGGCCATGGGGGACAACATGGCTAGTCATTTATTAGAGGCAAACACACATGCACACACACATACACCTTGCATGCATGCAGCCAAATGGAAGCCCTCCCTGAACACACACCAGTACATACATGTGCACACACATTCTGTCACAGATACATATGCAAATACACATACACAAGTATACATGCTCCCAGAGGCTTAAACAGCACACTCACACACACACACACTGACCTAGTAACTACCACTCTCCATTCATCTAGCCTAAGTAGAGCAACACTAGCCGCAGACACAAAACTATATCTTCAAACTTAAGCCATACTTTTTGTGTGTGTGTGTTGTCTAGCTCAGGGCCTGCCTTCAATAAGTCAAGCCTCTTTCTGTTTCGAGATGTTTATCGTTTTCTGACCCATTTCGTGTCTTTGGCCCCTTGCTCACATCCCTCCTGGTGTTAATGTTCTTACACTCTAAATGTGTGTATGTGTGTGTCATTGATCCAGCTGGAAGCAGTGTGTGTAAGAGCGAGAGAGAGAGAGAGAGAGAGAGAGAGAGAGAGAGAGAGAGAGAGAGAGAGTGAGACAGACAGAGAGAGCAGTAATATTCCAGGCCTTTCATAATGATTAAAGCCTTCATTAAATTTTCATCCCAACCTGCTGTTTGCTGCTAATGGCCTTTGTGAGCCACACAGCCAAACAATGGCTAGCCGGGCACAGAAAAGGGATTTCTATCTCGCGTTCAATACCGCCCCTCGTCGTACCCCCCCCTCCATTTCCCTCTGCCTCTCTTCATCTTTTCTCAGCTTCCCTTTTCTTCCTTTACTCTCTTTTCTTTCCTCCATTCTCCCTTGCTTGGCCTGGGTTTTTATGTGTGTGTATGTGTGTGCTGGGTCTGGAGGCGCTGGGGCCTTTTGTTAACGCGTTTCATTTAAACGTAGGGCAGATAATGCTCCGGGTTGGTTTGGATGCCGCACCACTGTGGCTCTCTGCTAATGGGGTCTGTAAAGACACTGCTCTCTCTCCTTCACTTTCTCCTTTGCCTCCCGTTCTTCTTTCTTCTTCTGCTGTCTCTCCTTTTCCCTTGCCCTCTTCCTCCCTCCCCTCTGTCTCTTTCTGCGCTGGCTGACTCATAAAGATCCATTATTGTTGTTTTTTTCCTGTGCAGTCGGTTCATGAGGTCCAGTGAAGCAGCGAACAACCCAAAACACACCTCAATTACAGCTCAGTTCGACAAACAGCCCAGTTTTTTCTTTCTTTTTTTGTAAAATGTGCCACAACAGGCCTCTCTATCGACTGGAATAAAAACAACCAGACGGCGAGAGCTGACCAGCAGTCTCAGCCGCTTTGAAAACCTTACAGAAAAGCCTCAAAATAAGGTTAGCACATCGCAGCTTGAAATGAAAGCCTGTTGATGTACTGTAGGGAACACAAACACACACAAGTACACATGTACACCTATGCACTTGACAACAAATACACACTGTACTGCTACACTATTCTTTAACCTTTTGGCACTGCCATCTGAAGCTCTATACAGTTCAATTTTCTTTAACTTACGAAGGTCTATAAAAAGATTTGTTGGTTGTTTTGACCTTGAGCACCTGTAATAAGACACTGAATCTCTACTACCTTCAAAACTGACATTTACATCTAACCTTGTTGTCTGGTATACGGTACAAATGATTTCTCAACCATTAAAACATGATGATATTTATATGCGCTGCCTTTCTAAAGCAGGGACCTGCACCTGTTGGTAATCTTTTTGTCACGTTATCACCTTCACATTCATTTCATAGTGACTTAAGCCACTATTACTGTGCCTAATGGAAATTACAGTTGGTCATGGGCTAATTTTATCTCTTTCACAACTCCAACTGTTAGCTGAAGGCTAAATTTGAGAATGAAATGAGGGGACTAAATGAGCTAAGCTATGTAGCTGCAGGCACAAATCTGGTTTGTCCTCTTTAACTATGTGTGCAAATTTTTAGCTGAATATTGAAACCTCATTAACCTAAAGGTTTGCAAAGGTACCATTATGATACAGAAGCAATGAAGCATTTAACCCTCACTGATTATTTAACTGTCAGAAAATTCTCTTATGATTGTCCCCCCTCTTGAAAATTAAGCCGGGACACATTTGGAGAGCTGTGAAAATATCTAAGTATGTTTTCAGATTTAAGCACACTTCAGCATATACTGCACATAGAAACATGTGCATGCACACACACACACTTTTTAATTTGTCAGGTTGTGATAAATATGCAAAGCATGGTGGACAATAGGCCCAAACAGCTGATGCTGTCTGTCTGCATGCAGAAAAAAACAAAGGCTCGCCTCTTATCACAGTATGTGTGGGCTCTCAACAGAGGGGAGAGAGTGATAGAGTTGTAGAGCGAACAAGGCAGAAAGAAAGAAGAAGGAGGACAGGACAACTGAGCGTGATAAAAGAGCGGCGCAGAGCCAGAGAGATGGCAGGGAGTTACAGATCACACATCTGGCCACACAAGCATCCCTTTCATCACTGACCTTCTGGCTCGTTCTTGATCAGCTCCTCCATCTTGCGTTGTTTCAGTGTGTCCACCACGTCTGCCAGGCTGCCCTTGCGTCTCTCAGGGGTTCCCAGGGTGCCCGTGGCCGAGCCCCCATCGCTAGAGGGCCGACCCCCACCTCCACCCTCCTCTTTGCCTGGTGAGGTAGCATTGTGCTGGGGGTAAGGACTCAGTGAGTTCCCCTTAGTGCTGTCCTGATCCTGGAGAAGACAGGCAAAGTAAGAGATAAATGATTAAAACACTTGGGAAAAAAAAGAACACTTAAGACTCATGAAAAAAAACGAAAAAAAAAACTAGTAAAAGACAAGGTGGTGGGGTGGGGGGAGGAGCTGGCATAAACCCACTCATTATCTCCGTTCCTATCTCCTTCTCTTTCCCTTTATTCTCCCCATCTCCCCTTCTCGTAGCCCAATGCAACCAACTTTCATCTTTGGCCAGTTATCTCAAGTTAGGGCATACTTCTTCTGTCTTTCTCACATCCTCTGGAATCTGCATTTGACTAACTTGGAGGTACTTGACAGAACTCGCACATGAAACGTCAGTAAAAGACTCCACACACTTAGAGTCACGCTAACTCTTCATTACAAAGCCTTCAGTGGATTGGCTTTGAGCGACGTCCAACACTAGTGTACCAATCCCAAGCCCAAGTTTCTGCTACTTTTGTCATAAGATTTCTGACAATTAATGCTGAGGATGCAACTCCATCAAAAAAAAAAAATAAATAAATCACAAAAAAATAGATACACTTCAAAAAAAAAAAAAAGAAAACCTTTGGAGCTGTGTCAAATCATTTCCATAGAGTTATAAAAAGACTGCAAGGGGGTAAAAATTCACAACAGAAACAACAACAATCAGCATGACAGCTACAAAATATAATATATACAGCTCAAAGTAAACCTCTTTGCCTTTTGCCAAGCTGTCACGATGAATAATTATCCTTCTGGCTAAAGTTTGAACACACTGTAGTTAAATGACCTTTGGAAAATATAATCCTTTGTAAGTAAAAGAATACATTAACTTCTAAATGTCTCTTGAAAATATATGTATTGTACTTAGAATTAAATATTTAAACTAACGTATTCTCATCAGTTCAAGTTCAATCTAACAAAGTGAGTTAGATAAAGTTGTAAACCTCACAGCAGCAGCTGAGTGGTAAGTAAATGTGAGCATCTTAATCTTTGACCCGGTAAAACCTGTGTTTGTTTGGACAGTCCACATGATAAACCTAATACCGGCTCAGCCCAATTAACAGTGACAGTGAGAGGACGGTGACAGCTTTTAAAGAGAGCAAACACAAACTTTCTGTCACACGCACATACGTAAAGATCTATGCAAGATATGATAAGCGTTCGATGTGTATAGAAATGTACTTAAGCACACATGCAGTTGTACACAGACATGTTTTGGAGTGTGTTTTGTGCTGGTTAATTACAGAAACAAGTGAGTCAGTCAGTCAATCAGCCAGCGAGTCTGTCAGCTCAGCTCTTTGTAGACGGGAGGGTCAATGGTCCACAGGGTTAATCTTTGGCTAATCTCACTACAGTATGGAGCACACCACCTGGGACTGCAGCACACATACGCAGCACCTATGTTTGTCAGTGTGTGGGTGTGGGTACGAGAGAGAGAACAACAGGAGGACGGTAGTACATTCCAGCTGCATTAATGCCATTATGGTGTATTAAGGCGGAGATGATTTTCTAATCATTAACTAACGGGCTGCTGGTGGAAGTGGAACTTAATACAGAGATCACAGTACACTATGAAGTCATCTAAAGCCAGATGACTTATCTTTTGTTCTGTTTGTTCCATTAATTGTTTTTGACACGAGAGAAATGGACGAGAACACATAAAACTTCTCGGCAAACTTTGAAATCAGGCAGTAAGGCAGAGGCGTTCAAAATCGACAATGCTTTCATTGTCAGCAGCCAAACACTATATGAGAGGTACAGCAGACCATTATCACTTGGGATTTTTTACACTCCACTGACTCACTGTGTGTGGCTGTGTGTGCTTCCACACTCTAAGTCAGCATGCTCAATAATTCACTAATTCTCTCTGAGTTCTAGCACATGTATTGTAACAGAGGGACAGACTGTGACAGTGTTGATATGGCTGTCGTATATATGATGGGATGATACATTTCAGGCTTCATTTAGTTGCTGCCGAGGTTCCTGGTATGCTGGTAGAGGGCCATACAGTGCTGGAAAAACTGTCTTGTGATCCTAAAGCCCTGATAGACTTTGTTTTTCTGCTCTTACCACCTGACCAAGCGAAGGCCCGACCTGCTCCTGTCTTACTTTTTACCATCTTCTGTTCTTCAGATTAGGGAAATTCAGACTTGAAATGAGCGGCTTTGTGATTACGAGTTGCATCAGCACCGGCATGACATGCAAATGTAAGGAGACAGAGGGAGAGAAAGAGTATAAGCGGGTTGAAGTCAAAGAAAGAAAGAGCGACAGATAGAGAGAGGCGATGTTATTAGAGGAAATGAGAGAGAGCGAGTTGACGGAGAGATACAGCGAGAGAGAGAGACAGAGAGGAAGGCAGGCATCTTGAAGGCAGCGGTCACACCTGTCACATCCCATTTATCTAATCCAGTGCCTACTTAAAACAGCCGCACTCTTTCTTTCGAGAAAGATGTAGCGCAAACAAAACAAACAGAACAAGAATACAGGAGGGAGCAAGATGGGGGAAGGAGAGATGGAGTTGGGGCGTGAGGTGGGGGAGTGGGGAGCAGGGTTGTCGGATCTCTTTGCTCTGTCAAAAATCTGCCAGGGAGATGTCATCTCGCTGCGACCAACAATGAAGGTCATTTTCCAATCAAAGGGAATTAGCAGGGAGTCGTGGCTTCTTCAAAGACCTGGTACATTAAGGCCCATGACATTATTTATGTGAAAAGTCAGACAGTCTTATCCTGAAGGCAACTTAAATGGCTTATGTTTCTCCCCCCATCAACCTCCCAGCGTATAATCCATGTGCCTCGCTGACATTTTTACCCTGGCGATTTACACAGTGCGACACAAAGTCCAAGACAGAAGGATAAAAAAATAATAAAATAAAATAATAATAATAAAAAAAAAAAAGGCACAAGACAGGTTCTGTGTTGTAAACCAGCATCACTCAGCCGACGTGTACACACCGACATGTTCCTGTGCTCCTGGAGTAACACGGGTTACAAAACTTTTCTCATCAACATGCATTTATTCATAAGTACAAACAGGAACTTTGGATACTGTAAATGTTAATGTGTGTGAGCAGGTTTTGCCATTTGTGTGTGTATATGTGACACTGTGAGTGCACATAGCCTGTAGGTGTGTGTGTAAACGTGTGAGTGCCTGCATGTATGTATTTATATGCACGTATTTATATGTGGCAGGCTGGCAGTGTGGGCGGTTCTGCCTTTAGTTTGCAGATGTCAATTCTCTTCCAAATGACTGGAACAAAGTAAAAATTGCGCCTCACTCTCTTTATCCTTTTACTGCCTCTGCAATGGAACCGAATTAAACAACTTTTGTCTTCTTAAGCTCATCTGTGAGGGGAGGCTGGTTTAAAAACACTTAACTCCTGCCAGAAAAAGAAAAAAAAAATCCAAATGCTATTTTTTTTCCTACAGCCAGCACAGATGCCGCTGTTCATGTTCGTTTTTTTGTTTTTTTTCCCTATCCCTTCATTTTCTTCCCTTCCTCCTTCTCCGTTGCCCTACAGAAGAAACTCTCTATTTCTTTCTGTACCATAGCTTGACATGTCTCGGGCTTTGCAAGGTGCATGTGTGAAAAACAATATTTGATGCTTGGCGCGTCGTTGTGGATCAAGGCGTGGACAATGTGGCAGTAGGAAGAACTGGATACAGCTGCTCAACTAAAAGCGCGCGCACACACACACACACACACACACACACACACACACACACACACACACACACACACACACAAGTAAATGTCACTGATCACTACTGCAGGGGGCTAAGACTTTGTTGTGTGCCAGAGCTGCCAATCTCTACAACATACACTTAACACACCTTCAATACACTGCCAAACACACACACACATTCTGCAAATCCTTTTACATGCCATGGCTAAACACAGACACTGTCAGTTTTGACTCGGAGGTCCCTCAGGCTGGGACAAGCACGCAAACACATATTACTTTTATCCTCCTGTTTCAACAATATGGTTGAGCTCTGACACAAACATCCCAAATTTACTGAAAAAAAAACCAAAAAAAAAAACCACATTGCAACATAATTCTTAAAAAAAAATAAAAAAAATAAAAATAAGTATATTAAATTATTTAACTTAGATTGTATAAACCCCTGTAACACACAGCAGTGTTTTTTTGTCTTTTAAATAGCACTTTGCCTGAAATGTATGCCAGTATATTTTACCACGACCCTTCGCTGTTGACAGGCAAGCGTGTGTTGATTCATTAGTGCATCACTGGCATGAGAAATTAAGTGTGACCACTGTGTCTCAAGACTGCTCAATGACTGTGTTACATCTGTCAAATTCACATGAACACACACTCACATACACACACATGCATAATCAAAAGAGAGAATGAGAGAGCTGGTGGAGGAAAATGAATAAGAAATAATGCCTGATGAAATATCTTTATAGTTTTCGCCTGTTTAAGGAATGTTAATGAAATAATTAGTGTCTGGCCATTAACACATTTATAAGAAAAGATGCTCGTCTCTGTCTGATGTGAAAACATTTTTTTTCTACAAAGATGTGTGAAAACCCAAGCATACAATCATTTAGCACAGCGTTAAAAATCACTGTTTCAGTAATGTATACTTTTTCTTTCAGTAGAGTGCAAATAAATAAGTGTAAATAAATCATTACATACGTTACAGGATCCTTGTATAACTGCGGTTGCATCATAACTGGGTTTTGTGTCAACTGGCTTACCTAAATAAACTGCTGGCACTTAAAATCCTTCTCATGGGACATTTCAACTGAACTGTTCTGTTACTGTCAGCCAATCAGGATCCAGAATCACGGTTAGGACTTCACATTGAGCAAAAACCCTTTTAGTTTAACTACATTCATTTGCAAACCATTATGAACAGCATTATTCTTTACCAGCGCCTGGGTTTGCATGAAAAAAATGAAAAAAGAGTGAATAATCCGACACCTTTCAGCCTTTTAAAATATGTGTGAGTGCTGTTTTTATTGTGCGTATGTAGCTCCACAGCTGCAACAGGCAGGTAAAGCGGTCGGACCAAAGCTGAGCAGGCAGGCGAGGCAGCCAGGATGAAGAGGTCAGTGTGTAGCCGAGCGCTTCTCTGCCGCCGTGTTAATTTGCTATGACAAGATAAAGCTGTAATCTCGTCTCTCCCCCCTCTCTTCTCTCACTCTCCCCCGCTGCTTCACTTCCAAGTCAACCGGTCGCAGATGAGCCTTTTACTTCCCCCTATCACTCTGTGACAATTGCCCTGAGAGAGAGGCGTCCCATCAACCCCCACCCCAGTCCTTCAGAGTCTAAAACCACCAACACCTTCTCCTTTTCATTTTTCTCCGACAGTCAGCGCCAAAAGGATTGGGGATATACCCCCCTCCCCCACACCCCTACAGAAAAATCCACTCACTTTACAACATACAGGCCCTCACATCCCACCCGCACAGTGGCATCCTGATTTTCCACTTGATGATCCACACTAACTATGACGCCGTGTACGATACCCGCCCTAAATATTTTCATACACACACCCCACACCCAAGGCCCTCATACGAGTACCACAGAAAGCAGTTTTGTGTGATAATAATTTACATGTTTGAATGGATGTATATACACTGCTTCCTTTATAACAGCCTACAGTGAACACAGCCTCCACTATTATATCACATTACATTGCCTGTGCGCTTAAACATAGATCATTTAACTTTGTAGATGTAATCTCATCACTGCATGGTATAGTTACAGGTAACTCAGCATGTGTGCATGTGCCAATACAGTCCCAGGACTTTGGTTTACAGTCAGCACCTGCCACACATGCAGAGTCCACTGTGGGAGGGGCCAACAGGCCAATCAGCAGGCTAATTACAGAATTAGCTTTCCATTACAGCTCCTAAGCACTGATTCATTGTTTTACAGCATGCAAGAATTTATCTTCGGTATGGGGGAAAGGTTGATTGTTGTTATCAGAGAACTGCTGTGACAAGGTGTGTTTTGGTGACAGTCAAGGAACTGGCAGCACAGTGTGTCTTGGCGTACACAATAAATCACAAAACATGCAGGGAAAAATTATGATCCAAACAAATAAATGTAAATAAGTTCTGCATAAGCACCAGATCTTTAACTGAGATCTGAAAATGTTAATTTGATGCTTTTCATTTTGCACTTTTAACATTTTTTTTAACAATAAATTTCAGAAAACCTAAATATTCCATATCACCAAGATAATGTATACAGTCACAGCATCGCACTTATGTACTGAACATGTAATGTAAATCACGCTACAGAAATAGAATGTGTAATGGGTCTCATGAGGAAAAACGTAGGCCTCTTAAACTGCACACAAATTGCTGCATACTCGCATGCACATGACAACTGACAGAAGTTCACATATAATGTGCTGCCCAGCCCTAATATTTGACATCAGTCACAGGGAGGATGCATGGCTCTTAAATACAAAAGTGCAGTTACACATACAGAGCCATATATTCAGCACCACCACACAATGTCACACTTCATCCGGAAGAAAATGACTCATTGCAATGGCTCACATTTTGTAGTCACGCAACTGTGCATCAAATGGGCTCAAGGCAACGGCTGGTGGCGCACGCATAAAAGTAAAAACACGTGTGCACCCAAACAGTAGCCTTGAACCTTCATTTTTTTTTTTCCCTGAGAAAAAAAACCAGCTCTGGCTCTGCTACACTGCTTTTCACTTGAAGAAAAAGTCAATTTCTGCCTCTTTAGAAAACATACTCTTTTCACGAATCACCAAATAAATATCCATATATTTTGAATCCTCTTTGTCTAGGTTTAAAGGTCTTAGACAACACAAGTCAAATTAACAACATACCAGGGAGAAATTTAAGAACCACATATACAAGAAGAAATAAAACATTCATTTGGTTGTGAATACGAAAAAGCATCACTGTTAGCTAGTCCTGATATTACTTGACTTGATGAAAGAAAAACAATTTGAATTATTTCTAACATCCCCTCCACTGAAATGGTGGGAATACCACAAAGAAAAACACAAGGTCAGTAGAGTTCCAAAGTATCTCAGTACATTGACAGACGTAACACTTTTCAGGCCGTAATTTCACATTTCATACGGCTGATCTTTCCAAATCACTTTGGAAGTAAGTGGCTGCCCTTTGCTGTGACTGTCCCTCTGTAATGCTACAGGTCAGGATTAACGTGAATATAATCTGATCTGGGGTCAGTTTCAACCCTGAACCTCACAAACACACAGCTTTATGGGATGGAATGCTAAGGGCAGATGGCCAGTGGAGAGATGAGAGCCAAGCAGTCCATACCAAGGGCTCAAGGGACTCTAGAGTCAAAGGAGGAGACAGGTAACTCAAGAAGGGCTATAGGAAAAGTGACATTTACTGAGCCATTGGTTTTAGCAGGGTCTGGAGAAGTGTGCAAACATTTTCTGTGTAATCAGAAGCATTAGTTGGTGGCTTTTCAGGTAAAGCAGCTACAAAAATCTTTGAAATGTTGCACCTTCCTAGTACAACACTGAGTCAGCACTCAAGGCCTCCGTCATCCACCGTCATCATGGTTGGGTGCTAGCACCTTCAGAAACTGTGACATGGATCTGTTGACAGTAACTGTCCTTACCATGTTGGGGGGGCTGTCCAAATTTCGATTGGGGGGTGAGCGAGGGGACACCTTGCTGCAGTAGGAGGCCAAGGGGAGGTGGATGACACCGCCCAGTCCCTCGCTCTCCTCATCCTCCACTCGCTGTCTGCTGGTTGCCATGGTTACTTCTCCATCTGTCCCCCCATATGGAGAGGCTGGTCGCTTGGAAGACATCCTGGAAAAAAATGGAGAAGGGAGATAGAAAGACAGAGACAGAAAAAAAATGAGAGGAAAAGTGAGTATTATTCAAAGGATGATATAATAAGTCCACAAGTGGAGTTATATGACAGGTGAGACGGTGTCAACAGCTAACAGGGAGGTTCCACTGGAAAAAAAGTCGTTCCTTTAAACACCTGGATAGTCTGAGCTGTGATCCAGCTTTTCCCCACTTTGCTCTTTGTTTACACTCAGACCTCAAAGCATGATGACATCTCAAGTCCTCCACTAAATCCCATTCAACTCATCAACTTGCACCTTTTCACATTTTTTTGTCCTGTCTCTATTAAGTAGTTTGTCTTGATTGCACATACATACAACAGAGCTTTCACAACGCAACTCTGCAAAACATCCCCTTCAGTCTGTTTCAGAGCACCCAGTTCCTTGGCAGACCTTCAAACACACTCTCAGGTCTTACAGTATGTTTTCCATGGGGGCCATTCAAAATTCACATATCCAAAAGACAGACCATTACTGTAAATGGAGCCTGCTTACAATGGTATTGTGGAGGAAATGACCGTGTCTTGACAATGGGCTTTCAGAGGGAGACACAGAGCAAGAGAAAGCGCAGAAAAAAGGGACTGAGTGAGAGCAGTAAGTACAGTGGCAATAATGTGTATTTATGAAAACCTCTGGACAATACAGGGACTGGAAAAAATAGCTGGCATCATGAGGGCCCCACTGTTTGCATTTGTTACTGTGGCTTTGTTCGCCTGAAAAAAAAGTAAAGGATATAAAGCCACATCTATTAAGTGAACTCTGTCTCTCACAAGGTAAATTTGCCTCTGTGTACTTTAGCTCAATAGGGATGCAGTGACTATGCAGCAATAATAGAATTTAATGTGGATCTCAGCATCGCCTGAGTGCTTTCAGATGCACTTGTCAGCCTTGAAGCCAATGCAACTATGACCCTGGGTAATAGGCTGCCAACGCTTAGTCGCACAGAGGCAACATATGACAGGGATGGAGGGACTGTGAAAACCTGAGGGAAGAGTGTGCAATGGCAAGTGGTGAAAAAAGCAACAGGCGTCAAACTCTCAAACTCCTGATTTTTTTCCTTCTGATTCACCAACTGTTTCTTAACCATCTTTAATCTTCCAAGCATTAGCATCTCTTTAACCTTTCTCTACTTTTATACCTTGCATGTCTCTGATTTGCTCGGTCTTCCTTTCCAGGCTTTCTCTCTGTCTCTCTCCTCTCCCTCTGCTTGTCTCCGGTAAACTGATTATACTCTTGACTCTATTGGATTTCCTCTGGACTGTACATCTGGCATTGTTCCTAGGAGAAGCTCTGCCACTAATTCATTGCTTATTTACCTTATGACAGTGGAAAGGCAAACAATGTTGAGTGCTACTCACTGGAGGCAATGAGGAAAACAGCCATGCTAAGAAACACATCATGCAGCGTTATCACATCGCAGGGAAGGTTACGGTCAAAATCAAATCAACTTCACTGCAGTAATACCTTAAAAAAGGCTAACTCTCCACCGCAGTGATGTAATTTAATTACCTCTAATTGTTTTTGGAAAATTTGCCTGCAAGATTCATAGACCTCATAGATAATCTGATAATTTAAACCAATTTACAAATTGGTGCTATCATTTGCATATTGCTGGGAACCTTTTATTTTCAAAATGTGAACTTTTCAGGACCTTAAAAAAGAGCTAATTTGTTTCCTTTGCTCGCGCATTTGAGTTTCAATGGGCTCTGAATGGCTTTTAAATGCTGTAAAATTTCATCCACTTATAAGGAAGTCTTGTAATCCTTCATTTGAAGTGAAATCAGAAAATGACTACATCACCTATAGCAGCTTTCGTTATTAAGACAAAAATGTGCAAAGCTGTGGCTTTTTTGAAGTTCCTCTTATGGCATGTGGTGACTTTCTCGTAGTTTTTACCTGTTTTAATATTATGATGAAAAGTTTAGGATGTGTGATTCTACAGAGTGAAACGTTTGTCTGCGGCTGGTTTCTTTATCTGCTTTTTCCCCTCTATCTTCACTGGCTTGCTCAGCAAAAACTGGCCATAAATGACAGCTGAAGTTTTGCCTTTGTGTTGATATGTCAACAAAAGACTTGCACAATAAAAGTGTACTTGGCGTCATTAAATGATCTTGATATTAAAACTGACACTGATTTGCGATAACAATTATGGTACTTATGGGACTAAAATAACTGAGGTGTGTGCTTCCACATCTTGTGTGTTCGTGTGTCTTCGTACACAGTCCAATGTGAGCGGCAGGCCCAGCTGTACAAACTACAGGGCTTGGAGCCACGCGGCACACAGACACACACATGTGCACATACATAGAGCATAGTCCTGAACACTGCAGGTCTGTCTTCATCGCTGCCTGTTTACTTTACCTCTTTCATTCTCTCACACTGAAGCCTTTTGTTTCAGACACACACTCATGCACATACCCCTCCCCTTGTGTCCTGTGCACACTTCAGCCTAGTCATAATCATTCACACAGACCTGGGGTCAGCTCTGAATTGCTTCTCCTCACTTATGTTACCCTTTGGCTCAGTAACAGAAACATCTTTGAAAGGATGAGGACTTTCTGTTTTGTTTTATAATTTTATAATCCATCATTTTACCACAGTAACCAAACTGACATATCTAGAGAGACAGGCAATTCACAGATGAACAGTTACACATTAATGCAAAACATTTGCAAAGAAGAAAAAAAGAGAGATATCCCAAAATTCTGTGGGCCAAAGACAGCACTTCACTCTGCCAAAAAGAATAAAATAAAGCGCACATTTCATTTCATCATTCTTTTTGCCATTTTCTCCCCTCTACCTCTGTGTCTCCCTCGTCTCCCCTTCACACCCGGTGACCACCTCCCCCCTCCGCTACAACTTCCTCAGAGGTGGGTGTCTATGAATGGGGAAGCCGTTCACAGCTCCTCTCCGGCTATAAAATCCCTCTCTCCTCCCGTTTCTCTTTGAAGTAGAATTACTATACAATTGGGCACGGCGGGTGTGCAGGTTACGCCGGCTACTTCATTTAAAGTTTGGCAGAGCTGTCATGGCGGCGGAGACCTGGAGGAAGTCATTTGAAAGCGCAAAGCGATGCAAGGATTAAAAAAGATGAGTTTTTATTAAGTCGATAAATTGGCAGCAATTGCCTGGGTCATAATTAGGGAGCATTAGCATAATTTTGCCCCATCCTACAAAATCAAAAATTGAACGCTGCACCACAAACACTGACTTTAACACACCTCACACACACGAGCGCTTCCGGCCCTTTCTATAAAACAACACAATAATGACATTTCAAATGACCTAAGACCAGTGCAACAATATTGCACTTCTTTTTGTATGTTTTGGTTTATAAATCAAATATCCATAAGAAAACTAAACTCAACGAAAGAGTAAAAAAAAAAGTGTAATCTGCTGTTTGTCTTTTCACAAACGCACGCACACACAACTTGAGCACACGGTGAGAGCGCTAAGCTGAGATTAGAGCACCACTTCCTCTTGGCTTTTTGATGATTAGCGGCTCCTCAGTTAAGTCCCTCTCATATCACATATGTCCACTGCTGCTAAGTCACTAATCGGACAGCGACGGACGTCCATTAACCGGCCGAATAAGCGCCATTGATGGTGGTTAACCGTCCCCTGGCCGTCGCTTACTGTAATCAACGCGTCCATTTCAAGTTGGCACATCAGCAGTACCAAGCTTACGCACACGCAAGCATGTTTAAATACGTGCAGCGAGCTTATGAACATGTAACTGAGGGTGCTCACACATACAAAACCACACACACACATAAATCAAAAGAATTAAGCAAAATGGGGGCAAAGATTTGTTTAAGCTTTAATGAAGAGTGAGGGAAAGACAAAGCAGCCATCGCAGAAATGTCACAGGCTATCACACACATGCGTACAGACACACACACACGCCCGGCTCTCTCGCTCTGTGTGTCTGGCTGCTAACATAATCATGGTGCTAACTGCTCTTGTTAACTCCTCTACTCAGAACAAGCTTTCAGGGAGCGTGGGAGCCTCCTCTGGAGAATTCCACAGTAACACAATGTGTGTGTGCTTCTGCCCTTCCATGTACAGTATGTGTGTATGTGTGTGTATGCACTATCTCTAAATTACAACCCATTATTTCAACCAGTCCATAAACATGCACTGCACAGTCAGATGAATCCATCACTTCAGTGTGCTTACAGTAAAAATAAGCACACCGGCTAATTCCAAAGTGCTGTCAAGAGTCAAAGTGACATTTGTGTTTTTTTTCCACCACCTTGTGACTGCTAAGAACTGCCTGCCTGTCACTCAGGTGCAGGCCTATTTGCGTGGAAATGTAAGCTATCTTTGAAATTGTTCTCTGAGGGAATGGAAGGGCATATCAAAATAGTTGAGCGGAATGTGCCTTTTAGATAAGGCGCCCAGGGCGTTTTGCCTCCGAGGAGCCGACCGCAACATTTACATCCGCATGACACCTCAGGCGGGAATTTAAACAAATGTTTCCCCCCGTGTCGTGCTATCACTTGCTTTATTGCAATTGCTTTTTTTCCCCCCTCTCTTCTTGTTTCTCACTGCATTTCCTAGTCTCAGCTTTCAAAACGATTTCTCCGTCTGTCTCTATCTCTCCGTCACACACTCTTGAACTTATTTTAACATTGACTGCCCCCCTGCTCTTTCCCTCCCTCTATCTTCCTGACTCTCTCCCCCGGTGTTGTCTTACTTACTGTTCCCTCTTTACACAATCAGCTGTTTGTAAGAATGTCGCTCCATCTCTCCCTCCCTCCTTCTCCCCTTCTCTTCTCTGTGCAGAATCTTAAGGATATTGCCTAATATCTATTTATAGGCTGTCCTTTTGAACACTGGGAAGAGTGGGGCAGCAACAGAGAAGAAAGGCTGAGATGGAGGGGAAAAGATTAAGAAAGGGAGGACCTGGAAGACAGAGTCAGTGATATTTCCTTTTCATTCTGTGTGCATCTTCTACATGAGAGAGCTTTGATTGCACTTGACAAGAATCAAATAGGGTTTTTAAACTTTTATAGCTAAGCTGCAAAGTATAAACATGGGTTAAAAACAAACATAAGAGCACAGAGAAATTACAGTCAGCATTCAGCTGTAATATAATGTTCCAATCTTTTATAAGTTTTTACATGAACTGTAAACACATTCTAACACAGAGCTGGCCTAAAATGTAATTTTCCC
This sequence comes from Ostorhinchus rueppellii, assembly GCA_030068375.1. NCBI lineage: Eukaryota > Metazoa > Chordata > Actinopteri > Kurtiformes > Apogonidae > Ostorhinchus > Ostorhinchus rueppellii. The sequence goes on from JAQQZY010000028.1 coordinate 33,823,616, forward strand.
TAATGACTTTCACTGAAGTCAACAGTGTGTAACAGGGAGAAAATGTGAACACACTCTTGCCTGTATATGCTCACACACTCGTATACACAGACACACCCAACACATACAGACACACAGCCTCACACACACAAAGCATCCTCTGTGAGGTGCCCTAAATCGGCTGCCGACAGCCCAAACCATGTTTCCTGTCCAGCTTAACCACAAAAGGCAATAACACAACCTAATGTCACTGCTGTTAATCACACACACGCACACACAGCAAAGAAATAGTCATCTTGTATGCATGTGTATGAGAGAGAGAGAGAGAGAGAGAGAGAGAGAGAGAGAGTACAAAATGCGTGGGCATGTGGCCTTTGGGACTACCTCTCCCTCTCTCCCTCGCACTGTCTGCCTCTCTCATCCATTCAACCCTCGAAGCTTTAGTCACCAGCAAGGCATCGCTGCACATACTTTCCTTGTCATGTTTTCGTTTCTTCCCCCCTCAGTTTAAAACCTTATTTATTTCTTTACACTGAGTCACAGGAGGATGTAATCGTCACTGACATTTTACAGTAGAAGACTGGATGGAGAAAGAGACGACACAGAACAGAGGAAAAAGTAGAGAAGAGTTCAGAAACTTTGCCGGGCTGGTCTATCTGTCTTATTCTATTATTACAATGTGAGGCGGTTAACTTTAGATTTCTTCTGTCCTGCATCAGTTTGAGGGGAAGGGAAGACAACTCGTGGGAAAATCTGGAGTGGTTCTATAGAAAAAGCTAAGTAGAAAGAGAGAGTGGGTGGGGAGGGTGAGGGGTGTGGGGGGGGGTAAGAAGAGACAGACAGAGGAGGAAAAGTGCATCCGGTGGACGGCGGGCCCGCTCCCCTGGTGTTTGCGAGGGAGAGACGCTGCATAATGTTTATTGAGCGAGGGACAGTGTTTTTTCCATTGTTGTGCCGGGCCACTATTTGTGCTGCATTTGTTAAGCAATCCATAAAGGAGTCACAACATTTGTCTCACTGTCAGGGACTTGGCCTGCCCCTGCAAACCTGACACACACACACACACACACACACACACACACACACACACACACACACACACACAAATGCATGCTCATTCTCTCACATAAATGACAACACACAAGTAGGCACACACATACACACTCCCAGCTGGCCTCTTTCTTTCCTCCTGCACTTTGAAACTCTCCCACCTCGGCCCAAATGGTCTCCTCCTTTTTCCTCCGACACCCCCCCCACACACACACACACTCTTTTTCCCTCCCTCGTTTTCTACCCCCTCCATCTTCCTTTTTTCTCTCTCCCTCCCTCACTACCTGGAAAGACAGAGGTTTCATTGTAGCGCTGTGAGAGGGACCTCCGAGCTTCTAACACTGTCTCTTATTGTGGAATGGACGGATTGTGGATAAGGTGAAAAGTGTGTGTTAGAGAAAGAGGGAGAGCAACATAGTGGGATTAGTGTAAGACAAGATGCCTGGATTGATGGATGCTTGAAGAAGATGAAGAAGCGATGGGAGGGGGGGGCAAAAAAAGAGATGTGAAGTGTGAAGAGTGAAGTCCAGGATCAATAGAGACGCACACTGCCGGAGATTTCTTGCTCTGTTGACAATGTAATACCTCACGCTGACCTTTGACCCCTACCCTGTGACCTCATGTCATATGACCAGAGTCTTGTTAGTTTGAAGTGACACCTCTGTCCATCTGTCTGTCACAAACTTTCACGGGTTCTTCTTGACACTCTATCACTTTTATCCCAGACCCTGACCTTTTCCCATCCATAAACAACAACAAAAACACTAAGACCCCCCCCCCCCTCTACTGGCTATCGAAGAGGTTCAGCTGATTGCACTGGGGTGGGATGTCGTAGTGGGAGAGAGTTGGAAAGGTGAGGGGGTGGGTGGGAGTGTGCTGAGAGGGGAGGAAGTGGAGGGGAGGGGGTTTAGCATTCTCCTCTGGTATTTTTCTGTCTGTCTTTCTTTCTTTCCTTTTCTTTTTGCCCCCCTCTCGCTCCATAGATGGAGACACGGTTATCAAGGCTCTCTGGGGACAGACAATATGGCCCAGACAATGGCCTCCAGTCCGAGGTGGTGGTGGCGGCGAGGGGGAGAGAGAGAGAGAGAGAGCGAGCAAGAGAGAGAGGGAGGCCGGGACAGGGCCACAGGGGAAGACAGGGGCAGAATGGCGCATTAGTTTGCAGAGCACGGACACTCTACTCAATTACTCTGCTCTCTCTCTTTCCTTCAGACACACACATTCTCTCTTTCCTCAAACACACACACACCACTTTAATCTCACCCCTTTTAAATGAAGTACAGCGACACTTACACTGGAAGCAGCACTGCTCGCTTAGAACGGGAAACAAGTTTTTATCATCAGCCGCAAGAATTCCACTCGTAAAAACTGCTTTAAAAAGTGCTTTAACTACAGAACAAAACTTGAAAATAATCACAAATGATAAAATAAACTTTGATAGACAATTAATATACGAGGTAAAAGGAGCAATACCACACTATAAAGTACTTCAATATAAGAGAAAGCATTGGAGTACTGTAAAAATACCTTTAATGTAAAGTTGCAGCTGCTTTTTTCACAGTGCGTATTTTCTCATTTTTAGTTTTTCCAAAAGTATGTAATGAAAAAATAAATAAACCACAGTTTATAGCTTTACGGTATCAACAGGAATCTGATTTTAGCCACTGAAGATACTGCCAAGTTATCAAACAGTGCAATCATATTTTGTACATTCATTAATTTTGTTTTATGTGAAAATCTATAAAATAGCTGTCAAGTGAATGTGATGATGAAAAGAGTTTTCTGTTAGCGTCTGAACGAGCGGAGTATTAGAATAAAAAAGCAAAAGTGTGGTATAAGCCGCTCCAAATTATCGTCAAGTACAGTACGGGAAACCATAAATAGCTAATAATAATAAAAAGCTAGTTTGCGTCGATAAAATTAAATATTAAAATCCTTCAGGCTGCTGATGCCGTCCGTGTTGCTGAATGCGACGCAAGTAATGTCAGATTGTATCGGAGTGTGTACAGCTTAAACCATTCAGTGTGTTGACACATCCACTGTTGACTGTCTTCCCCCTTCAAACGCACGGAAACTCACACACACACATGCGCACACACATACACACAACACAAACACCCCAATAAACGGAGGGGACAAATGGAGGGGTGTGAAAATCCAGCGTTGCCTTAACACCACACCGACAACAGAGAAAGAGAGAGAGACCTTTCCCTCTCCTCCTCCTCCTCTCCTCTACCTCCTTTACCTCCTCAAACCCCCAACATCTCCCCACCTCCCCCCCTTCATCTCTGACACTCTCACTTTTCTCTAACCTTCCTTCTTCCACTACTCCTTCTGTCCATCAGCGAGGAATGTGTCAGTTTGACCACATCATTTTTTTCCCTTTATCGTCTCACCCTCCACCGCCCGAACAGCTCCTTCAAACGTCTTCTTTTTCTCTATTTTCCTCTCCTCTAGTTACTTTGGCTTTCCAAATTTCTCTCTATGTGTATATTTCTGTCTGTTTGTGTGAACAGATGAAGCTGTGTTAGCGAAGGCAGTCTGTTTCCATCTTCAGCTTAGACCGGACATTTTTGATACACAGTTGAGTGCTCAGAGGACGAAAAAAATAGTTCTAAACATAAAAAATAAACACGTTATAATAAACAAAAGTACAAATAAATCAAACATTGCTGCAGCTTTGCCAAAAGAATAAGCTGTCATTATCGCTGCTAAAACAGAAAAGAATCACAAGACTTTCATTGGCCTGTAAAAAATCTGAATAAAATTTCTATTTTTCAATTTTTTGTTTTGTTTTTTTGGAGGAAAAAAAAATATTCCTTCTTCTCCTATGAATCATCTCATTCCCTAAATGAAAAAAAACAAACAAACTAAATACCAGAAATGATTTCTTACTTCTATAAAGAACAAATATATTCTTTGAGGCAAACTCTGCCAAACTCTTCATCAGCTATTTCAATCAAAAGTGACTCCAAGTGAATTTTAGCGATTGCATGGTTTAAAAAGAAGAAAAAGGAGAAGAGGTTTTAGTAAAAGTGAAAGAAGAGGAAATAATTATAAGAAGATGAAGCAGTGTGGGTGAAGGAGGAGAGCGGACACTTACAGAGATGCAGGAACAGAGAGCATCGCGACCACCGAGGCTGGAGCGCACACACACTGGCAACTCGCACACACTCCGCTTCGCTGAGAGACTAGCGCTTGACACACACACACATACACACACACACTCAAAATACACACACAGAATAGAAGATACCCCTCTCCTGTTTCCACACATACATCCGTATACACATATGAACACACACACAGACACACGGCCAGAGCCACAGTGATGGAGTGCATTACTGGAAAGCAAGAGTTTTAAGCGCTCTCCTCCTAAGTCATTGTAATCCCTGCATTTATCTCCATACATTCTGCTTTTCGGTGTAATCCTTTAAATTTTTAATTCCTCCTAGCTGTTGTTATCTTTTTTTCTCTCTCTCCTTAACCACTTTGTCGGATTGAACGGTTTATTAAAAACACATTTTTGCCATAACTGAATGCGCTCTTAAATCAAGGGGCCGCTGAAATCCCCCACACCACAACTACCACCTCCCCGACCTCAGTTTATCTCAGAACAAAAGATTAGTTTCATCGGGGAAAACTGAGCGCTACTTTAATGCAATAAAAGTCAAACAGGCGAGGGAGAGGGGCGTGTGTGTGCGTCCCTGTGTATGTGTGTTAGTATTAAAACGCAGGGTATTATAACATAATCTGTCTCTGCCAGCATTAGCATCAAACAACCATTATTCCACAGGCAGAAAGCCACTTGTGTTGACAGTGTTGGAAAAGGGCAAGGTTAGAGGGTTCACACCTCTAAATGAAGAAGGCCTGCACAAACATCACAGGAGCATCGTGAGATTAACATTTGCATAAGACGCAGAAATAACAACAACACCATGCAGACTGACAATAGGATTAGTAAGCGTTGGTATTGAATTTGGATTAAGAGAAAAATAACCCACAAATGAATAAATAAAATACGTAGTACAGGGTTTAAACACTTCTAAATTAAACTGATGTATATATTTTGGTCGACTGATTACTTCCTGATAGCAGTTTTTTTAAAGACGTGTAAAGCTGAAGTATAAAAAGTTGTGTTGAACAGTGAGATGAAGTGATGAGAGGAGAGGATCACACGTTCTAACTTTGACACAAACACACACGTAGAAACACATGTCGCACTCTCTCACTGACACCCACACTGTTTTAAGTAGTTTGTCCACAGAGGTACTGAACTGAATGAACACACTGATAACTTCAGGGACAGAGGAAGAGACAGCCTCTCAGAACAAACAGGCACATATACACACACACACACATTTGTTCTGCTTTGCTCTAACTTTGCATATGATACGTCTCCTAAATGTGGAAAAGTCAATCATCAACTCTCTGCCTTACCATCTCTGACACACAGACACACACACTTAAACACTTCAGCCTCAAACTCCGGCGACTCTCAGAGACAGTTCACATGCTTTACACAGACACACACTCCGATTCCTCCTTCTACTCACATACCTTTCTCCTTTATACCCTATCCCCTTTAGACGATCCTCTCCCTATCTCTGTCCCGCTCCGACCTGTCCTCCGTCTCTGTCATCAGGAGGACATGTGTGTGTGAGCGTGTGTGAGAAAGCGTCACGTACCTGTTACACTCCTGAGGTAGCTCAGGCTCAGTGAGCATGCTGGAGTAAGGGTCCGTTTCTCTCGACAACAACAACATAAAACAGTCCCACAATGCTCAGATGAACAAGGTTAGTGTCCCCAAAACAAGACGGGATAGAAGTGATCCTTCAACCTCTCACACACACTGCTGTTTCTCTCTCTCTCTCTCTCTCTCTCTCTCTCTCTGTCTATGTTCCTCTCTCTCCCTACTCACACACTTTCAGCCTCACACCCTCCCTCCCTCTCTCCTCTTGCTGCTGTCCCTCCTCTTCTCCCTCCCTTGCTGTAAGCAGTGAGATCTAGGCTCCGCTCTTAAAGGGCCAGCAGCACAGCCTCTTTCTCCACTACTGTGTGTGTGTGTGTGTGTGCGTGGATGTGTATGTGTGTATGTAAAGGGGAGGGGCCATTTGACCAGAGGGCTCATTGCTCCTTCCCTGAGTGCAAATGCACAGCAGTGCTGCCCCCTTCCTCATGTCCATCTCGCTCCTTCTCTCTCTCTCTCTCCCTCTTTCACACCATTGGTTTTCACACAGTCAACAGTCACAGATCATGCACACACTTCAGACTAGAGTGATACGACCACTGCATGCTCTCTTGCACCTTATTATGCAATATGAGGGGACATCACAAGCATGTATTAAACACACAAGAACAGACCATTCACTTTTCTCAGTTTTTCAATTTTCAACTCACTGTTAAAGTTTTTAAAGGGTTAAATATGAACAATGTGTTTTTCTCTATTAGAAAGTCTACACTAGCTGCATTAAATTAGGAGATAAATGCATTAAATTAAGAAATAAACTTATTGAATTTAAGGCTTTCTAGGGTTACTTTTTTCTTTTTCTAGTAGTTAGTTTTCCCACTAACATTCTTGGCTCAGTTATTTAAAGTGATACATAACCCTAAACGATGTTTCTTGGGCTGTAAACAGAATCAGATGACTTAGTTGTGGTAAAATGCGTCAGTGCTGTTTATAATGCACATAAAACCTGTCCAGATGCTTGTTTGCTATCTATCTATCTATCTATCTATCTATCTATCTATCTATCTATCTATCTATCTATCTATCTATCTATCTATCTATCGTTGAGGAACAGTCCCATCTCCACATGAAGTATCTCAGAAAGTTGATAAGACCAATCACATTGCTATACCCATAACAGTTGATACAGTGCATGATGGGAAATGAAGTTAAAAACAGGAACAATGCACTTACTAATTTCAGCCTCTAGATATCATATTAATATGACCTGTAGTTCCCCACGGGTCTATGTGCTAGGATTATGGGGGAAACAGTACAACTCACCATTTCCTGGTTCATCATCATGTTGAGACTCCCTCCCCAGTGTTCGTACTAATGTTCGACTCCATATCATGAAATCTGTCTAACAAATCCATGTTAGTCTCCCACCTCAAAGCAGAGATTGTCAGTCTACCTGTACTCCAGTCAGATTCAGTCTTTTCATTGCTCAATGCTGAACCACCAGACTCACACAGGGATGGTAACTGTACCTTGTGAAAGTGCTGCATCACTCGGTTGATCTGTTTATCAGTTTGAACCTTAAATTATCAAAATACCACAGTGACACAGCAACACAGGCTGCAACACTGGCAGGTTTAAGAGCACTTCAAGGCTTCTTTTCACTATAGGAAATAGACAGCTTCGCACCACGAAGAACAGTAGGAAATATTTGAAAAAAAATGAGCGTACAGTTAAAATTTTCTTGATTTTCAGGCAGGACTTTTCTCAGATGTTACAATCAGCACGGAAACTCAAACCAACCTTTCACAGTGTCTTAAGGTTCTCATAAGTGTCTTGTGGTTCATTGTCATTCTGATGTCTCTGAAGTTTTTTTTAATCACACATCCACACCTGAACATCCACTCATCACCTCTGTCTCTAACTTTGTAATAGTTTTCACAATCTGGCAGTGAGTGGAATTAGACTCAACAGGGAGTCAATTTTCCCTTTGATTCAGATTTTAAAGTGATTTAACTAACTTCATACAAAAGCTAAAAAAAAAAACTAACAAACACACACTTACGAATGTGAATGTGTGTATTAAGTGTTAGGTCCTCCACTTAAAGTCATACCATGATTTTTTTTTTTTCATGACTGGCTTGAACTTTGAAATATTATTTATTGATATATTAAACTACAGATTATTTCAACTGAGACGCTGTGAAAATGTTAAATCACGTCATTGGCCAGAGTATGTATTTTGGCAGGTTATGCATGTTTACTAATTCCCTTTATGATTAAAACCCCAGTTCACAGGTGTCAAACATGCAGCCCAGGGACCGAAACCATCCAAAGGGTCCAATCTGGTCTGTGGGATGAATTTGTGAAATGTACAAATTACACTGAAGATATTAACAATCAAAGATGTTAAAACCATTTTAGGTCATTGCGATCTAAAGCGGATCGCACCAGTAAGATATTATAATAATTATCTATAAATAATGCAAACCACAAATTTTCCTCTTTGTTTTAGTGTAAAAAAGGAAAATTACACAAAAATGTTTACATTTACAGGCTAGCCTATTACAAAAACTTAACCTGGAAAAAAAAGAACAACCTGAAATATTATAAATATATTATAATATAAAATTCTGCCTGTTAGTAAATATTTTGTGTATTTGTAGATCCACTGTGATCTGTGAGTTGTGGCGCACATGTATAAATGATAAACTAAGGCGTGATATTGTTAACATTGCACTTATTTTTCTTAAGAGTTTTCAGGTTGTTCATACTTGTTCATGTTATCTTCATGTACGGTTCGTAGATGTAAACATTTTCATTATTTTTCACTCAAAAACATAGAGAAAACTTTGGAGTTGACCATATTTGTAAGTTCTTATTCTATTATTTATATCGTCTCACTGGTCTGGCCCACTTTATATCATATTAGGCTGTATGTGGCCCCTGAACCAAAATGAGTTTGACACCCCTGCCCTAGTTTATGTGTTCATAACTTAAAGGGGAGTTATTACTGGATGTATGTGTTAATCACAGAGTAAATATTTCTTTATGGCAACTGTAAAGAATGTTGGGGAAGCTGTACTGTAAAAAAACAAAAAACACGAACATGGTTAATGCAGGGCGACACGGTGGTGCAGTGGTTAGTACTTGTGCCTCACAGCAAGAAGGTCCTGGGTTTGATTCCCGCACCAGTCACTGGTGGGACCTTTCTGTGTGGAGTTTGCAAGTTCTCCCCTTGTCTGTGTGGGTTTTCTCCGGGTACTCCAGCTTCCTCCCACATTCCAAAGACATGCACTGATAGGTTAATCGGTTAATCTAAATTGCCCATAGGTGTGAATGTGAGAGTGATTGTTCGTC
>JAQQZY010000028.1:33847042-33864786 GCA_030068375.1 Ostorhinchus rueppellii
TTTATATTATATTTTTGAAAGAAATAAACAATAATTGTTAACTTATAACTGTAAACGTTACACATAGGGGCTTTAAGGCAACCACTTTCCTCATTTTTTTTTTTTTTTAGTAAATTCAACTTATCCAGGCTTACAGTATATCAAATCATGATATTTCCAATATTGGCTATTATTTCATTTTAAAAAAAAAAAAAAAAAAGCCAAAACTTGTACTTTCCTAACATTTCCTGGGTCTCAGGAAGTTAAATACCTTCTGGAAAAAGGTTGGCTTTTGGATATTTGCTCTGTTTCTATAAACGTGTTAATATCCTCTGTCTTAACGTTTATCAGTTGGTGTGTTTTTCCTTCCAAGAAATGTGAACCAGAGAGAACTTTTGTCTGTCATGGCCTGTGGGTTACAACCTGCAGTAAAACACACAAATTAGATTCATTCTCCAAATGCGCTGTGTACATTTCCAAAGACTTGTCATAAAACCAGAACAATGTTGGCACATATCCCACATGTCTGCATCAGAAGATGCTCCATTTGTAAAAATGTCTAATTCAGGATATCCCAGTGGAGTATGTTGTTTAGATGGCACCTGTCAAATTCAGAATGATAGTTAAATAATAATGTGCATGTAAATGTACTCATTGTTTAAGAACAATAATACATTTACATGATGCTTCTGCACATCTTAATCCAACCCAATATGAATATTATAATAAAATGTTTCTCATTTTCACACATTTGTAAACAGATTAAAGGAAAAACAATGACGTTACTCAAACCTTGATCATATTTATGATGATTTTTTTCATCATTCTCTCTAAATTTCAAACAAATAGATTTTTAAGAGTGTAGAATGTGTAAAAATTATAAGGAAAAAAAAAGAACAGAAAGTCTGGTACATTTGATGTGTACTTTTTACTGACCTTGTGAACTCCCTAATATTCCCTATTACCTATAGCTACTTTTACACAGAGATCACGGAAAAAAGGTGAGATGGTAATCTACATTTTTCCACTATTGGCCCATTTTACAGTCAAGTCAAAAGAGCAACAGAGGTGAGACAGGCTGGACTTTTACACAGCGGACCTGCGTTCCAGAATCAAAGGGGCAGTGACACAGAGTATAATGTGACTTATAAATTCTACATTGACCATAACCCAAGGACAGTGGTATTGGCTCTAAAACAACAATGGAGGACGAACAGAACACAGTGATGTTTATTTTAGCAGATGTTAGCATTGGATAGAGTCCTCTGCCTGAAGTGACAACAGCTGGCAGATATCGGCATCTCGGTTTGACATCTACCTGGTTGCATTGATATGTTTGTTTACTGTACACGGCCCAAGCTCATTTCTAAATCTCCCCGGTACAAGGGTCGCACATGCAATACACCGTTAAAACGTCCCACCTCGGTTGCAGAATGAGAGGTGTTCCTTTTACACAGCATTCCGGAATCATGATTCCATCAGAAGTGTTGCAGAGCCGTGACAGAGGAGGGACCAAACGATCCCACTATTTTGTTTACACAGACGTCATTCCGGAATAAGGGTGGAACATTCCCGGAACAGAAGTGCTGTGGAAAAGGGGCTTATGTTTTTCTGAGAGTAGAGGCCGACTGGAGTACGTTTGATGACGTCCATGTTTAAAGAAGCAATGTATCGGTGTTTCTGACCACCATGAAAACAAACGACTAATTTACAGCTTTTTTTCCTCTGATATAAGTGACCGGACAAGCTAAAGGTTGACTCCCTATCAGTTTATATGAGAGAGATGCACAAGAGCAGATTATTCCTAACATGGATATAAAGCGGATTATCACTTTGAGACTCCTTGAGCTTTGTTCTTATCCCCAGGAGCTGATGTTCTCTCTCTACCTCTCCATCACACTCTTTTCCTCTGTTACCATCTCTCACCCCCTATCCCATTCTTTCCATCCTCTAACCCCCCTCCCCATTCCCTCCTTTCTCCCCCACCTCAAAGCTGTCAGGATGTTGCCTCCTTCGGTCTGAGGCTGAATGGGGGGATTTGGCAGCGTTCCCCTCTCCTCGCTTGCTGCAGCCGTTTTTAAAAGCACACATGTTTATGCACCAAATCTCTGCACTTTGTGTTTCACCACGTCAAGGCACAAGCTCAACCCTGGATTGATGCGCCCTGGCAGCCCTCTGTGTACTTGCTCTGAGCGAGAAGGGGGGACGGCACAGAACAGAAGAAAAGAGAGCGAGCACGAGGAAATCTAAAGTGAAGAGGAAATGATTTTCTGATTTTCTACATGGGCTTTGTGGTCCTGGAAGCCTGTTTATGTGTGTGAGTGTGTGTATATGTGTGTTTTTAAGTCCATCGCAGAGAACAAGAGGAGAGGAGATTGTGCTATCCACTGCCTGAGGGCTATGCTGAGCCTATATATTTAAGCCTTCACTGTTCCTTGCTTAACAATAACGCCTACTAGTTTTAATTTAATTCTGTCATTTTCTTCACTAAATAATCCACTTTCATTTTCTATTTTGCAGCCAGAGAAATAAATCTAATCTTATCGCATGGCAGACTGGGTGTGAAGGTTTGTTGCTTTGAGTTTTTTTTTTTTTTTCTTTGCTTTTTTTTTTTCTTCCTTTTTGCACCATCAAGACCATTTGTGATTTGTGACGGCAACAATGGTGTGAGAAGTGACTGAAGAGTTGGTGTGTGGTTTACAGGTTTACAAGGTAAGGGATGGGAAGACCTGAGAAAAAAGCATGGTGGATTTGACAGTAAGTCTTGGTGATTCATAGCTAAATAAAATGTCATAGTAAGTCAGGAACAGAGTGAAGCATAGGGGAAATAATGAAAAAGAACAGTGTTGGTTGAGGTACAAGGCGACTTGCCAGCTGGCCTAAGGGAACCCCAGTTGTGGTGAGCTTCCTAAACATCTTACCACCTCAGCGGCCTCCGTTGACCAGCATGCAGCTTGCACCCACACACGGTCATTACCAGACCACAACTCACCACTTTTATATAGAAGCCAGTTACATCAGATTTCAATATTAGTTCAACATGTATCCAGCTTAAAAATCCTGCAGTTGTACTTGTGTGCTGCTTTAAAAATGCTTCCCTTGTGTGTGTTTAACAGAAGCCAAAAGGGGCAAAATGGGTGAATAACACTGGTCTAGTAATTTTCAATCCGCTTCAGAGATAAAATGCGCTGAATCTTACATTGATAAGAAAAACAAATTACAGAAATGCTGGTTGGCTAATATTTCAAGATATATGATAAAATGTTATTACATATTTGCAGGTTTATATATATTTATACAATAGATGTATAAATCATACACTAGACCACAGGTATGAAATATGCGGCTCCGGGGCCAAAAACGACCCATAAAAGGGTCCAAGCAGGTCTGTGGGATGAACTTGTGAAATGCAAAAAACGACAGTTAAGATATTAACGATCAGCGGTGTCCAAATTATTTTAATTCAGGTTCTACACACAGATCAATTCAATCTAAAGTGGGTCAGACCAGTAAAATATTATAGTAATAACCTATAAATAATGGAAACCAAAACATTTTCCTCTATGTTTTAGTGTACAAAAAAGTTATATTTCATGAAAATGTTTATATTTAAAAAACTATCCTTTAACATAAAATGTGAATAATCTGAACAAATATGAACAACCTGAAATGTCTTAAGACAACTAAGTGTAATTGTACCAATATTCTTGTGTTTTGTGTGTTTGTAATTGTAATGTAAGTTTAAACGCACATGTGTAAATGATAAACTAAAATAATAAAATAATAAAGGCATTATATTTTAAAATTCCACTTATACTTCATAAGAGATTTCAGGTTACTCATGTCATTCTGATTTTTAAGGAAACTTTGTATTAAAAAAAACCCAACTTTCATAATATAATGGTTTTTTTTTTTTCACTATTATTATTCTACTGCTCCGACCCACTTGAGATGATAATGGACTGAACGTGGCCCCTGAACTAAGATGAGTTTGACAGCCCTGTACAAGATGGAATCTGAAAAGTCACTGTATTCTAATGTGCAGAAGTAGAACTAGTAGCTCTGAGATGAACATCCCTTTGAGGAAAACATTTCATGAATTCATAGAATCTAAAATTTTGACCCAACACTGTATCTTGTAAACTACAGCCAATTTACAGTTTTGCGTGAATTTTTTCCTTTATTTGAGACTCAAATTTGGTAAAGTTTCTTTTGCTTGTAGACCAGTGTAATTAGCCTGACTGAAAAAGTGAGGTCATGTAGAACAGGGGAGGCTCCTTGCACTTTGGCGCAAGTTTTTCTGTTTGTGTTCAGACTATGGTGACATACATTTTTAGAGACAAAAAAATAAATTATCAGTTCTGTAAACTTCCACCCTGTGTGTGTGCATGCTAAGTAAACAAGACTGCTGTAAGCTGTATCTGCCTCAGATTCTATTCTTAGCATTTCCATCCATGATCCATGTTTGCCCACAGGAACATGATCAGAGCTCTGTGGCTTTGACCCTTGACCTTTACTATTGGCTTCTTATAATGTTGGCGCTTGTGGAGTTGTTGACATTTATCCTGCTGTTGGTCTCCTTGACCCCCTCTGCTCTGCAGCTTCAAGCCTTAAATATATCTATAAAACACTGTGCAGTATGTGGTCCTATATTTACATTGCATACATTAGATGGCATTGTCTGCGCCGGCCTTCATTGCACTGGTCCACATGCGGGGCCACCTTATGTTGTTGTGCACAACAAGCATGTCGAATCTTGATTTTTATCTCAACATACAGTGTTCTGTTTTGCATTTTTGAGTTAGCGTGTCTGCCGTGGCAACCCCCGTTACCACTGCCACGGCAAACCCTTCACCTCCCCCCTTCCAAGCCCTTCTTTTCTCACTGTGGGAACACACTGGCACACAGATGGTTAAGCCCACCCTTGTGATGAGTGGGAAGGGTGGGAGGTGCTGCAGATGGCACAGAGGGCATCGCCAATCAGCCTACACGCGCACACACACATCCACTCAGAGAGAACGTAAGAAAGACTGGTGTAAAAGCAGCGAGAGAGATCCTAGTGGATGGATGGACGAAAGGTGTAGGTGGGTGTTTGAGGCCTGTGCCCTGGGTGAACTGAGTGCTATGTACATGTGATGGCTGGCATCGGTCTAGTGTGTCGCACAAAGCCTTGGCATCAAGCTGGCACCTCTGCCCACGCCGTGCCACACTGAGAGGCACCACAGGGCCTGCCAGAGGGCCCTGGCAGCACAGTGCATGTGTCCCTGACTTCATCTACATCTGAGAACATGTCTAGAGGTGTGTGCATGTATGAAAAAGCTGCATACATTGATAAATTGCGTCAAAAAGTGTGTGTTTATTTTGTGACACAGTTTGGCGATAAGGACATTTTTAGAAGTACAATGTATCCTGCTGCTCTTTAAGGTGTGTGTAGCAAAGTACGCATATGCTGTGACCCTTCCAAAAACAACACACAAACACTTACACAAGGACACACAGACAGACACACAGACAGACACACACACACCCACACACACCGGTACCCCGTCTCATTAGGAAGACCCTACTCTGCGTCTCTAATGGCTAAGCCTTTGATATGCAATGACGACTAATTCCCTCCTGTGTTCCACTCTCTGCAGACAGCGCAGTCATTAGACCACGGACATGGACACATACACAAACACACACTGTTGTGTTTGAGGAGGAATCTAATCACTTAACCCGTCCAGAGGTTCTGATTCTCATCTGTCTTCACCTTACTTTAGGAATTGTCTACCGGGGGACTCACTCCCCTTACTTGTAATGTAAATAGAACAATATTTACATAAAAACATTTGAATTTATCATTAAAAATCTTCCTTCTTGATGTGGAATTCATCCTTCTGCTCTTTAAGGCAATAAGGTGATGCCTAATTTGCTCGTTGCACTGTTTGTCTTGTATGCATAAGTTATTCGGCTATCTATCTCGGACTGTAATGAGGGAGAAAAACACAAACATTTAAATGCACCTACTTTTACTTCATCACACACAACTACCTTTTGTTTGGGCAGATATTTTACTTGTGTTTTCTGTGGTATGACCCTGAAATCCTAACAGCACAGTCTGGGCTTTCTGTACCGTAGCATTTTATTCTTTCAAAAACATGTCAAGTGCTGAAAATATTGTGTTTCTCATGCAGTGGTTCATTATCTACATTAAAACCAAAAACTGTAACATTGCAAAAAAAACCCAAAAAAACTACTTTCAGCAGTTCCCTTCCTTTCCTACCTGTTCTTATCATTTCTTCCTTATCACTGGTTGTCCTTCTATTACCGTGTACTCGGTTCTGTCACTATGTATTGATTTTCTCTGTGCTATTTCTCTTCTCATCTCGCTTCAATGTCCAAACTGCTCTTCGCTTTATCCTACATCCTCAAGCACATTAACCTTAACCTGGTACAATCGCGCTGGTGTCCTTCTTTCCTTTTCCTCTTCTATTTCCCTACTCGATAATCTCTTCCTTTATTTCTGTTTTTTCTGATTCTTTCGTATGCGCCTTCTCATTCCCACCCCTTCCCTCCCTCCCTCCCTCCTCTACCAAACCCTACTTCTGTTATCACTCTATTACTGTGTCCTCAGTACATTCTGTAGTTATTAACCTGGTGGACAGCTTCACCCCTGCAGACCCCAGCCCGCTAATACAGCTTACGTGCACTCAAACTCTGCTGACTCTATCAGCCACTCTCCCTGCTCACTTCTGCCTTTTCTTAACCTCTTTTTATACATCCGTGCTAATAACTCTCTCAGTGTGGATGTCTGTGACAGTGCCTATGGCCCTGTCCAGACCTTTAACAACCATCCTGAGATATTCGAATACAAGTCTTCAGCTGTAAGTGCGTCTGTTCACACCAGCCCGCAGAGCGCAGTGCCAGATGTGCCTCGAATGATCACTTCTGATCAGATCTAAAATTCCCGCTTGATATGCAAATAAATAAACTCATCTACAGCCTACAACACAGCGCATGCGTTCATTTGAAGTCCAACAGACCGTCTCTGTAGTGTTTCTTTGCAAAAAAGAAAGAAAAAAAAAATCACTTCACTGTTTGAAGGCACCCGGCTGCAGCTTTTAAGGTGGAATGTTTCCTGCTTACTCACAGCTTGATGGGACACTGTGAATGTGAGAAACTGTGAAACACCTTAAATGTCAATTTGACAACTTTGACCATTCTATTTGTATTTATTGGCTCCTCTACTTGACATACGCTTAGCCAATAATTTAATCTTCAGCCACTTAAAATGAGTATGACTTTCTGCTGGTTTATGGGAACTGCATTTCCTCACAGAGACAGAAATGGTGAAATCAAAAACACTCTAATATGATGCAGTTGGTGTGAAAGGCAGATCACAGCAGATGAATGTTTAGAATGAATGCATTTGAGGCCACATACCTGTTCAGGCTACTAGATAATGTCGACAAATGTGTCCCAGCTCATTTCTGAATGCGAACTGAATGATGGGATTGGAATGCATCTTCAAATGTGTCCTAAGTGTGTTATGACTTTGCATTAGAGCTGTCTGCATGTGGATTTACCAGGAATGATGTTAACGAAGGGTCTGAAAAGGCCTGTGTTCCTGTGGAGGAACTATTAGTACACGTATTTGTTTGGACGTGCACAAGCAACGGAAGACCTAATAAAAAAATCAAGAATGACTTGAGATTTAATGAAATATACTTGTAGAAATGGTATCAAAGTGTTGGAAGAAACTCAGTATCAGATTTTAAACAAAATCACTCTTATTGTAGCACATCTAAATAAACTATTTGATAGAACAACCACAGGCATCTTTCCATGTGAGCAGCTGATCATTGTACAAATAAGGCGATGCTGTTGACTAGTTAGAATGAGTCAGAAGGGGCTGCTATTAGGAGAAAGGCTTTGTTTGATACTGACAACAGGCCTGGAAATGTGGCTATTAAAGTCTGACACGAGTATTGGTTGCCACAGTTACCACTTATCACCATTGCATCAGTAGGTGAAGGTGAGAAGCTGAGGCTCTGGTCAACTGAGGGACGCTGCTTTTTGATGGATTTGGGAGTCGGAGAGTAAGCAAACTGGATCTAGATGACAGGGTAATGGTTAACCTTGATTTGATCTTAAAGCAGCGTATGACTTTCATTACAATTTTTTTTTTTAATGTGTAAAACCCCAGTGATAGCCTAATTATCACTAATCCATTAGTCTTTCCGTGCTTCAGTCTCTCTGTGGTTACACACCTAAATCCCTTCCCTCACGTTGAACAACTTCAAAGATGACTCCATTATAAACACAGTCCACTTATTTACATAACAAACCCAAATATCACTCAGAACCGCTTTGGAAATTTTGTTGCAAAGTGTATTGTGGGAATGAGAATTCCACGCAGCAGCAATTTGTCTGTCTCTTCATAAGTGCTGAACCCAAACGTGGCCTTTACCTCCATCCAACGACTATACTCAGTCTTATTACAACTCTGGGGGACTGGATAATTTGACATTGTAGCGATCTGGCTCATTTTCTTGCTGACTATGTGAGAAAGTGCTTTCACTTGGTTGCCATTCCCACAATGTATTTCCTGACAAAATTTCCAAAAAAACTCAAGTGACGTTTAGGTTTGTTATGTAAACAAGTGGACTGTGTTTATGATGGAGTCCTCTTCAAAGTTATTCACTGTGAGGGAAGTGATTTAGGTGCATAACCACAGAAAGACTAATGGATTAGTGATATTTAAGTGGTCACTGGGGTTTTACACATTTGGAAAAAAACCTGTGACCAAAGTCATACGCTGCTTTAAAATACACCTATTCACACATTTATTAAAGAAGCGCTTTTTTAAAGGACATAATTTTTACGTGTTTTATTTATATTTTCCATTCACCAATTTATCACCTCTGTCAAAGACGTTATGTGATAAGTCTTAAAAAGAGCACAAGCTGCTTACTTTGTAACAGTGGATAACTTGAGACTCCATGAGGTTTAAGAGAGTAAAAGCTAAAACTAAATCAGAGCTACAAAATTTTTCCTCTACAACATAATCGCCCTGCACGTTTTTTGCAAGTTGAGAACCAAGTGCAATTTCACAAGTGCACAATTTCATCTTTTTTTTCCTCTAATCTTTTTGTTTTCTTTGTTACTGTTGAATTTAAAACCATTTTACTTAAATGGTTGAATATTACATATTTGCCTTCATGGGTTTTACAAGAGTGAAGAGTAGATTAAGTTGTAGTGAGGACAAACTCCTCAAAAAACCTTAAATAAGAAATACAACTTACTTGACTTATACAACCAAAAAGTAACCAGAATAGGTTTGTTCTATGGGAACATCAATGCACGGTAGTAGAGCTACACCTCTGCCATGTTGGACTGAAAACTGCCCCCCCCCAAAAAAAAACAGGTTTCATTTTTTGCTTGTTCATTCCTTGTTAGAACTAAGACCTTTGTTGCCAAGGTAACAGTCAGTTGACTCACCAGCATCGCCAAGTGATGAAAACATGGAAAATGCAGGTTGTACATTGTGATTTATTTATTGTTTAATAATGTTGTGGTCTTCTTGTAGTTTATTTACTGTAGGTTTTAATTCAATTTTATGTGTGTAATTAATTTTCAATGGTTGATATTATACCGCGCATTGAAAACTGTCAAACTGAACTTCTTCAGGAGTAGCAGTCACTGTCTGTCCAACACGTACAGCACAGATGTCTTGGTAAGCACTAAAACAGTGGTTGTGTTGTGTTTAGTGTATGACACGGGTGAATGATGCTGAAGCAGCATGTGTGAATGTGTATCTGTGTAGGTGTATGCGTTTGGGTAGTCTGTACATGTATGAATGTACAGCCCATGCGTGTATCCACAACACTGGGCTGCAGTGTAGTGAGTGAACGCATTAAAAGGGCTGTCGGGGAGCCCAGCTTGCTCATTGCCCGAGATAATGAGGATGTTTTCTGTCTTGAGTTCAATCAGCGCTCCCAGTTCTCTGAGATGGGAGAGCCTAGCAGATGCATGGCACGTAGCAGATGTGTGCTATTGGAGTGACATCTGAAAGTAAAACTCTAGAGCCTTTTTACGACATTGTGTGCTGCTGTTTAGATGCTCGCGATTTCCTGGCGCCGAGCTACGGTGACAACGGCAACTCAGGGAACAAGAAAAGGCAGAAAAGAAAGAGGGGAGAGAAAAGGAAAAAGGCGAGGAGAAAAAGGGAAGAAATCTTTGGCAAGGGCCTCATCTTTGAAGTGATTTGGAGAGAGATGACATGCAAAATTAGAGAGTAGCGTTTCGCCCTCTTCACTTTGACTACACATTAAACGCAACAGGGGGAAATTTTCCCCACAAAGATAAATGGTGCGGGGGGCACGCTGTGGTCCCCAAACAACACAGATTACCTTGTCTGCACGCTTTCAGAATCTGTTAGGATTTCAGGCTGTTTGATTAAAGTTTAGTTCCTTTTTTCCCAGATTCAGGTACATGCAACTTTCCAACTATTCAGTTCCAACTTTTCAAAAGCCCAACTGTAGAAAAAGTCCTTTACTCTTCAATCATATCTCAACCAATCAAAAAACGGTCCTCAGCCAAAAGTACTTAAAAGCAGGATATATATATTTTTATTTATTTTTTTGTACAAAAGGCAAGATATCTGAAAGAATAAATGGCTAGGATTTATACATGGATTTCTTTCATTGTATGCTATCTAACAGGGAAAATGTTTAATTGTACCAGTAGTGCTTCTCTGGCACCCAATCACAGACTGTGCAGTTGCTAAGTAGAGCCATGTTCAGATCCTATACGTTTGTCCTTTCATCGTCAGAGGGTAGTGTATGGCATTAAATCAGAGTCATACAGTTTTCTTATTCTTTGCTGTATAAACAACTGCTATTTACTACATATTGTGGTGTGGGTTTAACAGAGGTCAAATCAACATGACAATTTCAGCAGTAATTACTGCTCAACAAGATGCTTAAGTAGGCTGTTTCTTACAATACCACGCAACACGTTCCTCTGGACTTAAGAGCTATGAAAAGACAGTACAGATTGCATGGAAGCAGAATATGTGAATAAGAAAAACATTATTACAATGAGAGCACATGGAGGTATTCAATAAGCATCTGGACTCTTAAGTTAAGACTGTTTTAACCATAAAGATGATGTGTGAGCCACTAAAGAATCCTATTGTTCTCTGAAGAACCACGAGGCACCGCAACTTATTTGTCAAAGCAGAGGAAATATTCATTTATAAAAAGGCACCACTAACCACCATGAATTACCTCAAGCCAAAAATATCCAGAAAGAGTAAAAAAAAATATTTGTCACAAGACCAAGATCCAAGACAAAAACAGGCTTCTATGCATTGAGCTAATTTAGTGTGTGTAGGTGAGTGTTTAACAGATCAGCGACCAGACTTCACAAACATAAGAGCATTCCTCATTTACACAAGCACATACGGATATTTTTTGGTGCTTGAGACCATTGCACTGTGCGACCATAGATAGTGTGAGGCTGATCTAGAGGGAGTTTTATTGTTGTGCCCACGGGAGCAGATGTCGCTGGCACTTACTCAATACTTTCTCTCATTCTCTCTCTGTTTGCTCCCTCGCTGTGTTGCTCCCTCTTTCCATCTCCATGTCTGTTTTTCTATCTGTCTCTCCCTTTTCTGTTGCGACCAGATGGAGAGATGCTCTGCTCCAAACCTTTTCTCACTTAGGATCACAATGCTCTGAGTCATGTGATCTAGCCTGCTATCTCCTTCCTCTCTCGGTCTGTTTCTCTTTGTCTCTGTATGTCCGTAAGAGCTTGCTCTCCCTCTTTCTCAGTGTCCTTTTCCCCCTGACAAAGGCAGACAAAGGCCTTTCATTTCTCCTAGCCTGCCTGTGCTCTGTGTGTTTGTACTGTACCAAACTAGGCTCCCTCTCTCATTGTACTCCCTCGTTCACTTTGCAAAGAAGGTGTCTAGGGGCCCCGGGGCCCCTGTACTGAGACAAGGGGCCTGCCTCAGCCCAGTGAGGGAGGGGGAGGGGGTGGGTAGGGCTGGCATGGTGAGTGCGAGAACGAGGAGAAGAAGAAAGAGCAAAAGCGACAGAGTATATTATTTCATTAAGTGCTTTGGAGCTCGGCAGGGATTGGGGAGTAAAACCTTGCAGCTCTGTTTGTGACAAGGGCACGACCTCCCGCAACCTGGGAACTCTATCCACACATCGCGCTGCTTTCATCTGATCCTGGGGGTGTGTGAGAGCTCTCAGTCACTGGCGCTGGCTGGCTCACTGAGGGCGCTAAGCTTTTTAGTCAGGGCCCACTGAACGCAGGAAAAGGTGGCGAGGGATAGAAGAGGGAGGGAAGGTAGAGTGACTAGTGTGAGGGGTGGCGTAGGGGGGCGGGGGGCAGGGTAGGTAAGGAGAGGGGGCTTTGCCCAAGCCCCGGTAAAACAGAATTGGGCATTGTCGCTGAGCAGAGCAGAGCAGAGCTAGCCCATTCTGTTGATCTGAGCAGGATCCCGGAGAAAACAAAACTGCATTGTTCCCCGCAGATGGAAGCCAGTGTCTCCTGGGTAACAGCATTAATCTCCCCTTTTCTCCTGCTTCCTCTCTTGTCGGGGCCATAATCGGTGGGCTCCTTTCAGCAGCCGAGCCAGCCTCAAAGCCCAGGCTCCTAACTAGCCTCCTAATTAGCTGCAATTACAATGAAGACAACATGATGAGATAATAGAAATTTGCAAAATAATGACATACCACGGGAAAATATTCCTCCTCCCCAAGCACCATTTTTTTCCCTCCGGGAGAGGCACAATGGAGTGCCGGGGCCCTTTTCTGAAAGCGGGGAGCTCAGAAAAAATGGTGGCGCATTATGTGGCATAGAACCCTATTGTCTGCCTTCTGGTTGCTTCAATCAACAGGCCATTGTCTGGCTGCTTAAATCAAAATGACTCAAATATGGGCTCCGTAATGATGCCCTCTCAGCATCGCATACTGAACAGAGAGGAGAGGAGAGGAGAGGAGAGGAGAGGAGAGGAGAGGAGAGGAGAGGAGAGGAAGAATATCATCCATCAAATATCTCGATTTAAGTCAAATGAATGTAAAGAACAAAATGAGTGAATGGGTGAACAAAGAAGTAGTGACTTGAGTTTTTGCTATCACTTTCTCCTGGCCTTCTTAAATTAAACTAGAGGAGGAATGCTGCTCTTTAAAACTGAACCTGAACAAGAAAAAGCTAGAAGGAGAGATGCAGAAGCACAGAAGGAAGGGAGGAGGGAGGAGACAGAGGTAGACAGCAGGTGGTAGTCATGCACAGAGCAACATTTTTAGCAACTCTGATCAGCAACAACCCACTAGGAGTTTCCTTAGCCTAGGTAATTTCCCTACACATGCTCCATGAGGAAGAAGAGAGGAAATGAAAGTCTTTTCAGCCAGGACGATGGTACACAGGCCATCATTCATTTCGTACTGCAGCAGTGTGCATCTCTAGTTAGCAGTTATTTTCCTACAAGTGTCTGCTTCCTTGTAATGAATCAGAAGCATTAATGTACTTTCTATAGGTGCACTCTCACTGACCCTCTTTCACACATATACATTGAAAGTGTGAAGTTGTATTTGCCATCAGGTGAGTGGTCCATTTAAAAGCATCTGTTGGGATCAGTTGACTGTTGATGTGCTGATCGATGTTCTGCTCTTAGGGTGCTGAAATTCTTTCAACAGTTTTCTTTTTTAGAAAACTCATCTGCAGTAATTTTTGTGCTTATTGAGTATTGACCCTGAAAGCAAAGTTACAGCTACTGGCTCACATTACAGTATCAGACTCAGATAGAGATACAGATTAAGACAGTGAAACATCCCATATTACAAGAGGGAAGCAGACTGTTTGTGTGTCTTAGGCATCACACAAAATCCGGAAAGAGCTGACAGCGGCAGTTTGGCATAGTTATGTATTTCTGGTCAAGGAAGAGACTAGCAAAAATGGCGAGTTGATAGAATCAGTGTTTTGGAATATGATGGCCTCCCAATGACCAATCACGTTGCTATGTGCAGAACCATAGTATCATCATTGAAGTGGGTTTCCTAGCAACAGATAAACAATAGGGCCACGTTGCCATGGTGTCAAATTTCATGTGAAGAAACAGACATGCCAGCTGAGAGGTTATTCAACTGAAAATGCCAGTGGAATTTACCAAGAAAGTATAGGAATGAACTGGATTAGAGGATCTAGAACCCATGGTTCCCCACAGGTCAACGCACGAGTTTCCAAATATAATTTAACCTCATGAAATTATTAAAATGTGACCTGATTCAAGTCTCTGTTCAGCTTACCTGTCTTCAGGTTCAGCGGTCTTCATGGGTCTCTACAGCCCTTAAGCAGGTTAACTACCCCACACAGGCAAACTGACATATTGACAGAGAGACAGACAGAAAGAAATCAAAGACTGGCATCAAGACTTGCAGAGCATTTATGAATTAGTGAATGTGTGTGACTATTTGTACGTCTGTGGTACTATGTGCAACACTTAACATATAAAGATCCCGCTGCAGTACGTGTACTGTATTGTGAGTGGTTTTTAATTGAATTAGAGTCATTAAAGCACGTCTTTGCCAGTTTTAATCACAGCGGAGTCATTAACATCCATATTACCTTCGCCTCTTACACATAACTGGAAATACACACACATATTCATAAAACAAATAATCTTCTACACATTACATATAACAAACCACCTGCATCATCGTTTTCTCAGACTGCTGTGACAGCACATTTATCATTTAGTGGTGCTTTGAAACAGTGAGTGTAATCCTACTGAAAGACATCTGTATTAATCTGAAGGATGATGGGAGGCAAGGGTGAAAGTTGTTGGACCTTTAAAACCAGTAACGTGCACACTTCCTCCTCCGTGGAGCACAGACGAGTCCCACGGAGTAATTAGCATCTGTCAGATAAGTTGACAAGCTCGTTAACACGCCGCATCATCCGATACCGTCGCCTTTGTTTGTGTAGGCTTTTGAGAGGAAGTTAGCAGTCTAATTAGCATAATTACGACTGCTGATTTATATGGCTGTAATTAGCAAGCAGATTTCTTCCACACTGTGGTCTGATGGAGATACGCAGCACAGAAAGCAGGAGTGGAGATTCCATAACTGTAGGTCTTTCACTTACAGTATGTCAAACAAGCCTGGTTACACACTCTCACACAAACATTTTGACAACTAAAGTGACTATACAGAGATAAAAAAAAAAAATGAATATATGAATATATTGAACAACCCAGAAACAAACTGCTACTGTACACAGAAAATCATTTCTCCACTTGTATATCCTATAGGATAGTTTCAAAATAATGTACTGCAAAAAGTCAAGAGATGGGGTCGGTGCTTTTACAAGTAAGCATCTGAATAGCAGCAATATAACATAACAGAGGTCGACTGATTATGGATTGATAAAGGCAATGTGAAGCAGGAAAGGGTTGATATCTACACCTATAAAGACACAAAATTACATATTGATAATAGTTACAGATATAGTATATATTGTTAAACTAAATATCAAAACCATACAGAACCATAAGGTCCTAAAAAGTGATATTTTTTGTTTAACTTGATTATTTTGTGCAAGCAAGTTATAATTATCATTAATACATCTAAAAGCCATTTACCTATTTAAGACTCTGTCAGAGGTAAATGGGTTCAGCACAAAGGAAGAAGGTTTATAGGCATTAACGAGGGCACCATGGACCTTGCTTGTTCTGCAAATCATCACTGAAATTCTTCACAATTAACACACTTACATACAAACATACAACCTCATTCATCGAATAAATAAGTGCTTACAGCTGACTGAATGTGTTAAGGAAAGACAAAAGAGTGAAAAGGCAACACCAGGCATGACCCGTCTGACAACTTGGCCTTAATTACAGCAGACATTCACAGTAGGACAGTGAATTAGTGCAGTTACCTCTCATCAGTACTCCACAACCAGAGGGTCAGTAGATTACCCCCCACACACATACTGTATAGACATGTGAAAGCACACACATTACAGGGTGCCGTCAAGCGATCTTAGCAGCGTTCTGGGTGACACAGGGTGAAATCAGGGTCAAAGTTAATCTCAGTGCTAAAACAGCTAGTGCAGTAATGTGCCGAGCAGCCTCATCTGGAGACAGGGGGTGTGCTGATGGCACAGCAAGCTAAAATACATTTTGTGTCACAGGCTGAATAATTGAGTCTTTTCATGCTGGCTCATTTATCAAATGCGCTTGTGTTGGAAGCAGAGGGAATTTCCTTCTGGTCAGTCAGCGATACTTGTCCGGTTTATTTTGGTAAAGACCATATACTGCCTGTTATTTCATCGTCTGACTAAGAAACTGTTGGAAATTTAGAAAGTGGTATGACACACTCCCAACACCACTAGTTCCCTCTTTTTATCTTGTGACCACATGAAAGTGTGTGTATACTTGAGTATTTGTAACTATTTGAAAGGCTGTATTTCAAATAAAAAGAAAAGTAACAAGAATACTCATTTGTTCATCCAAACTTTCATCTAGCTTGAGCTTTTGTATGAATTTTTTATGATCACAAGTGGACAGCTGTAGAATACATCTTCACACGTGTGTCAAATGATCACATGTGATCAGATCTCATTTCCCTGCACTTTATGCAAATAAAAACACTGAAATTGCCTAAGACATCGCACAACCTTCCATTTCCTGCAGGTATTTTGGATGCAGTGCAAGCTGTCAAGTTTTATGGACTGGTTTTGCAATATTTCTTTGTAAATGTACCTCAAATGAAGAAAGTATAAGAGTGTCAAGGATGAAAGGATGTTTTATTAGTTAATGTTAACTTGGAAGAAAATACATTTACTTTGCTGTTCAGTGGCTATATTAGCAGTAAAATGTTTTCTGCCCATAAGCTGATGTTGGGACTCTACTACACGGTAATTTAAAATATTTTCATACATCTTTGATCACTTTAATTTGACACCAGTGGGCGAATGTGAGGAAGTCACCCGAGTAGGTGTCTTTTTAATGTTGCTCAGGATGTATTCATGCTGCTACAAGAAGGTGACCAGATGCAGCTCAGACTATCTCTGAATGTGGTCTGAGAGACGGGCGCTCAGTGCATCTGCCACATGTCTTGAGTGTGTTCACACCTGTGCTTGAGCTGTCCACTTGTGATCAGATTGCAAAGAACACATGGTAACGAAAGGTCTGAACACCGCCTCCCTTGTGTTCCTTAGGGGAGTCCTGACCCACATGTTGGGAACCACTGCACTCTGGAAGCCCCCACAAACCACAATTAGAGGCTACAGAGCATGTATTACAGGATTTATGCTAACTGTTTGACCGTCATAATTTCTCTCTATTCATTCTGTTGGCTTTGCAAATGATTTACCCACCATTACTGACTCAAAATAGCTCTGACAGACTGCATTAGCAAACAGATTATCCTAATTTCACTTAAATTCTAAGCCAAAACTTCACATACTGTAAATACACCATTCATTTGCTTAAGTGTTACCATGTGTGCATGTGTACGAGCTCAAACTTCCCAGTCAAAGTCTATGTTAGAGTCGCAACCACAGATCCACACACACACACACACACACACACACACACACACGTAGCAGCAGCAATTCCCTTACTGTAAAAGCATATAGATGCCCACCTAATGTCTAATGTGGTCACACAGGATGTGTGTCTTGTGTTTGCCTGTGTGTGTGTGTGTGTGTGTGTGTGTGTGTGTGTGTGTGTGTGTGTGTGTGTGTGTGTGTGTGTGTGT
>JAQQZY010000028.1:33877921-33897918 GCA_030068375.1 Ostorhinchus rueppellii
TCAGGTTTTTAATTTTAAAAACTGGGTGGAAGACCGTAATTTAAATGGTCATATCTTGAAAACCATCCAACATATGATTTTGATTAAGGTATCAATTGAAAGCTTATTTCC
Organism: Ostorhinchus rueppellii; assembly: GCA_030068375.1. Classification (NCBI taxonomy): domain Eukaryota; kingdom Metazoa; phylum Chordata; class Actinopteri; order Kurtiformes; family Apogonidae; genus Ostorhinchus; species Ostorhinchus rueppellii. The sequence goes on from JAQQZY010000028.1 coordinate 33,878,033, forward strand.
ATTTATATCTAAATCTCAGTTTTGAAATTTGGATCATTGTGACTCATTCTGCTGGATCAGGTCACATTTGTTACTTTTACTGTTACGACAGATATAATGTAAGAGCATTTAAGATACTTATAGATCAGAAAAATGTCAGATAAGATATTTAATCTTAATCCCAACCAAGTTGTATTTGTGCCTGAACCTACCAAAACACACACCACGTCATTGTCACAGCCTAATCTAACTGTTATTATATTATCTATGGTATTTTGTATCATGTGTCCAGTTCGATGTACTAGTCCATTGTCATATAAACATAATAAAGCCCCATACACAGTCACTAGCAATCAACATATTTTTAGACAAGAGCATATGTTGGACATACAGCAAAAAGCCCGTCTATATAAAAATAAATGACCTTCAAGTAAATTCCTCATCTTTATGAGCTTGTTTCACGCTTGCAAAGATAGCAAAAGTACGTTGACGACCTAATCCTGAGTGGACAACCAGGTAGCGATGGGTGAGAAAAGTGAGCTGTGTAGTTCACAGCCCCATGACACTGAATTCTGAAACTGCAAAAACAAGCCATAAAAATTCCAGAGGGTGCATGAAAATCCTAGGCACCCTTCCTCTGGCCCTCCATCACTCTTTCCTCCCCCTTAGAGACTCTCTCAATCTGCTGTCTCCCTCTCCTATTTCTGTCCATTGTCAGCACAAAGCATCCCATTCAGGCCCTGATGACTTCTCTTATGGCAGGCAGCGGTAGACTTAACGGACAATGGCTGTGCGGAAACAAAAGCCAGTTTATTAGGCTGGAGAGTGACCGAGAGACAGACAGACAGACTGACCGAGATAAAGAAGAGGACATAGTGAGAGAGAGAGAGAAAGAGAGAGTGGCACTCTTCGTTCCATTGTGGCTGGACTCACATCTGGTGACCATGTGTGACCGGAGCAGCAGGGCTAATGATGGGCTTCCTGAGGCCAGCTCAATTAGGCCAGGCCTCACTGGACTCCCAGAGAGAGAAACCAGAAAGAGAGATGACTATCGACATGCTGGTTCACCATTTGTATGTGCTTGTGTATGTGAATCACTCTGCGCTACACACAGCTTTCTCCAGCTTGGATGTGCATGTGAACGTCACGTCTTCTAATGCAGGTTGTGTAGCATTTGTGTGCATATAAACTCCCGCTAGCACACTCCCTAAACACTGTCCTCCCTATTCTTAAGCCTAAACAACACCTCCCTTCAACACATGTACACAGACATGCATACGCACACACACTCCTCCTGAGTTGGCTAAAACTAACTAACAAGCCATAAAGCCATTAATGGTTAGGGTGCTGCTTTGATGACTCAACATGAGATTTCTGACACAGTTAAAACTACATAGGGGGAGAGCAAAAACGACGAGAGCCTACAACCATGTCCTCAGGCATGTGTGTCCATGTCTGTGTGTGATGTCTGGTGTGTGTGTTACATTATACTGTGTACAAGTGAACAGCAAATCAGATGGGTCCCTGTCACAGTACCAACCCTTATTATTTTTGCCTTCCAAACTGCTCACCCTAAAAGACACATACTGAAGAATACAAACCTAATAAACACGAAAGAAAAGCCCATCTGTCTGTGTTAATAAAAGCCTTTAGTGGGGAAAATGTAATGCCAATTCTTCTCATAATCACGTGTTGCTGGTCAGATGTGTGTAATTAGTATTGCATAAGAAACTGAACAAACAAGAATTGGGGCCATTTGAGGCTTTCAGTTTTAGCACAAGGGCAGAAACATACAGTAATATTAGATTAATGTTTTAGAAACAATATTAGTCTGTGTCCATCAGCAACAGGACATAGTACAAACATGAAGCTTTGTCATATTCAAGGGTTTTGTTCTGGAAACCTTGTTATAATGGAAAATGCATATAATGCTTGAAGACACAAAGACACAATATTACAAATTAATTACACTAAAATGAATTAATTAATGTAGTTAACTTAATTGATTAAACTAAAATTTATCAAATTGTGCAATAACTATAGCTAATGCAAGGTTTGAGTAGTTGTCCTTGTCTGACTCAGGAAAAGGAACAGAATTTGGAAAACAAAAAACAAAACAAATTACCAAGAAATCATGCTGATTTCATTTAGCATAATCATGGTGCCTCATCATTAACCAAATGTGAATGAAATCTGTTTCTACACAGTGCAGATCTCATTTAACTCCCTGAATGGATTATCACTTTACCCTTTTACTTCTGTGACTGCAAAATCAGTCTCTAATACAGGTTAAGGCAAATTCTTTAAGGCGCACTTTACACAATGACAATCGGGGCTGAAAAATGCAAAATATTTTATGGGATGTCCATATCGTTTAGATGGTAACAGTGTTTTGGGGGGTTGAAAACGCAAAAAAGTGAAACCACCCTTCAGAGTGGAAATCTTAAAAATGCTCCACCCTCAAGTCACCGTGTAAAGGATGAAAAGCACAAAACTGCATTTCTCGTCACATAGAAATGACGTGACAAACATACGACAGGACCGAAAAAACAAGTAAACAACATGTGGAGCCCTGTGATGGAGGTTCAACTTGCCCTAGCCGGTGTAATTTACATCTAAGAGTCCTTTAAACAACTAATAAGAATCCTGATAGAGAGTAGAAGAGAACAGAGACTAAGAATTAACTACGTTCTACAAATTCTTGACGCACCAACACAGAGGAGGCGACCTAGACAGCTGTGGATGTGACCTGGGAGGACTTCTCAGTGGTGGGACCACTTGTGAACAGGTAGAAGATAAGTAAACAGATTCTAGGCAAGCACTCTTGGGAGTGTTGCCACCTAGCCATCTGGTGCGTATACTGCATCCATATATATATGACATTTCACACACTTTTGTGTTTCCATTTGCACAGGTTTCACCCAGAAATGCTCATCTAAATGCAGAGTTAAAAGGAAGAACGAAACGCCACTTTTTCACTTTTGGTTCAGATGGTTTTCGTGTAAATGTAGTCTAAAGCCATGCATTTTGTAACAGTATACTGATAAGTGATAATAATACTTTTTTTTTTTTCTTTTATAGCTAAAGCTAATAATTTATTGCAGATGACTGTTTGGGGATCATATTTTCTCCATAACAGCTATTGTTACAATCAAGACACGACTTGATGACAAAAAAAGTAATTATTGAGAAGTTTATCAGCCTCTATGGAATGATTATAAAAGATGGGGAGGTTAAAAGAATACTTGTTGAAAATGCTTTGGACAACAGGGTTTAAAATGATAGAACAGACTCACTAACACATGTTTGTTGTTGGAAAAACTGGGTTTGATCAGTGAAGATGAACTGAACCCAGAGACACTCACTCTAACCTCTCTCTCAAACAGTAAATCAATGGTCGTCAACTGGAGTGTTCGATCCCATCCATTTTCTTTTGTGTTGCTTTATAGATGGTTTCCGTGGTTACAAGAGGTCTGTCTTCACAGGGGAAGTTTGAGCTGGGGAATCACAGGTTTCAGTCCGACCATCAGCGTGTCACGAAAAGCTCCTTTCAAAGTTTATCATCACATGTTAGCCTGGTTGGCTTCTACAGGTGGCTTTCTTCTTTTCCTCACTTTGATCAGTCATTATATGTGTGTGCAAATAGATTTTAACACTCTGTTGTAACTCAAGACATCAGTGACAAATAATGTAATTTACAAAAATAACTTTTATTCAAAAGGAATATAAATGTGCAGCATTTAAAAAGCATAAAACACCAGACATAAGACTACAAATACATCCAGACATAGCATTTGGCAAAGCTAAAAGAGAATGTAAATTAAATTAGCTCCAAGTGTCATATCGAATTCGGATTTATTTGATGTAGCAAATAGTGCTTAAACTATTAGTTGATTAAACAATTTGTTAAACAACAGAAATACACATTAAGAGATAACTGATAAATCATTTAAGGCATTTATTAAACCAGTGTACCTGATGAGAGACCTGCTGGTCCGTTTGGTTTTCTTGGCCGTTTGTCAGACAAAATAAGCCTTTGCTATAGGAATACACAGTTTCCTGAAGTGTCTATGCAAGAAAATAATTCTCTGGATTAACAAAACAGCCTTAATGACAGCTTTCATTAGACTCATTTTGTCCTAAATTAGATGTTTAAATTATAACTGGAATTAAACTTCTTAGAATTAGAATTCTTATTGATATATGGACAGGAAAGATATATGTTTTCAATCTGAATTTAAAAAAAATGTTTTCAACTTGGATTCACCCAAGTCAAAATATCTAAGAGTGGAGTTTATATTCCTTAAACGCATCACAGATTCACTGTGAGCCTTAACCATTTGCTGATGTTTAAACTAGTACTATTAGGACTTAAATTCTATTATTGTGACACCAACTGAAAGCCAGTGAAAAGATTGTAGAACTGTTGTAATATAACTCGGCAGATGTTCAATTTTCTAGGGAAGTCCAGATACAACACTATTAGGATAATCAACTTTACTGGAGATAAAGGCATGGATGAGCTTCTCTGGGTCTTCTGTGACACGACACTCTTAATTCTGTTCAAATGTGTAAGTTGGTAGAAAGCCAATTTTTTAAGAACGATTTTTGAATTGAACAAAAATGTGGCTAACTGTTCTGCTGAGCGGCAGTATCCGGTGACAGAAATACATCATCTGCTTATCTGTAGTAATCAGTGGTGGATTTCTGTAGAATTTGACTCAAATGGGAGCATATACTGGAGGGACAGAAGATATCAATGAAGAGAACCCTGGAGGACTCCCCAAATCATAGCCACTCTTTATTTATTTATCACTGCCTATTGTAACAATACTTATTTAGTGTAATTAAGCAAGTGCTCACCATTTGAAGGCTAATATCATTATGATGATATGGTCCGACGTTTTTTCTGCAGCACTTGGTACAACATTGATATCACCCCTTCACACAGTGGCAAAGCAGCTTTTGTTGGTCACCAACAACAAACCATACCACCTGTTAACAGACAACACCAGCAAACCGCTACCTTCCACCCTCACTCACTTTCCACCATCTCCACAGAAAACGAACCATTAGAGATGATAGCATACTAAACAATACCTGTCATTTCTCCATACAAGGACCACCTGGCCCTGTCCACCACAAACGCAACACAGTTCACCTTCATCTGAGTCCATTTGGTAGGCACTTTGATCCAAAGCATGCCAGAGTAACTTCATACATCTATTCTCTCTCTCTCCATCGCTTTCCTCTCTGCCTTTGCTTCGACAGAACAAAGCTTGTTAACCTTGAGCTGTGAAATAGCTTTCTGTTGGTGTCTGAGGAGATATTAAGAAGGTGATTAAGTGAGATTGATGGTACTTTAATTCCCTGACAAAAATAATGGCTCCTTCCTGTTGTTTAATCTTCAATCTTCATTACATGTGGGAGAAGTGTGGTGTTCAGCCAAAGGAAGGCCGTACTAACAAAGGACACCATCAAGGATGGTGTATTTAGTTACATGTTTAATCAAAATGAATTGTAATTGAATGTCCAAAGGAAGGCCTAGGAATGCAGTGAATTGTGAGAAGAAAATATTTTTCAGAGATTTGAAGATAATTCTTTTTGGAAAATTACTTTTTTTTTTTTTTTAACTCACTGCAATTGACTGCAATGTAGTCATAGTGTAACTAGAAAAACAATTGTGAGAGTCTCACTGGTATATGTTGTGATTTTCATATGATTTCTCCAGACTTATGGATTTATTTTGTTACCATGACCTTCAGGCACAGGAAACGCTTTCTATAATCAAGTTAAAACCAACAAGTTTCCTATTCTTTACTCAAGAAGATTGTTGTCAAAGGACTGCAGTCATTTGCATTCCCCCAAAAGACAGTAAATAACCACAAAGTTTACTTTTTATTGTGGGGGTGGATTTATAACCTCATTAAGGTATGATGAGAAGATGGCATCATAGCAGAAAAGTTGCCTTTTTGTGTAAAACAAAAGTTAGCTTTTCAAAAGGTGCAGGTTCAATTCTTTTTCGTGGTGTATTGAAGTGTCCTTGAGCAAACTAATGAAGCGCTTCCATTTTCCACAGGCGCTGTTCCAAAGCGGACTCTGCTGCTGACCTCTCTGTGGAGAGTGCAGATAAAATTCCTCCTTTGGGTGATCAATACCATAAAATAAAAAAACCAAAAAAACCACAAAAACGGATAGACGTAGCCTCTGCTATCCGCTCCTACTGTACTGGGAGGTCAGAACACAGGGTCAGCTGAAGAGCAGCAGTGTCGGAGCTGACAGGGATTCAGTGTCTTGCTCAAGGACACTTCAGCAGAAAGGACGCTTTCAGAGATGTAGGCATTGGCCGGGATTTTTCAGTTCAAGGTTCAAGAGCCCTTACTCACTACAACAACCCACTGCTCTAAAAGAATTTGAATAAATAATCAAATTCTCCAATATTAAAGGACAGATTTTACAGACATGTTGTATGTCATTTGCAAAATGCAAGGTCTTGCATCTATGATGAAAAATTAATTGAGATTACCACCATCTAAAAAAACAAATACTGTTTTCTGAAATATAATCAACAAAGTAAATACTTATCATTTGAAGGATTTAGAGCATAGTTTTGTCTTTGTGTCTGTCAGCAGTACAGTTAAAATGTTTGTGTTTTTCAATTCCGTACGCTAAAACTGTAAACATAACATATATCAAAGCCAAGTGTGTGCAAATAAACGCTACCATTAACAAGTTCTTTTTTGTAGATGACCCTGAACGCACGCACACACACACACAATCTCACACACACACACACACACACAAACATGAGGAAAAAGCTTTCACTTTCTCAGTTTTGTTCGCTGTTAACACCCTTTGTGTACTTTCCTGTATTTTTTTTTTCTTTCTCAGTAACATTCAGCTTGTTTTCTATAGCAGCCTAATGATTGACTGCAAAGAGATGGACTGTCAATGCAACAAACGGTACATGCAGATGAAAGGGGTCCTGCCGAGTCACACTGACATTTTGACACTGTATCTGTGCATGTATAAGCAAGCCAGTTTACGTCCACATGTGGGTGTGTGTGTTTGTGCATAAATACACATGTGATGAATTGACTTTTGTCGTGTCTATAGCTGTCCCTCTGTACAATAGGGACAACAGCAGCAACAGGAACAATCCTTTTAATCTAGTGCATCTAGTGCGGCTTCTCAGTCTGATGTCGGACTGCATGAAGAAAGGTCAAAGAGGGCTCAGCTTGGGTGGGTGGGTGGAACAAACAGCTGGGATTTGCTCTCTCTCTCTATCTCCCTCTCTCTCAGTGTGGCTTCAAGGTCTGCTTTGGCATACAGTTACAGTTAGCTTGCTTGCCATCAAAGCAAGCCCAAACTTCTAAGTTCACTAATAGAGTTGTGTGTGTGCGTACTCAGGGTTTCGGTACAGAAAAAAAAAGGAATTACAGAGGGTTTTTACAACTTCCTAATAAGTTCGCCCAGAGAAAAGTTGACCAACTTGCCTTAGGTTCATCCCATCTGTCACTCTCAACTTCCCCTTTCTGTTTCTTCTTTCTCTATTTATCTTTTTTTCCTGTCATATCAGCAGTTCATAGGATAACTGTCGGTCTGACCATTAAACAATCAGTTCTCCTTCCAAATTAGTGTTGAACACATGCCTACAAAGTAGTGCTACACGCTGCTTAACCTAGCCTGTCCTCCTTAGTTGAATACAGCTCATCAGCAAGAGACACGGGTAGAAAAAAAGAGGGAGATGCAAAGAAAGAGAGAAAGTGAAGGAGAATAGAGCAAGAGGAGAAGGAGGGAGGAGGAAGGGGGTCAGCGGAGGTAGAAAAGATTAGATGAATGCAGGCCCTGTTCCTTCCCACTGTCTCAAACAAGGCCTGGGTAAACAGGAAGTACAGCTGTGCTCTCTGTCTCTGAGACTCTTGTCTTTTCCACTTGTTCTTTTTTCTTTTACCTCCTGTACCTCCTTACCTCCCTCAGCCTGTCCAAAAATAAAGTGCCTTCCTCTTCTACTTGTAAAAACACAGATACAGTTACATTTACCTTTTCTGCTGTGCCAACCTGTGAGAGTAAGAATGGAAATAATGGAGCACGCAACAACAAACAAATGAAATCCAGAGCATCTCACTGGCTTCTTGTCACATCGCAAAGAGTCATGATAGTTGGCAATCTGGACACGCAGTTCCCCTCAGCGGGCCCTAATCCCCCTATTTCTTTAAGAGAGAGAGGGAGTAGAGAGGAGGAGAAAGGAGGCATTGTGGCTCGAGACAGTGCAGTAAAAAGAGGAGCGTACAGTACCAAATTGAGGTCGCAGCAAGACAATGGCTGCCCTTCACTGGCTCATTCACACACGGTCTCCACACAGCTCTATCAAATGCCTCTTTCTTTTCTTCTTCCCCTCCTCTGTTCTGTTCTTTCTCTTTCTTTCTCTCACGTCCGCCTTTTCTTCTCCTCATCACAGAGGGATGGGGGATAATGAAACCCCGGCTCACCCAGGCTGTTCTGGGGCCCGTTTCAGAGAAGAGAAGCTCTCTCTCTCTCTCTCTCTCCCCCCAATGGCTACCTTCTCATCTTCTCTTCACAATGCCCTACACCAGCTCCACCCACTGCTTTTGTTTTGGAGGGAGAATGAATAGTTCAACAGGAAGTGGTTTGTTTTGCAGCAGGACTTGTCATCTTGTTAGAAAGTTCATCATCCTTTTTGTGAAACTTAAAGTTATGGGACACACTGAGTTATCTGAGAGCTGATGAACCTGGACCCGAACCTTAACATTATAAAGAAATCTGAAGGGAAACATCCTGTTCATCAGCTTCCAATAAATGTTCATCAACATATAGCATCCCACCTAAGTGTTCAGTTTGTTAATGATTATTCCAGCATAAAATGTATCAAGATGAGTGAGTCTGTCTTAGTCTTACTGGAGGACTTCACTATTGTTGTGTGTTCAAAGTAGAGTGATTATGAAACAGTGTGATCAACAGTGCACAGATTTGTTAAATGACAATTCCAATAAAGTTGGAATCTATTCAAGAAAGATGAAATCTTCAAAGTTGATGTCAGCCAAAAAGTAAAGTTTATTGCTACTGTAGATCGATCAGTTTCCTCTGACTCTGCCCTGCAAATACGATCTTTTGCCTGTGCTTGGGCTCTTGTTGTCATCTTGGTAACCATGCAGCTACATAAAGCTTATTTCATGACAAATGTTGGGAAATCAAGCTGTGGATCTGGCTAAACCTTTTGACTTGCCAGAAATTCAACCGACTGTCCGAAAGTCAGATCACTGAATGGGTCAAGTGTTCAAATATATATATTAAAAAAAAAATCTAGCTGATAAGTTTACTTAGTTATTTAACACTTTTTGTATGATTACAGAAGACAAATAAGTAGATTAGAATTACTTGCATTGCTCCAGGTAGGATTTATCATACTGAAGTAAACACATATATCACATTTCTAAGTATATTCATCTATGTGTTTGATAATGTGGGCTTTATGCTGGGATCTTGTTTTGCATTAGGTTCACTTATGTGCAAAAACTAACATTTTATATGAGCTACTTGGCAGTGAAATAATAATGTTTATTATTTATAATATCTGTAAAATAAGGACTGTCAGTGTATTATTGGCAATCTCTTCAGATAGAAAAGAGGCTTCTCTGTCACAGGTGTTGCTAGAGGAGTCCAAGCTGTAATAATATTCATGACATGCCAATACCAGGATCAAACTCATCTCCTATACTGAATGTACAATATCTTAATACCGAATGTTCAGTTACATTTTTTCACAGATATGCAACATCTTTGTATCCTGTTCACATGTGTTTCAACCATCCCTCGACAACTTCATTCTAATATAGTGCTAGCTCTGTTTTTGTAAAGAATACACAAATGTTCCATTCAGTAAGTCCACGTATCATACAGACTTCTTATAAGAAGAAAAACCCATAAACAGTAAAATATGTTCCACTTGAATAGATTCTAGGAATTCACTGTTTCACACGCAGACAAAACTCTCTGCAGCGAAACAAGTTAATAAGTGAAGAGGGCACAACCACCTTCAGGCTACTTGGGTCACAAAGGCTGATGATCCACAAACCTAATTTGGCTTGGCAAACCTAATCGTTCAGAATTGATCGAATACAGACTCTACTGGAGGCCTTTAACCGGTTTATTGCGAGACAAGGGGGGGAACAGGGATTGGCATTGTTATTCAAACCGCAGAAAAATTGTTGTCTTCCAATCGCATTTCAGCAAAGGGATGTCAATTGCCCACAGGGTTGAGCTCGTGATGATGCTAAGGTGACCATTATTGCCCTACTGGAAAGGATCTGGTGTTTCTTTGATGGTCAAGTGCTCTTCAGTCCAAAGCAATCATATCTCATCACATTCACATACAATGATACAGTGATGCACAGTTCCATGTATTCATACCCAAATCATCATAAAATATGTATCACATGTGGAGACTGAGAAGGGGAGGAGACACCATGGCACTTGCAATAAATACTAATGGATTATCATCAATTAAAGCTTTTCTATTAACACTTCGCTCATGAAAACAACGTAACACCAGTGTGAGCTGAGCAAGTAATAGAGTGAATGGAGAGGTTTAGTACCAATAGCAAGAAAAAAAGCTGTGAAATAGAAAAATAAAGCATATTCTGGTTGATTTCACAGCCATTTTGCTCTAAAACACATACACTCACCCACACCATCACACAACTCTATGAAAATGTAGTGGAGGGAAACACAAAATGAGCACACACATTGTCATTTCTTTTTCTCCTTGCTTTACTACTTGCTCTGTGGTTAACAAGGTGTAAGGTTAGACACCTAAGTCCCTAAGTATGTGTTTTGCCCAGAATCTTGTCTCCCAGTCTCACTAACGCCTGAGACACTGTCCCTGTCACTCCTGTGTGGGGACTATCTTACTTTATTGTTCCATGCTGCTTCCATGTCTCTTCACACCAGCTGCATGCTTCTGTTGCTACTGTCTGCCTTTGAGTTTCCCACTGATATAAATTCATTTGGGTTTCATTTCACAATATATTTAATTTTACTCAAGAGCAGTCCCAGGAGTTTCATTCATCCACAGAGCAGAAAGAGAAAGAAAAAAAGTGTGTGTTTTAAATGTCTGTGACACATTTAGAGGTTCTCTTAACTTTGGAATTATACTAAAATATGTCAGTTACGTAAAATATTGCCCGTGTAATGTTCATCTTTCTATTTCGGCAACAAACCACTTACCTCACCTCATGCAGTCTAGTTTATAACTGATATGCTGCTCTGCAATGCTTGACACATGCCTGACACACACCTCTCACACAGCTATTGTGGCTGCATTAATGTGTTAACAATCGCACAGAAATAACAGTCATCTAGTAACTTGACGGTCACACTTGCGAGAGATAAATATGTAATAGTAGTGAGGTGATAAGCACATTTGTTATTATATTGTTCCACACATGCTTGGTGAGGTTGAGATCACATCCAAACATCCACATCCCCTGGAAACAGAAACATCCTAAAGACACCAAAACAAGAGAGAAATAGAAAATGAAGGGACAGAGCAAGTTTAATTAAAGGTAAATACACCACTGCACACTGACAGAGGAGAAGAAGAGTATTTAGTTGGATTATCATCATGTAAGCTTTTGTGTAGCTTTTTTTCTAAGAAAAGATAATTTTGCCTTTAAATGTACGGTTTTCTAGGTGCTAGCCATTGCTTTAATATGCCGCTCGAATTGTGCTTAATTTCATACCAACAATCATTTTGTCAAAAAAGTTTTCTAATAATTAATCTTTTTTTTTTTTTTAAATGCTTCACAGTCCTCACTTTTGAAAAATGTGACAGCCGCTGCCGATGTCAATTGCTGTAAAAGTTGATATTAAGTGGGGCACCACTCAATGCCGTGTGGTTATTGTACTGTCAAGTCATTGCCATTTGCTACTCAAACACATGCAATCTACAATTGCCAGCCAGCAAACAGGGAAAACATAAGACAGCTAGCTGACAGATAGCACAAAGCAGACAACAGGTGGACAGACAGGCAGACACAGTGCTAATAGAGCTGATTGTGGATGCAGTTAGATAGGTGACATCCAGTGGCTTACAGGGAGCAGACAGCAGGCCTGACCTTCCAATCTTACATATAGCACCGCCACTCTTATGCTATAATTACCTGTCACACTGTTAGCTGTTGTGTGTCTGTGTTTTGGAGGGAAGGGGTGTGGTAGGAGAAAGCTCTTGCACTTGACCCTACATGCAACACAACCCTGTGTTTCCCATAAATTACTTGAAAAAGGTTCCAGAATATGTGCACACCTACTGAAGATCCTGACTCTTCAGGCCCTCTCCCTTTGTGGCTCTCTGTAATTACCCATGGACCATTGTGTTCTGCCTGCGCAGCACTCAGGGAAATGTGGGATTGATACGCACTCAGTGACCTCTCTGATTGGGGTTAACAGCAGCCTCATTTGCATGTGGAGATGGGGCTTTCATTAGCTACAGTAGCAAGACCTCAGGTGCAGAACACACATACCTGCACATCTGAGCACACGTTGAACACACGGCAGCGGCAGAGAGCAGAGGGTAAATGGTTTAACCTTTCAAAAGACATAAGGGGCTAGATTTTTTTTTTTTCTTTTGTGATTTTTTTTTCTTTTGGTGTGTATGAAAAATATCACTGCACATGTCAGTAAAGCTGAACTTTCACAAGACAAAATATCCCCCCAAATTCTCATTGACAGATAAAACAAACAACAGCAGATCAGAGCCGCAGTAAAGGTGGAATCATGATTCTGGAACACTATGTAAAAGGAACACCTCTTGTTCCACAACCAAGGTTTGACGTTTTGATGACGTATTGCATGTGCAACCCCTGCACTGGGGGGGATTTAAAAATAGTGTACAACAAACAAACATATCAACACAACTAGAAAGATGTTGAACTGGGGAGAAGCTGAGATCCACCAGCTGTTGTCACTTTGGACAGAGGACTCTATCCACCCTAACATTTGTGGAATGGTGAAAGACAGGCTAAGTCTGGAGAGGTTAGCTACACTGCTATGCTTGGGGTATTTCCAAGGTGCAAGTGATGCGTCACACTATACGCTGCACTGCGTCACCGCCCCTTTGATTCTGAAAGGTAGGTCTGCTGTGGAAAAGTCCAGCCTGTCTCACCTCTGTTACTCCTTTGGCTTGGCTGTGGAAATTGGTCAATGGTGGAAAAAAGGTGGGATCAGCATCTCACTTTTTTCTGGGATCTCTGTGTAAAAGTGGCTATTGTGTAACATGCACAGAGTAAAATGCCAAAATTAAAAAAAAAAAAAAAAAAAAAGTGGATGACCCTGTACTGTGTTATGTTACTAGAAAATGATCACAACTCACTGAAGAAAACAAATAGGAAAATCACACTCAAAATACACCAAAAATTAATTATTTCCCTTGTAGTCATAGTTTCATTTTTACTGCTGGTTTTACTATTTTAAAGCCAAATACAACAGCAGGAAAACCTGTCAGGAAACACTGATGTCATCTTAGATTGCTTGTATAGAGGCTTTTGTGTCTCTTTTAACACAAGTACTTTTGATGCACTTCATGGGACTTTGCACCTTGGCTGTTTCTAAGCACATTTGCACACTTGGTATATTTGTATCTTGTCATTACCTTTTTCTTTGATAAATTTCCCTTCAATGAACAATAAAGTCTTTCAGTTTGGAACAGCTAAATACTTTTGCGAAAACCGTCTTAGGCCTGAACTTCTTTGCTCTATATAAACATACTTTTATAATTCCGATATTCATTTTACTTTTACTGTTGAGGTAGTAAAGCTGAGGTGCAGCGTTTCCACAAAAACATATTACTTTGTGTTATATAAAAAACACCACTATATTAATTTGTGATATGTTAAGACAATATGAGGTTACGTTTAGACACTGGGACTGGCACTGACAGTTTCAACAATCTAGACGAGGGTAGATTCAATGGTTTATTGTGTGAACCAGACTTGGAGAGACTCAGGGCGTTGTCACACTGCATAGCCGAGTCCACATCAGAGTACCAGAGTTGAACCCCAAAGTCCACTTAATTTTATCTATGTGAATCCAAATGTTCCATGCTCGAGTACCGTACCCGAGTCCAGCTGTGAAGGTAGTCCTGGGTACAGACTGCATGGACTCCAGTATGGTACGTTGCTGTGCGAAAGCGATCCGGACCTCATAACATATGTGACCTAATCACCATAAGACCATCGATGACGCTCCTGTTGTCTCCTGAAAGAGCCTCAGATCCTCGCAGCACAGGCTCACCTTATCGACCGAACCACTCTGTGATATATCAGGGACAACAAAGGTCGCTCTTCTTTACTTTGCCTCAAACAGGCTAACAGATGGAAAAGTATTGCCACCATTGTAGACAAATGAACAGAACAGTCGCTCAGTTGATTACGCAAGGGTTTGTCTTCTTCTGACTTCTGCCTTTGTTGGATAGCGACAGAATTCCTTCCACAACACCACTTACTGTTTCCGCCCTATAACACCCACTCTTACTCAGGCACGTGCTTGTGCATGTGAACATCTGCAGGAAAGGTGTGAGCATATTCAGGTACAGCACGGATCTGGATACCCATTCTGAAAACACCTTTATCCGTGTATTTATCTCTGACAGGTTAGACTATTTTAACGGCCTTCTCACTGGACTCTAAACCAGGTGTAGGACAGCTGCAGTACATCCAGAACGCGGCTGCTCATGTCCTGACTCGAACCAGGATGTACGACCATATTAGTCCTGTGCTCAGGTCTCTGCACTGACTTCCTGTGGCTCAGAGAATAGACTTTAAAACTGCTCTGCTCGTATATAATTCTTTCCATGATCTACCACCAAAGTACATCTCTGACATGTTGGTCCCAGATGAACCATCTGGGACCCTGACAACCTCGGGGACTGGTCTTCTGCTGGTGTTCCATGCAGCTAAACTCTGGAACAGTCTTGCTGATGACATGAGACAGGCAATGTTTAAGTCTAGGCTGAAAACGGCTCTGTTCAACTACGCATAGAACAACTGAAAGGGTTCCTTCTGCACTTTGTTCTTTTACTTTATTTTAATTGATTTTTTTAAATAGTTTTTTATGTTTTAACTGTAATTGCATTTTTAACTTGTCTCTTTTCCATTTTTGTAAAATACTGTGACTTGCCCTGTGTATGAATTGTACTATACAAATAAATTTGTCTCGCCTTGCTTTGACACAATTGTCCACAAGTAGAAATTGGAGCTGGAAATGGTCTGGAAGAACAGAACTTGTCCCTTGATCAAATACAAGATGTTGCATGTTTTTTAAAAAAGCTGCTTTGTAATACTACGTGCAACAAATACTTGCAGACATGCATGTCAGACAATATAACACCAAAGACGACTCTTTACAGATCTGAAATACAGTCATGCAACAAAGAGGACACTTCATTCAGTGACACCTACAAATGCTCTCTCACACAGAGACACACACATACTCATACACTCTGTCCTGTGCTGTCATGTATAATTCAGCGTGTGGCCGGGCGGGCAGATGCCTCATCCCCAGGGGGTCCCATCATGTCTTTGGTAGGATGAAACATTTAACAGCACAGGACAAAATGGAACGCACTCTGCAAATAAACAGGAAGGGTTTCTGGAAGAACACACTGACATCGTAGACCTACAGTACAACCACACACATACACACACTGCACATTCACTCACATTGAAATTATTGCTTTAGGACAAGCATATGACCACTTCTATGTTCTATAAATGCAGAATTAAATCTGTCCAAGACTTAAAATATTAAGTGAAGTTGTTTTTCACACAGCTGTTTTTTTTTTTTTTTACTTAAACAATACTTGTACTGCTACATATTGGCTTATTTACTGTACAAAACCATTCATAAGTATCATGGTCTGTAGCACACTGATGTACAAACACTTTCACAAAGTCGCAGACACAGAAACAGTGGTTCTCCTTTTAAGGCTGAAGCAAAACAAATGTCCACTTGGCTGCACGCACGCACGCACACACACACACACACACACACACACGCACACACACACAGAAGAGGGTCATTAAATAAGTCACCCAACAACCGAAAGAGTGCTTTTATGGCAGTCTAAGTGGATAACTGTTGAGAAATGACAATATGGCTGCATAATATCAATATCATGTTCCATATTCAACAGATGACGGGGCATAGAAGAGGAAGTTGTCTTTGAAAGCTCATATGCTTCTGTATGTGTGTGAATGCATGCCTGTGCTTGATGGAGCAAAGAGGAAGATGCTCTGTAAGTGTGAGCAGATGCTGGTGGTGTGTGTGTGTGCGTGTGTGTGTGTGTGCGTGCGTGCGTGCGTGCGCGGCAGAGCCTAAGAAGGCCTGGACTGAGGCCAGGCTCGCTATAGACTGTGAATATTAATGCGTTTTAACCTTGACACAGGAGGAGCTGCTGGTGCTGCGGAGGAGCTTCCTCTGATGTCATCAGATAAGAAGACAGGGAATCCTACATAATGATACACACTGAGGAATCTAACATCTCATATCTGGTCTCTCATCTCCACCCTTGCCCCCATCTTCCTCTTCACAGTCCTCCCTCAAATCTCTCTCACCACCTCCTCTCCCCTCTCTCCTCGTGGGATATTTCATACTGAAGGAAGTGTAAATGTCTAGTTTCCTCCTCGTCTTCTCCTCTGTCCACCACTTCAAAACTCCTCACTTCCTCTCCATTATGTTTACCACTTACCTCCGATTCTTTCTTTTCTATACATGTAATTTTGACTGTATTAGTAAACTCTTGCTTTTCTTTTCTTCTGTCTCCTATTCTCTCTCGCCACCCCCACCCCCCTCCCTCCCTCCCTCTCTCTCCCTCTTTCAGCTCACTGCCAGGCTACCACAGCCCAAACTGTTCAGCTGCAACTGTTCCAAGCCCAATAATTACAGCTTGTCAGAAAGAATTAATTTTCTCATTTCTCATAAAGACGTGTAAAAAATTACCATGTTATTATAACGCCGCCACTCTCTGGAGGCACCAGCGAAAACCAAATTTAATTTCGGAAATTCTTCCCTCGCACATTAAATTAAACACATAAATAAGAGTTTAGGAATTGGGGGGAGGTTGTTGAGGGGGGGAGCATATGTTCGTTAGGCTGGCCCCAGCTCTGGGTAATGGCCATCGTAATGTTTTGATGGGCCCGGCTATTGGTAAGCACCAATACATTTGCATGATCACCATCGTGGCAGGCAAGCGAGCTGCCAATTAGCTCTCATACAGCTCTGGACAGTACTGGGAGAGAGAGAGGACAGGGGATCTGTTCGGCATAAGAAATAGACAGCAGGATATTGAACATAGCTAATTAACAACCACGTATGGAGAGTAGCTTATTTACTGCAGAGACGCTCTTTGCACTGATGATAAGTTCTGCACCACTGTATCATAAGTACATTCACACTGTATGAGTGGACAGTAGACTTTTGTGTCTTTTTTCCAATCTTTCTATTGCTTTTTTTCGGTCTTGTTTGGACTGTGGCGGAAAACAGGAATTTATGGCTTTTAGTGCCATTTTTTACACAAACATCCCCCTACATGCACCTGACCAGACAATCTCTGCAAATTCTACTAAAAGTGGTTCCAAACTGCACTGATGTTCACTGTAGTAAAACAATAGTTGCAAACCTGGCATCTGGATCACCAATTGAAAAACTTTCCTCTTACTGTTGTGTTTTCCTCTTAAAAATATGGGGAGCTTTTTATTATGGCACATTTCCCACAGAACTGTATTGAAATCAGGGTGGATGTTGTCATAGAAATGTAGTGGCTAGGTTAGTGGGTTTAATTATACAAGTTAAAATTAATTTAATTTTAGCCTGTGATTTAATGGTGTTCTGATCCATTAAACATGCAGAAGTTTGTGTGACATACTGTATTTTACTGTTGTTAAGGGCATTATCTAAACCTGTTGCGCTAATTTCATTATGATATGTTATGTACTTTAATTGGGTAACACAACACAGTGGTGCAGTGGATACCACTAGTGCTTCACAGCAAGAAGTCCTGGGTTTGAGTCCAACACTAGTCAATGGGGGTGACACCTGTTGTGTGGGTTCTCTCTGGGTACTTAGGTTTACTCCCACTGTCTAAAGACATGCTGACAGGTTAATCAGTTAATCTAAATTGCCCATAAGTGTAAATGTGAGAGTGACTGTTTGTCTCTATACGTCAGCCCTGTGATGAACTGGAGACAAGTCCACGGTGTACCCCACCTTCGCCCATAAGTACCTGGGATAGGCTGGAGCAACCCCCACAACACTAGTGAGGATAAAGTAGGGTAAGAAAATGAATGAAAGAATGTTATTTTATGTTCAGCATATTTACTGTTCAGTATATCATGCTATATATTATTAATTTTATGCTGGGATAGTGAGGGTGTGAAGAAAATGAGCCCCATACACACACAGATACTGTAATGATGACACACTCTAGTCGGTGTACAAATTTAAAACACCATGGAATGGAGCTGTCAAGCATTTAAGAGTGTGTCACTGCTTGACACAATATTGCTGGCTCATGGGAAACGAGAGCTGAACAAAAACTACTGCTGATATGGCTGATGGGATTCACTGTAAACAGTACACGAGGGAAAAAGTACACCAGCCTTTCAATGAACACAAAAACGATTCAGACTACCCCATCAGTGCTGTAAAGCTGGCTACAAGCACGCCTAGTCTAGAGGATGTTTTTGATAATAACACAGGGTATTTATACAGTATTCTGCTGTCTTTTTAAACCCGTAAAGACCCGGTGCTACTTTAGTGGCAGTCTCCAAATGAATTTTTACTTTATATTAGATTTTTAAGTGATTTGTTACCATTTATTCTAATATTATCCTCTGGATTTTGCATTATTCAGTGTAAATCATGTGTTTTCCTATATTTAATTCCCTGCTCATGTAGATGTTCATGAAAACTCAGATTAAAGTTGAGGGTTATTGAATGCTTTATGGATCAATATGAATAATTTGGTGACAGTATTAGAGAGTCTGTATACACAACAACAAAATTATGTCAATTTCTCAAAAGTTTAATATTGTTTTGGCCTTTTGTCCACATGACACCGGCGTTGTCCGTGGCCTGAAATGGTATTTTTGGAGAACGGGTCCCAAAGCATAAAAATCTCACAACACCGCCCTCACGTTGCCACATAGATAGGCAAAACACCACTTTTTGGAAACAATGACACCATAGTGCCATGTGATGAGGAAGAGGAAAACCCGGGACATAACATCCAGTACCAACAACATCAGTGGTGTATTACAGAGTTGTGTTTGTGCTGCAGGTACAGTTTATTGGCACTACTACAACAAAACCTGCTATCTTCTTTTGTTTATGTTTGTACTCAGAGCGCTGAAGCAGGACCTCATGTGCATGCTCACTGCATTCTTCTGTGATTTTAATGTATCTTGCAGCTCTGTACATTTGTGTACAGTGCCACATGTAGGTTAACGCAGTTTTCCCATTTCCATCTGGACACAGATTTTTCTTGAAATGATACGTGTATGGATATGAAACTTTTAGAATCCGTCAAAGAAAAATACCATGAGCATTGTCGTCTGGACGTATTCAGAGACAACTGAAAAAGGAGGGAGACCTGAGGAAAACCATGCTAAAATGGTTTTTACTTCAGTTAGTCTTATCGGTCATAGAGATGGGAATCGAGAACCTGTTCTTTTTGAGAACCGGTTCCCAGTAGCTCAATTCCTTGGAATCTTTTGCCCGCCTGCTTAACGATTCTGCTTGTCAATTCCGCCTTCATTGCGCATGCGCGATGACGTCACATGTACGCTGCATTGTTTTGGTCAGAACGTAGCCAACATGGCGTTGAAACAGAA
>JAQQZY010000028.1:33905758-33923222 GCA_030068375.1 Ostorhinchus rueppellii
TGTGTGTGTGTGTGTGTGTGTGTGTGTGTGTGTGTGTGTGTGTGTGTGTGTGTGTGTGTGTGTGTGCGTGTGTGCGTGCGCATGTGTTTGGCTTGTACGGGTTACACAAGTGAACATATGTCAGGAAATATGTCTAGTTTGGTTTGGATAGGAACACTGGATGATGGCTGCTCCCAGGACTACTGTGGGACCAGGAGTGTCCAGGGATAAAGCCCAATTGTTGGGAAGATAAAGACCGCTAACAGAATGGACAGAGAGGGGAGGGACCACAGGAGCATCCCGCCCAAAATCTGCAGCATGAAGACATTCACTAACGCACACAAAGACATGTTCAGAAGCTAGAGAATCCAAACAAGCACACAAAAAAGACTTCTCTCCCTTTTTTTGTGCATCAGCCATGTTCAGTCAATTTGCACTAAAAACAAATGCAAACTCACAAGCCTGGTGTATAAAGTAGATCCTGGCATTGTGTTCATCACATTACATAACCAGCCCACAGTCCAACAATCTCACCACCATGAGGACATGCTTCATTGTCTCAAACTGTGCAAAATAGGCAGAGATGTTTACAAATGAACACAGTGGACATGCTTTACAGCACCTTCTGGTTTAATTAAAAGGACACGCCTAAGGTAAGTGTTTTAATATAAACATTTGAAGATGTTCAGTTTACTATTACAGGGCAATTAATAGAAAGGTGTACCTAATAAAGTGGTTACTTGTTCAATATTTGTTTGGCTAATTGTAAACATCTGCATGCAATCTGCAAAGACAGTCACACACAACTAATAAAACTCAGAAAGAGGAAGGATGGACACAGTAACACACACCCACCCACACACACACACATTATCACTAGTGTACACAAAGCCACACAGAACACAGCTACAGGGAGCGGGGGCAAAATGAAAACAAGTTAATACGCAAACGCACAGACGGTGACCTCCATCACTGGCCAACTGAAAGCATCTGACTGGGTAAAATGTGAACAACTTGATTGGATTATAGACAGGATACAATGAAGACAGAAAGTCCTGATCTGCACCATCACATTGTTACTATATCCTCCTTGCAGGTGATCAGGGTCACAACCTTTACCAGAAAAGAGCTATCCCAAAAGTCAGTAAACATCAACAAACCTTTATCATAGTGCCCTGTGGATAATTGTCTCTCTCTAAGTTCTTAAAGGAATAACAGGTTTTCTGGTCACCAACTGACAAATGGCATGTTTCATTATGCTATGATGTTATGTTTTTGTTTGAATGTAATGGGGGTTTTAGGTATTCTTAAGGTACTCGTACACATCCTTGAACTACAACAATCAGTTTAATCAGATCTATCCAATCCAAGCCAACTTTATTTGTAAAATACATTAAAACAACCACAGTGGGCCAAAGTGCTGCACAGAAAAATCTATAAATAAAAAAAATAAGAGTAAAATACAAGAATAGATTGAAAACATAAAATCTGTGCAATTAAAACAACAATATATTGAAAATAAGAACAATAATCCAATACCAAATAAAACGACTGAATAAGAATAATACATTTAAAAACATCTCAAATGGTTTTAAAGGCCAAAGAGAAAAAAAATGGTTTTAAGAAGGGATTTAAAAACAGACAGAGGAGGCCTGTTTGACATGGAGAGGGAGCTCGGTCCATAGTTTAGGAGCTGCTGCAGCAAAGGGACAGTCACCTCTGAACTTCTGCTTCGTTTTTGATACCCTCAGGAGCAGTTGGTCAGCTGACCTGAGAGAGCAAGGTGGTGTATAAGGCTACAGCAGATCAGACAGGTAGGGAGGGGCGAGGCCATTGAGGGATTTAAAAGTAAATAGAAGGATTTTAAAACCAATCCTAAAATGTATGGGCAGCCAGTGGAGTAAGGCTAAAATGATTATCTATTGTTCATAAACTGCAGACCTATGGCCACAAAATCTAATCAATTCATCTTTGAGTCCAAGTGAACATTAAAACAGGAGAAAAATCTCTCTCGGAGTTCCTAAGATATCTTGTTCACATGAATGGACAGTCATGTGGCTACAGTGACCTTGACCTTTGGCCATCACGGTTCATTTCAGCTTCCTTCATTTTTTTGCACCTGTTCACAGGTTTGTGTGCTAATGATTTTAGCACAAACACATCCCTTAGGTTCAGAGTGCCATTTGACCTTGTTTTATGCACTGTATTAAACAGAAATGAAGGAACAGGGTGGATAAAAAACAAAACAGGTGTGTAATATTCCGCTGGGTGTAAAAGCAATGTGCATTTTTAAATATTAAAAAAGTCAAATATTAATTTTTCTTTTTTTTGTTCTTCTTACCTTCTTCACAAAGTCTAACATGGACCTCGATCCCGCAGCCTTCATTTTCAGGCCCCTTTTCATGGTGTAGTTGTTCTTGCTCAAATCAGCTCATCACATCATATTTCAGGGCCAATCAGAACCCCCTTTCAAAAGATAAAAATCATGTGGTATCGACACAACACACTAATTACACACTCCCAAAAACACTTAATATGCACAAATCTCTGAAATCTTGAAGTTCGGTAATTCTACTGCTGTCTCTTTAGCCAAATTTAGGCCATGAGAAGGTCAGAGAACAATGTATTGATCATTACCTATGGCAAGCCGTGCACCATTTTTTTTATCATGCTTTTCAAAAATTAACTATGCAATTCACGGGTGCACGGCCTACTGCCTAATACACTGGTTTTATGTTAAAGGTTCTAGCATTTCAGGTGTTCTCTACATTTCAGCACAGCGATTGGGTCATGTAGAAAATGGCAAACACTCTCAGATTGCACATCTTCAATGAGCAGAAACATGTACATACAGAGCATCTCCACAAACCAACATTCATGCTTCCATAGTATTTCACATCAATGACACGATCGACTGATATGTCCACAAATCTGTGTCCAATCAATGTAATTCAGACAGATTGGTGTTTAATTCATATCTGACTCCTAAAATAATGCAGGATGTAAATATTTCTGCAGAAACATTAGTACTGATGTTCTGGTGGTGTCACAACTGAATGTTTGTCACAGTGTGTGTTACTTTTTTGGGGTTTTTTTTGATTGTTTTGAATATAACATTAAAACTGAACCACAAAAAGGTTTATGTAAAAAGAAAGGAAAACATTGGAAAAGGAGCGAGATGAAGTTTCATTTATAATCTCCCGCCCCCTTACCCCATCCTTTTACCTACCCTAAATTCCTGTGTCCGATCTCCTAAGTAACTCAAATATTGTACACATAGACTAAATTCTGACTAAGCAGAAAACACAAAAATGCTATACATATCTAGGATAGACTCTTTAAAGTGGGTAATGTGCATTTTTCGACCTCATTAATGATGCATCTTTTGCAACTGTTAAACTCCATGAGTGCAGGATGATTAGGATGTATATGTAATAAAGCAGTCTGATCTTCATTGCCTTCATATTCAAATATTGAAACGATAACATGCATACCGTTATCTTTAATATTTGACTGATGATTTTGCACTGGATATGATAAAACATTACTTAAGTATCATTCAAGACTGACACACTTTGGAGTTACAGAGGGGGACAGTGAGTCAGAGGTGAGTTTGTGTGCAGTTAACACCAGCTTTCAGCAGATGGTATCTGCACCAGCAACACCAATTTCACAAAGATCTTTTGTGAATGACAGTTTTGACTAAAAGGCTTATTTGCATCGAAAGGGGACGATTTTGTGCTGAATGTATGACTATTCCCTAATTTACATCCATGCAAATAGCACCGCTGACAGTTTGCTGTTAGTTCCACCCTTTGCAGGTGCTTTGTGAATTATACACAATTTTTTTTCACTCATTTGCACCTGTGCTCGCAAAAAACACACAATCCATTTTTGGATCTGGCCCTTAAAGTAACTTAAATAAAGAAATACAATAGCACACTACAGTACACAAACTCTCCTCGGGAATTTTATATTTGACCTGTTGTGAATTGGTGTAAAATAATCTGCAACTTTTTTAATATGTGTTCCTGGAAAAACAGCTTGTGGAGCATTGATACAAATTATGAATAATTATAAACAGTTCCATATGAGAATATATAGGTGATCACATTTAAATGCAGACAGTAAATTGTGTTTGTGGCTGTATGCCACTTATATCAAAAGAGGGCAACCACTGTGAAACACAATTACTGTTGCACTAGATTGTTGACAGCATTTCTTCTAGGTTTATACTGACCTTATGAACCTATAAATGTTACCTATAAAATTGTAATGGTCACTTAAAGGTAGAATCCACGTTTCAAAAAGCTTCAACTGTAAATGACTTTCATTGTGCTATAGATTCTCTCATCTGCAAGTCAAACAGTCCACGTGGACAACACAGCTGAAGTGATTTTGTTCAAACATAAATGTCGAGGGCTAGTGTTTGTGTGAAGAGACGGTGTGCTCGTGAGTGTGAGCAGTGGCAGCAGTTGCAGCATCTGTGAGGGTCACAATGTTAAAGTCCAATCTTGTTATATCAAATTAATAGTGGCTTTCTCAGCACGCCTTCATGAACACACACACACAAATGCACACAGAGTGGAGACGCATCTTCACAACTTAATCACGTTACTCACGGACTGCCGGAGAACACACCCACTCTGACACAAATCCACACCAACTCAAGCACGTACATAAATACATTGTTGATAAACAAAGATAAAAAAATACATGTTATATATGTTGTGAGGGCTATGTCAAAGGTCACTGATAACCTTAGCCTTATACTGACATTGTACAAGTTTAATGCACACACAGAAACTAAACCCGAGTCCATACCTAGAAAGTTATCCTTCTTTAATATGCTCTTTAAGGTACAATTCACTTGCATAGTGCTATAGCTCATTCCATCTGCATTTCAGTCAATCCATGCAGAGGATAACATTGCCAAAGTGATTTCATTTATTCGTTCATTCATTTACAATGGATTATGGCTGTAATGCTGCATTCTGCAAATGATAATGTTAACAATAATAAAACACACTTCATTATGTTCCATGGGCAAATTAATGCCCTGGAGCACATTATATGAAATGAAGGCTGGTCTAATATTATACAGACAATGCACCATCGGGTCCAAAGATGTCATCATGAACCATAACTTATTGGAACAAATGTGCTTAGCAATTATCCATCAGTGACATCAGGGTATTGTATTGTTCATGGTGGACAAGGACACATCTCAGTACCTTGACCCCTTCTCAGTGCTAGCCAATAGCTATTCAAACCAAGGGTTCCTTTTGAAATACGACATCACTACTTTTCTTTGCCAAGTCTAAATCAACCTGGGTAATTTGCATTATATAAACATGAAGAATGAGACCTTTTCAGTTCTGTCTTTGTGAGACAGAATGGGTGGATTGCATTGCTGATGGATTTCAATAGGGTCACCAAATACACAGTTGCGAGGCCTTGAAACAAAACACACAAACATGTTACCAAAGCAAACACTTTTCACAAACATCATACTGCCATTATATCCTCTTCTTTAGAGTTCTTGAAACAAAAATCCACCATGGTGTCTCATATGCTTAATCTTGCACATAATGGAGTTTTGTACGGTATACTAACTTATTGAAATATGTCCTTTCTGATAGCTACATGGTAGTTACAGCTGCTTCTCTTTGCTTCTTGTTCCAGTTTCTGGACTCAGACTAAGATTATAATAATAAAACAAGTGCTGCCCACATAGAGATGGTAGTTTTTTTTTTATCTTTTCTGTCTCTTATGTCCACTTAAAGCACTGAGTTATGGTATTTGTTTCTTACTATTAATGCCATTTCTTCTCTCTGTCAAACTGACATTGTATTCAGTCTTGGTTTTTTTTCTGTTAAACTTCAATAAAAGCTGTGTGAGGCTGTAAGTACAAAGAATGTATGGTATGAACACACCTGAAACTCACAGATTTAAATAATGACTTCAGTTAGACAAGTCATACTATATAAATGACAAGGACTGATCCACACAGTGAAAGCTTTCATTGACGGGGAACCAAAGTTGAAAATGTGACATTTAACATCTACTGAATCTCAAAATACAGAAATGAAATCAGTGCACAGTGCCAATATAGTTAGACACAATGCAGCTAAGCAATTGCGTGGACTGTTAAAAAGTTGTATTTATGGGTACTGAAATAATCCAGAGATAGGAGAAGCAAAATGTTGATTTGTGACTGAAGCCAAGAGGACAACATCGGATACCATATTTACAAAGTAAGCATTAGATTAGTAGTTTTATACCAGTTGCATTGATCATTTCTCACTCCCTTTAGGTTAAGTAGAAGTAAACCGTTTTATTAATCACACTGTGAGATGGTCAAACTAAATTTCTGACCCTGCCAGAATTTGGTCCCATACCAGCTTTGGTCAAAAGAACAGGAAACTAGTCGGGCACAGCTGTCCAGGGTGAACCAGCAGACTAACGACCGCCCAGTTCCTGGCTGCCCGGCTCCTGGCCGAACCTGTGGGCTTATGAACACTCAGCTCCCGCCCAAACCGCAGACTCACAGCCGGGCTGGCACGAACCGAATCTTGGGAATTATTTGCCAGTCAGTCTACACGAGTCACCAACCAGTGCATCCTTGGTGTAAGCTAGTTGACAAGAACAGCATCCAGGTCTTCTATGCGTTCTTGGCTTATGCGTACTTGCCACTTGGAACAGTAATTCGGCCATGACTGATGACGTTTCACAAGAACGTGAGAACAGAAGAACGCATATTGAGAAATGGCTCTTGTCTCCCCTAATTCCCTCATTGCCTGCACCTGGTGGTCCTCCTGTGATTACCCACAACTGATTGTGATCCCTGCTCTCCTTGTATATTCTCTTCTCTCCCTTTGTCTGTTATCCGTGCATCATTCATGTTTCCTCAATAAGCTATCCAAGTACATGTTCCTCAATTCCTTATCTCTTGTTTTTCACCACAGATGGTTTCTTCTGTTTTTGTATTTTTGTTTGACGTTTGACCTATTAAATGCCTTCCTCACTTTATTGCTGTCTCGTACATTTGCGTACCACACCAGTTTCGTGCCTTAACACTTTCTGTCCACATGAGTGCCATATCTGTTTGTTTTTGTTTTTTTTATATAATGACAGTCTTAAAGGTGAATTCCGGCCATTTTACAAACATAGCGCATCTGCTTGAGGTCAAAGAAAGTTGGCCAAAGGGAAAACCGCGAGAAATTTTCATGCGGGCTGCGCAAAGTTATTTTCTTGCGCTGTTTTCCTCAAAAGCGGGCGTTACCGGGCAAGCTTTAAACCCTCTGTCAAAGTCTGAACTGCTATCAAAATGCCTTTGAGTGTAATGCCCGTGGTGTGTGGGTGCATACAAGTCAACCAAGACCACCCATTTAGCATTGAGCTAGCACAGGCACCTTACAGTTTGAGCTTTTAGAAATAGCACACAATAGCGCACCTATTCTCCTCAAATAGCCCAAATCCAATGTTTTCAAATCAGACCAAGGGCAATTTCATATGAGGTCCTCTGATGTTCTGCAATGTCACTTTGGTCAGCTACAAGTTTTTTGGTATCTGTTCCACCAAGGTTCTGAAACAGGAAAAGATATACTAAAACGTGACGTGTAAACACTGCAGACCACTGATTGGTCAGAGAGTTGTCATTGTGTCAATGTTCAACCCACCAACAGATTCGGAAGTTTACAGTATATACACCCGTAGGTTAATCCACATAACAGCGTGCAAAACTACACCATGGTCAGTTAAACCAGTTCAACATAGCGGACACGCGGCATAACAAAACAGGTAGACTCGCTGTTCATGTCGAGGTGGACCTAACAGACCATATTGGACCTGAGATTGTTGACTCACTGTCTTCACTGGAATTGCTGCTGTCACTGTTTTGTAATGCATGTGGAAATTACCAAAAATAGTCAGTTTCCCAAAAGGGTTAAATTATAATGTAAACAACTACACCAAAAAAAAAAAAATAATTTTAGAAAAAATTTTTTAATTAAGCATTAATACCTGCAGTATGAACATACCATAAGTCTCGGGTTGCCAACTGAATGACCAATCCATCTGGCTGTATTCATCTGCACACCGTTTGGTTGCATTTCTAACTTATATGTTTGTATCTTGTTCTCAATAAAGCAATATGTTTTCTGCAACATCTGAACAACTACTGAAAGGCAAGTACAAAACCCTTTCAATCTCTATCTTTAACTATGGATAAAAGTAACTGCAGCTGTCTGACATAGCCTTCCATAGCTAGACCTGTCTCCGCACTTTAATACTGTACCAGTGCTACAGATAGGCACCACCATTATCATATAGCGATAAAAGCTCTCCAGACTGCTTGGCTGGGTTCTTTTTTTTTTTTTTTTTTTAATGAATCACACTTGTCTGTAGTGGCTCTAAGCATAGGGTACAAAAACAGTGCTTTTGTAGAATGGTGTACTGAGAAAACTTGTTTTAGTCAAGCACTTGTTCACAGAGAGGTGAGATGAGGTACTAAAATCCCTGCAAAGAAAATGTCACATATAAAGATTTATGCTTTTGTTGAAACTTGCCATTTTCAGTGCATCAAAGCATCTTGAAGGTTGTTATTGTTGTGTTACATGGCAAGGGGAACAAGATAATTGAAATAGTCACCCAGTGGTAGGATTAATTCATCATGCATCCAGTGAGCTAGTCTTTTCATTTCACTCAATAAAATGAGACTATATTTAAAAAAAAAAAAAAAAAATCAATATCATTTTAAACATTTTCCTTACTATCATTAAAGTCACATAATAGGATAAAATGCAGATGTCCAGGTGCTTCATGGAAAACATGTATTCTAAAGCTGAAAGTCATCATGTAAATGATGTATATATCTTATTTGTTGTACATACCTCTCATCTGTAGTACAGAGTTAGCTTTTGTATATTTTGTTCATCTCTTATCTCTATATCTTGTTCTAGTAATACTTTAGAAGTACATGAGTATTAATATTTTATTCTGAAGCCTACTTTTTCTTTACTACTCTGTGTGATTTTTTTTTATTGTATTCTATTTTAGTTTTTGCATCAAGTGTTTTGCAGCTAAATTGAACTGAGCTGCTAAACTGATTTTCATTGTTCCTGTGACTGACAATAAAGATCTATTCTAGATATTCTAGATTCTAAAGTGAAACAAATGTAATTTTGGCAGATTTCTTGTCTGTAAAGAACTGGAGAAAGGGGCAGAGTTGGCATTAGGTGAAACTATAGTTTCTGTCGTGATCGACAGCGGAGTGAAGGATGAAGAGAAAGTGAAGCACTCTATCTGTGTTCTCTCTGCCGCTCTCTCTGCCAGTTGCTGTACCATTAATACCGCCTCCACAATTAGTGTCTTCTCACCGGCAACACACACACTCAAACACACAGACACAGTGACACCCCAGGGCCCAGCACAACCCAAACAGCATAATTAGACATCCCCTAAACAAAGCACACACTCTGTAATTACTCTGTAATGTTACATAGCACAGGGGACTCGACAAAAGCCATTTTCCCTGGATCAACCAGTGGCACACACACACACACACACACACACACACACACACACACACACACACACAAAAACACACACACTATGCTATACTCTTGTCCCATGTGTGTATGACTGTGTACATTTCTATTGATTTCACCAGACAGAGAATTCCCACTGGCTGTTGTCTGGCTTGTGAGTGTGTGAGTCTATGAAGCACATACAGAATCTATAGGTATGTATGCGCTTGCTTACATGAATATATTCTCTGCTTATGTGTCCCTGAGCTCTGCACAAAAAAGGCAGAGCAATTGAATCTCTTCATTTGTTTCTTAGTCAGGGGAGGCTGCCATTGTAAGTACAGCAGGAGCGCTCACACAAACATACACGCCGTAATACACTCTTCTCTCCTTTCTCTCCCATCATCTCTTGTTGCTTCCTCTTCTCCAGAACGGGACATGATTAATTTCTCCAGACAGAGCGACAGCATAAACACAGGCCCAAACACTTGTGCTGATACTGTTCTTGACAGCACTCCCCTCAGCTCCAACAATCTACCACCACCGCCACCCCAATCTGACCCCCTCAACACAACAGACATCACCCACACCCAAACACACACATACACACACACACCCATCCACCGTGTTCCTCCTCTCACCCTCTCCTCCCCTTTTTCCGCCTCTGTGCCCCCAAGTCAGTGTAGATATTGCTCTAAGTCCAGCGGCAGTAAATTAAATCTCTGTGCCAAGCCAAGTAGTGTGAAATCACATTAGATCTTAATCAGGGACCATTGTGTTTGCCTTGCTGGATTTTTCCCCCTTTTATTGTGAGTGTTATCTTTTGTTATTTACAGTTTTATTTCATCATGTGCGTGCACTCACAGGGGGAATATCTGTAAGCAAAAAACCTCAATACAGAGAATTATCCATCAGCCCAGACCGTGATGATCAGTTCTCTCTCTCTCTCGGCTTTGTGATATGACTATGCCTTATCTGTAAAGATGTCACAAGATGTATATACTACTCTGTGAAAGTGTTAATGACTGCCCCAGTATGCCACCTTATATATTTAATTTTTTTTCTTGATGGACAAATGAATTTCCCCCCTAGAGATTAATAAGGTTAATTTGTATATCTTGGTGTATTTTATGAGGAATTTGGCGTTTCATTGATGATCATGCTTGTGACATGCTTGTGGTGGGTGCAAGGACATGGGGGGGCAGTAGGCTCATGACACCGATAGTATGGCATGGTTCAAAAAAGGTTGAGAAACTGTGACATAACGCATTGAAAATCAATGTGCTCTTGCACATAAACATACCAGTTAAACTGGAACAGGACCAGGTGTTCAGAAATTGAGCATCATGCACCTGACCTTAACAAAAAGTAAAGTGAATGAAAAGTACACAGTTTACTTCTGGGTTGATGATGCATAGTGATGAGTGGTGGTCTATGACAGAGTAGGTTAACAAGTTGAAAGTGTGCATATCGCCACCTCTTGTAGCAGAGGGGACATGATTTCAACAAAGATCGATTACGCTCCCATGCATGTAGACTGGGACAAAGACCCCAATTAAACAGCTTAGTCAAGCTGTGGTTGTAGCTCCACTAAGCTGGGAATGGAAACTTATTGCGTGAGGGACTCAAAAATGAACACAATGATTACAATGTGTTGATGAAAGGTCCCGTATGCAAGTAAAACACCATGATTTTGACCTTTGACCTTAAAGTCCTGTCATTCAGGCTCACCATAAGGGTGTGAGTTCTAAGAAACTAGGATCACTGGTCAATTGAAACCATCAAAGTTAAGCTGATAGACATTGTCGTTTGAGTAGCATTCCCAGTAACACAGTAGCTTTTGTGGCTTTGTGATATGACTATGC
This sequence comes from Ostorhinchus rueppellii, assembly GCA_030068375.1. Taxonomy (NCBI): domain Eukaryota; kingdom Metazoa; phylum Chordata; class Actinopteri; order Kurtiformes; family Apogonidae; genus Ostorhinchus; species Ostorhinchus rueppellii. Next base: position 33,917,133 of record JAQQZY010000028.1, read on the forward strand.
CTTATTTGTAAAGATGTCACAAGTAACAAGCTTTATCTTGTTCAGCCACGTGAATATCACACAGGCTGCTTGCAGTTGAACACCTCTGTTCAGTTTCACTCACATATACTGTGTTTTAATACAGTCAACTTCTCTGTAATACTCTTCTCATGTAGATATTTCTCTGTTCTCAGGCGTCATAAGCATGAAACAATAATTTAAAAATATCTTACAAAAACAATATTGTACAACAAATATAGCTACACACAAGCACGCAATCACAAAGAAAGTTAGAAGAGACAGAAACTCAGAGCAGCACTGTCTGACATGAGCAGTTTAGATCAGAATTAAACTAAATACAGAAGACACTAAAACAGCAGGCTATGTTTTGAAAGGGTTATGACACAGCAGTATAGAATATCAGTTGATTGGAGGATCAAGTTTGGCTTTGAAGAAAAATTTAAAACAGCTCACTGTTATGTAGATACTGTATTCTCTTTTTGCATTCATTGCTCAGCCTGGTCTGATTGTATCAAGAGTAGGGATGGGAATTGATAAGAATTTGACGATTCCAATTCCATTATAGATTCTGTTTATCAATCTGATTCTTTATTGATTCTAATTAGGTGAGGGAATAAAAAAGTAAAAACAAGCATGTTTGCATTACTGGTCTTTTATATTTCCATTTCTATAGAAAAAAAATATAACATACAGTTTGTACAAATAATAAGAACAGATGACACCAGGCCCAGTTTTTTTTTTTTTTGGGGGGGGGGGGGGTGAAACTAAAGACACGTACTAATTCCTCTGTTGCTGCATTTCTACTACATGAGCCGGTTCGACCCGGCCCGTCTCCCCTTGTTGTGCACCTCATTTCCTTTTCCCTGCCTTTGAAAACTTGTATTTGAGGGGATACGACGTTGGTTGCCCGCACCGGACCCGGGCCCGGATGGTGTCCTGCCACTAGGTAAGCTGCTAAATGCTAAGGAGCAAATCAAACGTATTAATCACATGCTGCGTGGACAAATGTTTGAGCAGATTGGAGGGATTCCACCCTTTAGAAGAAATAGAAGCTTTGACAGTGTTCCAAGTGGACCTGGTGTCATCTGTTTAGACCATTTCTATCTCAATGCCATGTTGGCTACGTTCTGACCAAAACAATGCAGCATACACTTAACGTCATCACGCATGCACAACGAAGGCGGAATCGATAAGCAGAATCGTTAAGCTGGCAGGCAATTGATTCCAAGGAATCAAGCTACTGGGAACCGGTTCTCAAAAAGAACCGGTTCTTGATTCCCATCCCTAGTCCGGAGTGTAGATATCAACAATGAACACTGTAAAACATGGGTTATATGAGTAACCACCCCTTCCCCCACTTCATGTCTTAAATATTGATCATTATGTTTTTCATTCATAAGAAATCTGTATAATTAAAAATGCAACTAATCCTCATGATCAGGTAATGAAACTCTCCCATCATGATCTTCATTGTTAATGTACGCACTGCATGAGAGGAAATTCAATTAAGTATAATGTAATATATAATTTCATTAAGTACTGTAGAATTTTCCAGTCCTCACCTCAGAGCCTTGACTGTTCGTTGATTGTCACACAATAGCTCAGCTCTGTAAGAGGCACACAATGACCTGGAACAGTAAACAAATAAAACCAAGGCCAGGAACAATGTTTCAGATACATCTATTTTCTGGACAATAAGGACATGAAGACAATTAATTCATCACAGTTGACGCAAAACAGTGGGCAAGATTAATTGTGAGGGCTATTGTATGGTGATTTTGACATAAAGTACATCATGGAAAATGTAAAAGAAAAAGGTAACAGTGAGGAAAAACCCATTTTACTCATTCACTGTAAACAAAATCTATTTTGTGAATCTTCATTTGTGAATCAGGTCACTGCAACTGAAAGAAAAATCTATGCAGTCGTCCATCACCCTGACCCCAAGTATTCACCTGTCTACACAGTACCTCAATGTCACACAACAACATATTTCCATTTGTGTCATCTACTTATAACTGTGGTACAACTAGGAAACAGGAACAAACCAAATCATTGTGACAAACACGATGCTTAAATGCACAAACTGCTACATAAGTGTGATTTTTGTCTCTATAAATTCATCTGGCTTATCTTACCGATGACTTCTTCTTTTTCATCTTTACACCTATATATTCGTAAGCATGCACACTTGTCTGTGTGTAACCTCATTTACATGTTTGCCGTTGTGTGTGCAAAGTTTGACAAAAGATGTTTTTGCATTTGTCGTACTTCTCTATTTTCTGTCCCATTAAGGATGCCCATCAGTTGGCCAATTTTTCTATTTCTTTTCTTCCTCATGAGGTCTGTATTATTGTATTCACTGGACACTTGTCATATCTGTATTCTGTACTTCTGATTTGCTTACCTTTTTTTCTGCTTCAGTCAGTTTCCTGTCAACCTGCTCTTTCCTGCCTCTGACCTCTGACCTAATTACCTGATTCAGTTCACCTGTGAACACACCTGCTCCTCGTTTCCTCATTCAATCTCCCTCTATAGAAGCTCAGCTCTCAGAGAGAATTTGCCAGTTTGCTATGTCTTGCACTGCAAAGCAGCATTTTTCTCACTTTGGTTACGCAGTGTTTGATCTCCTTCTGTTCCTGGTTCCTTGTCTCCTGCCTTTGACCTGTTTTTGCCCAACTCAGATCCCTGTCTCCGCCCTGATTGATCAATTCACCTTTTGCACGACTACCGAGATTCTGCCTCAGCCCTGGTACCTGACCTGCCTTCAGCCTGATCCACATCGGACCTCCTGGTAACGACCCCTGGACCGCCGGCCTAGTGCACCCCTCAGTCTTGGTGGGACCAGACCCGGTCCAGTGGACCACCTGAACTGTGCGCACCTCTGGGTGACGAAGAGGACTCCCTTATTAGATTCTGGACTATTGAACTGTGCTTTACTTGTGAACAATTCAGTAAAGACTTTGAACTTTAACTGTCTCTTGTGGTCTCCCATTTGGGTTCATTACAACAGTAAAGGTTAAGTAAAACATAACTTAATGTTTCCCCCTAGAAACCAGCCTTGATACACAAGAACATGGTAAAAGGTATTAGTGCACTTCTGTGTGAGTGACGGCCTATTGACAAAGTTGTGTGTATGGAGGCCATATATCTATACAAACAGAGGTGACATCCCTCTTCTCCTTCCTTATGACTATTTTTCTCACTCATAGTGCACTGTTTTCTTTGAAACAAGGGACACTCCATCAGTTTCCATACTTCCCCTCGCCCTGACAATGCTAGCTGAGCCAAGAACCACAAACACACAAAAGGATGAAAAAAAGTGAAATAATTGATTTCATGTCAGCATCAATTAGAGGGAAGAGAGGTGAAGAGCAGCACAGAAGCAGAGGGAGAAGGATAAAGTGAACAGTTGGCATCAGCTAATGGAAAAACCAAAAATAAAAGATACTGAAAAACATGAAGAAATTGCTGTTATCTTCAGTTCATAGATGTGTCGCTGTATGGACGTTTTCTAGGTGTGTGCATGTGCATCTGTCCCAGTTTTGCTGTCACTGTCTGTGGCAACAAGCACATCAATTCTGTACCAGTGCACAATAGCAGTATCGTACACAAATGCACAAACACCCACAGCACAGAACAGTTAGAACTACACGTGATCAACACATTTTCTTCATAATTTAATGCTGTTGCTTAATTCCCTTTTTGTCTTATTTGCTCCTTTATTTTATTTCAACAGAACAATATGCAGGTATCCTTGGGATGCATGTCTGATGTTTCCAAAACCGTACCAGAAGTCGATGCATTTACCTCTATAATGATTTTTAACATGTACACATAGTGACTGCTCAAACCACTCATGTAGAACATCTCAGAAGGCTTGTTGGTATTGGTTGAAAAAAACAAAAAAAACAAGAGTTACAAATAAAAGATGGCAAAAACATTGATTATGAAGCAAGGATGTTGGGATATTTTGTTGTATGAGAGTTAACTGACCAGAGGCTTTACAACATAAAAACCTTGCGTTTCTGAGCTCAAAGACTGACATCTGCTGTAAAGCTGCTTGCATCAAAATCAGGACAACCTGTAGCTGAGTATTTCATGCATACATAAAGAAAAGGTCTGCATGAAGAAATTGCAAGTGACAGGCATTGAGTAAAGGAGACATTGTATTGATCTGGTCCAGAGCATCAGAGGTAGGAAAGGAGAGGGGGTAGAAACTGAAGTACGGATGAATAACTGAGGAAACTGAGGCTTCCAAGAAAATACTGTGCAAGACTGTGTTATCTTAAAGGTTTGTTTCATCCATGATGAAAATTATCTGAAAGTGTACAGGAAGGATTCATCTCAAAAGTTGGCAATTTTGCTGGAAAGCTGTCACTTGAGCAAATTAACCCTTTAAATATAAACGTTTCATCTGATTCACACCTAGGTCATAAACTAAATAAACTACTGAGGAACACATCTCTAATAATCCATTCATACTAACAAACTTCTATTGCTGTTCACATGCACACACACGTCCACACATTCAGCATCCTTTAAGGATATGCATTATAAAAGGGTAAGGGGGGTGGGGGCAAAGGGAGGAAAAGGAGAAGGTGGTGGGAGATGGGTGCATTTGCCATCTGACTTCAGACCAGATACTACTAGTGGAATGATAAGTGTGTTTGTTTAGGCGTATGTTTGCGTCTGTGCACTTGTGTAGGACACAGCAGAGCAGGGTGAGGATACTGTTATTTTTCAGGGGACATGATGTCTCATTGTGCATCGCGCGCACACATACAGTCAGACAAACACACACGCCGCGTGTCACTGCGCATTACTGTTGCTTTCTGTGGGCGCTGCATCCAGACAATGACAGGCAGGCAGGAGCCACAGCATAATGAGAGAGAGCAGGGGCCTTCGCTTATACACACACACACACACACACAACTTCCACGCGCACACATGTGAACACAGAGGGCAGTCAGCTTCACTCCGTCCCCTAGCCTCTCAATTACCCAGCAGGCTTTTAGTGCCACTCCGCTCCACTACAGCAAATTACCCAGGGCCCTGTCTCACTTAGAGACCTGTGACTGTGTGTGAGTGTGTGGTGGTGGGTGTGGGTGTGAGTGCTTGACAGAGATGGAGAGAGAGACACAGTGTGTATGTGTGTGTGTGTTGAAGCAAGTGGCTCTGAAACAGTGGCTGGAGTCCAGCGGAGGCACGTGAAAAGCTAATAAAAGTGTTTGAATGCAGCTGCCATTAGGCTAATACCTCTCCACAAATATGACACGCACACATTCACACACACACACTCATGCACACACAGTACCAGAGAGGAAAGAAGAGGCGACAGGGTCACCTGCAGTGCCCTCTCTTAGATCAAATGTGGCTCTCTGGCTCGCTGAAAGTGCTGGCTTTTATTGAATGAGATATTAAAGAGTTGTTAGCTGAAGAATACTGGTACAAATGGCAACTGAGGGTGGAGTAATTGTGTCAAAATTTGGTGTAACATCTGTTAAATCTATACCCCTATATGGCCACAAAAGGGAAAAATGTGTTTTAGGGCAACCCTTTTGGAGATATGCTACTATGATCTGTATAATAAAACAGAACAAAAAAGACAGAAAAGAGAGTTCACAAACATGAAAATGGTTAGAAATAAGCTTCTACTGATCAATCAAACACTGTTTTTTTTTCCTCAACAGGTAGTATGAATGTAGCAAAAAATGTCACTCCAATGACACTTTGACCTGTGCAGAAGAGACAGGGAATGTATGCTGATGACATCTCACTGGTCAGTTTAGCAAACAGCCTTGTTGTGGTGTTTCAGTTAAAAATACACAAGCTTTAACACAGAGCAAAAACTGCATTTACCACCGCTTTGTTACCGATATGTACTCACTCTGCAGTATTAGGCATCTAGTGCACTGCAAAGCTCTGACATTTCATGTTTTTATCATGGTCTTAACAGATTTTATGTTAGCATTTTATTGATTTCTAATGACTTTTATTTATTTCAGTCTGTAAGTCCCAGCATTTTTCTGTCTACCTAGAAGACCCAGAGAGGGGTCATTTGACCCGACGGCTTTTCCTGGCCGGGAC
>JAQQZY010000028.1:33937545-33957995 GCA_030068375.1 Ostorhinchus rueppellii
AACAAGGTCAAGATTAAAAAAAAAAAAAAAAAAAAAAAATCAAAAGCTCCAGGGGCAGAAGATTATAAGTGAAACTTATAACGCTCCTTTTCAAATGTTTTCCTTTCATTTTATAGAAATCTTTTTGTTGTTTGGTTTTAATGTTATAATTGAAATAAACACACAAATAAACACACAAAGCAGCAGAGAAAGATTCCCTGACTTTGATGCCTGGTGCCTTCCTATGATGCCCCTTATAACTATATATATATAAAAAAAAAAGTGCTTTGTGCTGGACATGACAAGTAAACTGATATTCCTGTAAAAAATAAATCATGAAAATAGGACAGCTTCTTTAACATCTGAATCATTCTTATTAGTAAACCCTAAGTGAAAAAAAAGAAAAAAAAAACACGCACAATCTCCTTCTCTCTGCTTTTAACTGTGATGTGACAGAAACCCTTTCTGCTCGTCACATGACCACTTCCCTTCAAGCTGATGCTCTTAATGGTCTCCAGCTCGTCAATTATTCATCAGTGGGCCTTCTTTACCCTAGGTGGTGTTCTGTATCACCAACAGCTTATAAGAGCCAATGAGATAGAGACATCAAGATCACAAATAGAATGCAGAGTCAGGTTGGAGGGGTGGAGCAGCTCCCTGTTCAGGGATAAATAATGGAGTGAGTCTCTCAGCTAGGCGAGGTCTCCACTAAATCAAGGCCAGGTAATTGATGTTAATGCTAAGACAAGGTCCCGCTCTGGGGCCTGGCTGCCCACTGATCGAGATTCTTATATAGATAGAGACCTGAAGCTGTGGGATGGTGGAGAGCGGGTGGTTGCGGTGCACAAGAGGCATTTTCCACCAGGTGTCATGGGGGCTGACTTTAATGCACTGTGGGCAGACTACTTGAGAGGAGGGGGGGCAAAATGTTTATGATGGTAAGAGGGAACTGTACTGCCCCGAAGGCTACTTGTAGCTGGGCTCCTCTTACAGAAAACTGTTATCAGGACACATTAAGAGGAGAGGTAGGACTGTAGACAAAAGACAGCAGAAGCAGACCACCAACCGGTGTGCTGTGATGAGTAAAACCCCTTGGGCAATTTTGGCCTACGGCTTTTAACATGGTACATATGGCCCTGTTTACTTTCACACTGCAGCTTTGGGAGTGCTTGAAACAACTTTAACTAGAAAAGCACTCAGAGAGCGCATACCTCCGCCACGGTAGTGTTTGATCTTCACCAAAATGCAATCGATTGGGCCTTGTATCATTCCTTTGGCGGCGTTTATCTATTTGTTGTCTCTCTGTCTGTCTGTGTACAGAATAACTCAAAAAGTTATGGACCGATTTCGATGAAATTTTCAGGATAGCTTGGGAATGATACTAGGGGTCTGTTCAAAATATCGATACGGGGATACATCGTTGTGGGCTTCTTGGCGATACACGTATCGATACGGAGGCGTCAGTATCGATATTTTACACGCAACAAACATGATCAAGCTTCAGCAAACAGCGTCTGATAAGTGATCCTTGCTTGCAATGTGCATTTTAACCACACGCGGCAGTAGCGCTATAAGCGGAAACGCTGCCGGCTAACAGTAGAACAAGTAAACACAAAAGCATGGACGAAGACCAAGATGAGAAATTGTTTTCGCCCCCAGCCAAATTCAAGGCACAGGTTTGGGAGCATTTCGGAATTAACAAAAACCATGAAAAGGTGGACCTGGACATGACACATGCAGGATGCAAACATTGCAGAATGAAAATTAAGTACTGCGGCAACACTACAAATCTGCACCTCCACATGACCAGACATCATGCTTGCATCTTGCAAGCAAAGAATGCTAGCAGTAGCACGACAACACAAGTAAGTTTGACAGCGGGGTTTCAGGCGAAATTCCCCTCAACATCACCAAAGGCTCAAAAAATCACCGCAGCACTGTTATCCTACATATGCCAAGACTTGGTATTGTTTATATTGTTTATATTTTTATTATTGTTTATATTATATTATATTATCTTGTTTATATTTGTTTTTAGAATTCTTACATTGTAACTGATGCACTACAGCAGAATAAAAACAACATCTGGGTAAACATGTCTTTTTTTTTTATTATACGTCACATAATGCCTTTAAGACCATGTATCGGGATACCCCTGTATCACAATACGCACTGTATCGCGACCCCTGTATCGCGAATCGTATCGTATCGCAAGGTTGTTGGCAATACCCACCCCTAATGATGTGTTTGATTATGTCAATGTAGTGTCCTGTTTAATTGTTGACTGAATTTTGTTTGTTCCTATCTATCCAATAGCAGCTGAATGAAGTATTCATTAGATGTTTACTTTTACTTTTCATTAGATGTTTTTTCCACTCATTTTTTTTTTTTAAATAAAATTTAAGGAAGTGGTTGCCCTCTTAAATAAAAGTAGTACTGATTATCTGTTAAGACTTTAAATCCCATGCTTTCTCCTTCTGTTCTTGATTGTGCTCATGTTTTTCACTCCACAAACTAAGTATGAAGCTGCTTCCTTGGATTGACCTATTTAGGAATTAGTGCACTGATAGGACTGCAAAAACAACACTTCCAAGGGGGCGTCACGTAATGAAAAAAGTTGCCATATTTGTACTGGAGCGGATCAACTTGTCTGTACGGCTTAAAAGACTCATTACATTATTAAGCCACACTGCAGTGATTTGTTTTCAAGTACAACAAGGCTTGCTGTGCTCAACATTAACCACCCGTGTTGAGCTAAGGGTGTGTGTGTGTGTGTGTGTGTGTGTGTGTGTGTGTGTGTGTGTGTGTCTGTCTATCAGGATGGGGGGGCAGCAGCTATCCCAGTGGACGTGTACAAGATGGGAAGCCACTGGTGACCTGCGTAGGAAAAACTAGGGTATTAGTCCAACAGCAAAGATTACACGGTGCTTATGAGGCCAGGCTCCAGAGAGGGTACAGGGGGAGAATGTTAGAGGTAGGGCAGGAGGGGATATACAGTAAAAAAAAAAAAAAAAAGAAAAAAAAAAAGAGGAAGCTCATACACTGACTTCACAGCTGTTCTATTACTGGGATGTGTGTGTGTGAGAGAGAGCAAAGTACTTCTGCTTATTAATATAATGTGGATGACAGATGATCTGCAATCACTGTATCATTAGTTACAACATGAAAACTATGTTTAATGCTGATGAAGCATTTCAACAAATGCAAAGGCTAACAACTTTTGTTGTGTGTGATTAGGACATTATTAGTAATATATAAATACAGCACTAAGTGCTGACATAGCAGCGATTATTTATTCTTACTGTAGCTTGAAATAGTTCCCACAAATATGTATACACTATATTAATGAATTCTAGAGTGCATCGTTTTGTTTTTAAGCTCCATACTACTTAACCATTACTACAATATGAAACGTGAAAAATAATCCTGGCTTGATTATGCTTTACAGAGAATAATTCTACTCAAATGACAGTTAAGTTGTTTTTCACAAAATCATATGCTCCCTACCTGCATCAGCTATTATTTAACTGCCCTCAAACTCCTTATAAATGTTTTGGGAATCGAGAAGAGAGAGCATCAACTTTATGAACTTGAACAAACCTACAGTGGAGAAGTATGTTTATTATAAGGAACTTCTGAACCATGGGCATGGAAAATAATGGTTGTCTCTTTTTACTAGTTATTACATGTAGTAATTAATACAGAATTACTTTTAAGTTCATTTAAATTCAGTCTTCATTGCTTACTCCATTCATTTGCAGAATGTCCACTGTACTTTGGTCACAAGCTAGGTTTCATGTTGACATTATCCAGAGGAGGATGAACCACTGGCAAGGCAAGACAGGAAAGAGCAGTGTGTCTGAAGTGGTGCAGGGGAGAAGCTCTTTCAGTGTTAATCTGTTATTGGACAAAAAACAGTCCAATTGTCCAGTTGCAATTTCCATATATTATCACCAGTTCTTGTCACAGCTGAGGTTTATGAGAATATACACAATGAAATATTATTTTGAATGTGATTTTTAAGTTATCTTCAGGATTTTGGTATCATCTTACAAAATAATGATAAAAGCACAGACTTCGTCAAGTTAAATGTCATTACCAGTGTCAATTTGGCAAAACAGGGAATATGCAGAATATGACACTGCACATACATTACAAACAATGAAATTTATCTATAACACATCGTAAATTTGTGAATTGTCATTCTGAACAAAAGCCTTCCTGTCCTCACCAGTTTTTCCACCAGCTGTCTCTGTAATGCTCTTACTGCAGGTAATTGTGTTGTTTAAGCAGCAACATGAAGCCTCACATTTGCACGCAATTTTTGTTTAAACAACACAACTTTTAGAAGAAAAGGGGTGAGAGTAGACAAGAAATAATCTCATTTGGTGCAAATCAGCAGGTGTCCTTTCATTATCAAACCCCCACAAAAACAAAGCAATCCTTTTTATGTCAGTCTGTCCTGATCCAGTCAGTTGAAAAAAGCCTTTTAGAACTGTTAAAATGGCAGATCACACATTACCACAATGAAGTGTCTGGTCACCCAGCTGTACTATTTTCACATTTTTGTGTCTTCCTCATTTTTTTTGTTGTTATTTTGTCAATAGGGCTTGTGTGCACTGCATTTACAAGGCCATGTGATGCAGAGGCACAACGCATCACGTGTTCTGCAACAGCCTTGACCAAGAAAAATTGGATTCCTCCCATCTAAAAGTGCCCTTTGGCTTGATAATATTTTACGTATGCCCCATCATGTGCCTCTTATTATCATTTGAGTACATAGACCTCATAGCATAAAATTCATTTGTTAAATCATATATATTTAAAGTTCAGTTCAATCTTAAATGCGTTGTTTGACAGCTTAAGCACATTGAGTACAGCTTGACCGATGAGACTGAGTGCAGTTTATGTAAAGTGTGTCCAAGTGTATCTGAATGCTACGTTCAAAGTGTATGGAGGCATAGCTGATGGAGATAACTTATCTCTGGGAGTCGGTGAGGGAATACTTCTGTCACTTGGCTGGAGCATATAATTTCAGGTATATGCAGATTCTATCATGGGCTGAGCAGGCCACAAATACAGAAGCTTATCAGGAGTTTGCAGGAGCTGCTTCTCCTACACTGGGATCCACAAACACCTGTTGAAAAGAAGCGCAGCAACTCCTGATCTCCACACGATAAGTAGTGATGACGAACGGAGCAACCACCCTGAAGAGTTGGCCATTTGGAGACATGTAGATCAGCCTCATGCCAACAAGCAAGAAAGACGGCAGAACTTGTCGTAAGAAATGAGGTTCTGTTCCTTCGAGAAAGACAAGCAGGAGCCTCAGTGTGAGCACAATTTTGATGTATGGGCCACTGTTCTTTTTGGTTTTGTTTTAACTGGGGTGAGATGTTAAAAACCAGACTGGTCGTGTTGAATCTTTGTGAAGATTAACGAGCAGAAAGCACATGTGCTCTCAGAGAGGTTCACCGTGATAATTACCAAGCACTCCCAGTTGCATCTGCCTCATGCTAACTGGTGGAAAGCCAACCGACAACATGCACCGAAAACAACAGTCCCTCTCTGCTGGCAGTGCTGCCGTTCACTCACTGTGGATTTTAAGCTGTCTCTCTCTTTCTCTCTGCCTTTTTCTCTCCCTCTCTCTGGCCCCATCTGTCTCTCTTCCTCTTTCATCTCTTCATTTTCTGAATCTTTATCACATTTCCTTTTTTTGCTCCTAAGCTCTCTTTTTCTCCCCTCCTACTCTTGTTCCCACTTCTCTCTTCGTTCTCTCACTCCTTTCTTCACCCGAGGCCATGTGGTCCAGGCGAAGTAGCGGGGTGACAGAAGCCGGACCCTTTGGTGTCGCAAGTTCCTTATCTCACTTACGAGGTGCTGCCGTGCATGAGTGCTGTGTTTTAGTGTGCGTGTGCATGACACTGTTCTCGAGGGCAAAGTGAGGTGTGAGAGGATGATGCACTTGATACACTGTGAGGGAAGGAGGAAGACGTGAGGGGAAGGAGCAGAGGGAGGACTCAAAGAGGGAGGAGGGAGGGAGAAAGGAGGTGCGGGCCAGAACTATGCTGCTTGCACTGAGTACGCCTCCTACTGGACCTTAGTTTAGCCATCAAAGACTCATGTGACGTACACAGCCAAGGATACGCAAGTCAATAAGCCTTTTATGGCTTTTCTTGATATTAAAACCATAGCAACTCACCACATTCAAATAATAAAATATCACACCACAATCTGATGACACTTCTTTTTGTTTCCTTGTTTTCTGTATAATTGTGTGAAAAGATGAATAATATTTGTACTATATGAAAGCTCTAAATCAGTGACCCTGGATGTTAACACAGGAAGTTATTACATATGTTTTAACTCCACACGGAAAAAATTAAGCAGTATCACACTACTGTGCAAAAGTCAGGTCAAACTTAAGCTTTGTTGTTTCTGCAGGGTTGAAATGAGATTACATATTTATTCATAATTGATACAATGAAATAATGCAGAGCTTATGTGCAAAGCCTTAAAAGACAAAAGACTGAACTAAATGGACTCTACAGTAAAGGTTAAAGTCACTATTTAGTATGACTCTTGATCCCATGACAAGAACAAGTACAAACAGTTAAAAACTGACACATGTTGAGTGAAACCTGGTATAAAACTGATGTAATAAATCTCATGTTGTCCAAATCATTAAAAAGTGCAGTGCAAAGGGAGGTCACACTCTTTTGTTTATAGAAGTTTTTTTTTTTTTCTTCTTCTTCTCGTGAAACTGAGAAATGCCTGTGTGGTTACTATAACTTCATTAAAACCACAAACCTAATGTTGGCCCAGGACTTTGCATAGAATTGTAAATTATATATGATTTGTATATATTTTACCACTTAGTTTTAATTTACTGAAATATATCAATAGTTTTCCATGCTTGATAATCATGCTAGTAAAATATGTTCACTAATGTCCAGTTCACAGAATTGAGGTATCAGTCTCAGTATTTAATCTGTTCATCTTGATTCTCAACTCCTGTAGAGATAAGCAGGTAAGCCTGTGGTTCACAGTTCTTCAACTGAGGTCAGGGACCTTTTCAGCCCTGATGTACACTGTGATCCAGAGTATAGCTATAGACATGCACATTCCTAAGAGGCAACATTGAAGAACTCATCTTTTGCTTTGTAGTATTGATCAAATTTTAGAAAAAGATGGTCTGAAAGGGTCTTTTGTAGCTGTGTTTTGGACCATGTGGCCTAAGAGCACGAGAAGGTTATAGAGGCTGTAATCACAGAATTAAAATCTGTGACATGAGGATTCAGTGTCAAATATTTTCCGAAGAAAATTCAGGTGGGACTCCGTATAAACTTTGTTCTGCAGTGAGGGTAAACAGACCTCTACCTCTAAATCCTTCCAGTGCAGGTTAAAGAGGTGGACACTGCCAAGAACTTGAACCCATCATTCAGGTTGAGTTCACTGAGGTAGTCATTCTGCATTGGTGAGGTTCCAGGGGTGGATGAAATCTGCCCAAAAGTGCTTGAGGCTAGTGATGTTGTTGAGGTACATATTATTTTTGTCTTCCCTTTTTTTAAATTCTGTTTTTACATGGAGCTTGGTGACAATGTCCCTGGACAGAAAAACAGGGTTGGTGGTGGCCATTCATAAGAAAAGGGACAAAAGGGCGTAGGCCAAGCCTAGAGAAACACACTCCTCAGCGTCCCTGATAAATGCAACACTAGGGAACTGGAATGGAGGTCAAGACTAAGATCCACAAGGAACAATAACAGTTCCATCCAGGTCATTCCACAGTGAGCCAAGTCCTCACTCTTTCAGGGGCATTTGAAGCGGGTTAATATAGTCTAAAGGTTTGTTGTAGACTTAATAGAAGGCTTACATCTGCATTCCAAATGGGACTTGTGTGGGAAGTGCTGTTGGTGGTTTGGATGACTTCTGCATTTAAGGGTTCATGTATGCTCTACGTTAAAGACAGATACAGACAGAGCATTCTGTCTGTCCTTTGCCTACATTCCATATGTAATTCTGTCCATTATCTGGGAGCCTGAGGATGTGTACCCAGACGGAGAATACAGAGCAGTGCCACCAGGAACCATGGAGGCAGTGTGAGGATTTGAAGAGAATAATTTACAGAAATAGTGGTACTTTTCATAGAGCAACTGTGTAAGTAGAAAAGCTACAGACATATTTATGGCAACTACCCTTCTAAATATTAACATTAATAGCCATATTAGTAAAACCTTCTCTGTCATCACCATGTTTATTATTGGCTTTCTTCTTCTCAAAAAAATGTGACCCTTCTTTGTGGTATTTGGCCAGCATGGTAATTATGAATGGCACCCTACAGTGGATTGATTGAGAATCGCTCATCCCAATGCAGCGTTTCCTGTGGAATTGATCTCTTGGTGTGGTGGTGTCAGATGATTTCCATCCTACTTCATAATGATGCTTTTCCACTGCAAACCCTACTCGGCTCTACTCGGCATGCTTCGGCTCGACACGACTCTACCCACTTGTTGGACCGGCATGGTTGTGTTTCCACTGCCAGCCGTTACTAGTCGGGACTAGTTGAAGTGGGTGGAGTTGGCGGAGTGGACAGACCCGTGCCGTTGTTTTCAGGCGACTAATAAAGTGTCCCGCCGTGGTCATTAAAGTAAACAACAACAATGGAGGCACTGGATGTGGTACTGCTGCTGCTGTTATTACTGAAAACACCTAAACAGACGCAGATCTGTCTGGCGGGTGATTATTTCAGATCCCCAAGCTTCGTCGCGCATATGACAACATCTCCTCTGACAAATCGGTGAACAGCACTGTTCACGTGACATTTTAGTGCCGGCTCGGCACGGCTAGACCCACCTCTGAAACAGGTACGAAAAATTATAACAGGTCCCAGGTCCAACCCCCAGTGGAAAAGGGCCATATTGGGGCTGAGTCGAACCATGCCGAGTAGAGCCGTTACGAAAACATGCAGTGGAAAAGGGCCATAATATTATTAGGTGTGTGTGGGGGGGATTTCCTTTCTACCTTTATGAGGTATGTGTAACTGTAACACAGACCGCAGAGTGAAACTTAACACTTATTTATCTTTTCCCTACCTCCTGAAACTTCACAAACTTTCATTTGAGAGGGGAGGACATTTGTCCTGGCCTTTTATATATTATACATATGTCTAATAAGTCTAATGTAACAGTGATTTTTTTTTTTTTTGTACGAAATGTATTGTATGGTGTCAAGGATTTTGCCATGACGCTGCACCACAGTAAAACCTTACCAGCGGAAACACTGCAATCCACTGGACACATGTAAGTACGAATGCAGTGACATGACAATGTCCGAAATGGATGCACCTACTTACGTATGTAAAGCTAGCATAAATTACCCTCAACTCAGTCCTTGTACACATGGAGCGAAAGCTCTCTTTGGAGACTAAAACTCAGACCACTTAAGGCATTGGACTACACTTCTGTTTGTAGTTTTTCTGGACTTTAAGGTCTAGTCACAATTAGACAAGTTTAAGTTAGTTTACAAGGTGGTTGGGCGTGTTCTCCAAGATGCGGGGAGAACTTATGAAATCTCAGAGAAAAGATTTGGGCAAATAAGGATGAAAAACAACAGTTTGCTTGGGTAAATATAGAATAATTTATTTACTTATTTTTCATTTGTTGTATTTCTCATTTTATTTTGAAAGGCTCATTGTCCTATTATTTCAGTTCCGGCTCTTATGTGTCTCCAAGCCCATGAATATATACTTCCCTGCTGTCTTTGTTCTCTGATGGATTGTAATGTGTTTTTCCTGGTATGTACTCAAGTCTGTTTTTTCATAGTTTTGTTTTTTCACAATCAACTCTCTAAACCCTGTCCGTCTGTCTCGAGTCTGCAATTGTGCCCATTCCTGCTTCCCGGTTTCCGAGACCTTGACAAGAGGTCTTCGACTGCTTCTTCCTCTCTGCAGCCTGTAGCTGACAGACAGAGCAGAATGGCTTGACTTTTGGACTCGAGCCCTTTTGTGTGCGGCACAGACGCCGAGCAGACATTGCACAGACGTTGCGTGGATGTGAAGGCCTTGGGTCGCCGCTACACTGTTATTAAAAACAGTGTGATAGCATGTGGGCTGTTCCCTCTCCTCTCCCTGTTTCTCCTCTCTCTTTTCTCTCCTTGAATGCAATCTATTACTCGTCTTTTGCCCTGTTTTTAGTAATTAGAGCTATCGCAGTTTCTTTCTTACTGTTAACCACTGCGGCATCTCTCACTCAGCAAACACGTTCACTGTGTTTTATGAGAGTGGTCTACAATAAGCCATATCCTCCACCATAGGTTTCCCACACTGGTTATCTCACACACCTCTCCTATCTTCTTCTGCCACTTCCAAAACTTGCCTCTGTTCTTTGCTAGAGAAAAGAAAAAAATATATATCACACAGCCTTGTTGTGAGGCTGCATCAGCTAACTTGGGCACCCACCACCCACCCGCAAATGGGAGACAAGTGTTTTTCAAAGACACTCTCTTGGAGGTCCTTGAGGAAGATGGCAACAAGGGTTTTCAAGTAAATCATGGACAGAAAAAAAAAAAAAAACAACTACGGTATCCATCATTCAGTGAAACGATGTGAAATGGAAAGCAATTTGAACCAAAGGCTCTTCTCTTCATCCGTCTCTCTCACTGCTCTTTGAAGTGAAAAGTGTTTAAAAACTGTCCCTGATTTGGACCTTCTGAAAATGTCATTGTGGATCTTGTCAGCTTTTATAAGCATTTCACTCTTTATCCAATGATAAGAATGCACTTGCGTCTTCATATACACAGACGCACATATACTGTGTGTGTGTGTGTGTGTGTGTATATATTCATTCGTCTTCTATACCCGCTTTATCCTATCCCAGCTACTTAAGGGTGAAGGCGGGGTACACCCTGGACAAGTCGCCAGTTCATCGCAGGGCTGACATATAGAGACAAACAATCACTCTCACATTCACACCTATGGGCAATTTAGATTAGCCGGTTAACCAACCCGGAGAAAACCCACACAGACACGGGGAGAACATGCAAACGCCACACAGAAAGGTCCCAAGGTCCTGCCCGGGAATCGAACCCGGGTCCTTCTTGTTGTGAGGTACGAGTGCTAACCACTGCACCACCATGTTGCATATATATATACACACAATTATATAAATAAAGAGAGAGAGAGAGAGAGAGAGAGACTGAGTGAGTGTAGCCAGAGCATCACTTGCGTTTTTTTCTGTGTTTAAGTTGCTGATATGCACTTTGACCAAGTGCTCACCAAGATCTTGACACATACAATGGAAACTGTTTGTGATCTGTACTATTTGTGGAAGAGATATGAATGGCTTTCTCTAACAGAGGCAAAAATCCTCATTTCCTTCTCATTTCCCTCTCATTTTCCTGTTCACTTTTCCCTTGAGAGCACTGTAAAATGGGTTCTATTACAATACCCATCACAAGCTCCTTTTTAAAAAGTGGATACAGATGCACACACAGGTATTCAGAAGCCAAAACATTCACATTACAAAGACTTGACAGAAATGTGTGCACTCAGGCGTAAATACTCATATACATAGGCAAATTGCATGCAAAATATTGAACCAAACATGAACTGAAACAAAGTCGCAAGTACACACCAGAAGCAGAGACAAGCAGAGAAGGCTGGATTCGGTCAGTCAGGACATGAGTCACTCAGTCTGTGATGTCAACAATAGGATGTTTCTTGATTTTGACTCACCAGTGTATTTGTTATCTCTGCCAGAAGTCCAAAAATACTGCCAGTGAGTGAGATAGGATGAGGCAACATTCAGTCAGATGTACTTTATCAGAACAATAACCGTCACAAAGACACACAAGGCACAGTTTGAGAACAGGCTCAAAGGCAGACAGAGCACAAATACATCAGCTAGTTAGCAAGGCAATCAAATTACTGAAGTGCGGTAGATAGTCACTGGATAAAGTGGGTACTGAACTCTTTAACTGCTTGTCTGATGGATTACCTCACAAGCAACCTCATGCAACCTCTGCTGTTGCCTGTTGTCTAAAAACAGTGTGTTTTTAAAGAAATATTGCCCAAAAGTGTATGAAATTATCCTTGTTTTCCCTAGATTCCCTTTAGAGTGTTTGGTTCATTCTGCCCTTTAGAGTGACCATTCAAAACAGGTACATGCACTTTTGTATTAAGATGTTTTCTGATAAAATGTGAGGTGGACTACATTTAAAGCATTCTGAGGGGTCATGTGTCAATCATTGCATTATCGCTGGCACCATTCCTGGTTCAGCTGAGCTGATTCCCAGCATTTGCCTGGCTTTTGGGACAGGCAAGACAGGTGGAGTCAGGAGGCATATCAAAGGTCTGTGCTCAATGGGACTCATTACAGGATTGACAGGGACAGTGATACTTTACTCCAGCCAATCCCACCGGAAACCATTCTGCTGTTCACCTTCACAGCCCCTCTTGTCTTTTCCTCTGAGTAGTTTGTCCATTCTCTCTTTCTAGCCCCCTCTCTCGCTCTTCTGTCTTTGCTAGAAGGGGCACGTCAGATGTAAACAAAGCCCAATGCCAGCCACTAATTAAATAGATGAGCGGTATTAACATAACCTGAAAGCCCCAGCCAATTGTACCCCCCCTCCCTACTTTCCTTTAATACCCCTCCTCTTCATCCCTCCAACCATTTTTTGAATTTTTTTTTTCTTGTTGTTGTGATCCGAGCAGTGAGCGCCAATTGTGGGCAGTGTAATTACCATTAGGACAGAAAAGCCTAGCATGTCTTTGATATGGTAATGATGCTTCATGTACACCCAGTACACCCTCAAACCCCCATCCCTAACCAATGCACATACACACCCATTCTATCACCTCCCTCTCCTGTAACCCCCTTGCCCGACTTTCCTACACACAAATACACAAACACACATTTCCAAATAATCTCACCCATGAATATCAAGTAGGCCAACTCGTCAACACCTGATAGTGACGGCTGCAGTTTTGCGTGAACATAGAGGGAGAAAAAAAGACCGTATGGAGGGTGGATAAAGCAAGGGAGGGCATGACTGGGGACAGTGGTGGGGTTCAAGTATAAGTGCCAAAATGACACAGACAGTGTGGTGTGGGGAGGGGAGGTGATAAGACAAGAGGAAAGTGAAAAGACAAGATGAGGAAATTGTAACAAAAAAGGGCAGGAGGTGGAAGAGCAGGAGACTGGGCTTGACAAGGCAGTGTGTATAACCTTAGTTATAGTCACATGCTAGCTGCATGACTGTCGGCTCCTCCTTTAATTATTAATTGCACTTGTCAGGCATCATTAAGTCCTCTTTAGCATCTCAGCATTGGTCTGACTGGACAAGAACACCCCCCACTGTGAACATTGTTCTACAGACATTTTCTTCTTTCAATTTTTCCCTTTTTGTTCATCCTTTTCCCCCCAAACCTTGTGTGAGTCATAAAGACGTCTTCCGTTTCCCTCACACCCCCACCTCTGTGCCTTGTCTTGCTCTTTCTACTTGTATCCACCCTGTCCTCTGACTCCTGCTCTCTAGCTCTTCATCTTTCCTTTCTCTCCATCATCTCTCATCCTCACTGTCCAGGCTCTGGCCTCTAGCCCGCAGATGGAAGAGGAACAAACCGACTGCCCAGCTCCCTGCTGCCTCCCTCTCATCCTGACTACACACACCATCCCTCCAATGCCTCCATCAGTCCAAATCCCGAAGCTTTTCCCCTCAACACCACACGGCCCTGGCCAGCCGCACAAAATAGCCATGGACCTGGATCCCATGAACAAGAGAGAATGACAATTCTCATGGGGACACAATACACAATGTCAGATGCGCACAGCGTCCTGTACATTCAGTGTCTTGCCTTTGTGGTGGTAAAAACCTGATGCCATTGGCTCTGTAACATGAAGCCAGTGCCAGATAAGGAAAAACTTGGATCCAACACAAAAATGACCCAATTAAACTTCAAAAAAAGATACTGTATACACAGCATGTAATCACAATTGAACTAGTGCTGTAGACTAAAAAAAAACAGCCTAATTATTTATTGGAGAATGGATATACATTGGCTTGTACAGCAGGTACTAGATGCTGGCAGTGTGTACCACATATGGGCTGCAGCAGTATGTTACATTGTCCATGTAGCCTACTGTATGCAAACTGGCACAATGTTTCAAACTCATAAAAATTGCACTATATTTTACACTGTTGTATACATTTCAACTTCAAATGTTTGTTTACTGTACAAGAAACTTTAATGAGCAAACACTTAAAAGTAACATGGTAAATAATAATGATTATCATCTGTCTTTTAATTAAAGCAATAAATAATTCAGTTAATCCATAAATGTCACAAAAAACAGTCAAGCTAACTTTTGCCAACAAGTGCTTCCAAATTCAATCACATATGATATAAACAGAGAGTTTTTTGCTATTTGAATATATTCTAAGGGTCAGTGACAGAGACAGGAAAGGTAGGATGAAGAGAAGTGATGACCTGCAGCAAAGGTCCACAGCAGGGACTTTCCCTTACCCAGGTCACTGAAGTAAGCACACGAAAAGGTGGGCCATCAATGCACCCTAGAAAGAGTGAAAAATGTACATAAGGTAGTCTGTAAGTGATATTGATTCACTAACTTTACTAGTTTGTGCAATCCACTTGTTTAGCCATCACTTCCTGTTACCACTTCAACTTCTTCTGTATTCAGTCTGCTTCAGTACAGGGTCCCTGAGTCCATAAAACATATCTAGTTGACATTCTTTTACTTCCCATGTGATGATAAAGAGCAGAGTAAGTAGATGAAGTGGATTAGTAAAGTTACAAAAGAATGGTTCAAGTAAATACTAATGCATCAGCCAAGTAACGTTAGTTCCCACAGTATCGGCCAAACAGACCTTAAAGGATTCCCTGGATATAGAATAAGGCTTGTATGAGGTGTGTAACCTCCTCACTCTTACTTTTTCATTTGTTGGACCTTTATATGTTCTGTCCAGTTTGGGGGAAGTGAAGTAATGATTTATGTCAATGGAAACAGCAGAGCAAGAAGTGAAGCCATGCACTAATGGAAACAGACCAGGAGCTTTAAGAATATTTGACTTCGATTTAAATTCACAATCTACTTTCATTTAATCACTATATTTGAATAAATTAATTCAGCCCCTTCTGAAACTGGTGCCTCAAAAAAAGAAAAAAACATGCATATACACTCTGCAGACGCTGACTGTTTCAACCCAGAAATGAGTTTTATGGCATCGATGATGTCAGATTTAGAACTTGACAAAGTGATTCAGCAGCAGAACACTATACATTAACGATAATTAATAAATTGGGCTACAACTTATTTGATTTATATTTTATTTTCAATATCCTTTTTTTCTCTTCGTGTAAAAGAAATTATTTCAAAATTGTCAGGATGGTAAATGAGATGGCAAAGGCAACTATTTTTATATACTGTGTACTTATGCTGGTTACCTTATTTTGAAAAGGTATGGGAAAATTCCTCCCTAACACAACATATATAAGCATAATTGTCACATTTATAATATAACTTATGCACAGCTATGACGCAAAGAAAGACGAGTTGGAGGTGAGGGCGGGTGAAGGTAGGCAGGCATCACTGTTCTCCCACTCCCTTGTCCCGCCGGCTCCCCAGTGGGCCACAGAGAGCAGAGGGAGCCCCGGCCGATCAGAGGGGGGTCCAGATGGACTGAGAGACACACACACAAACATGCACATACACACACATGCATACGCACACTCACTCAGTCACTCACATGTCATATGTTATCCCATCTGCACCGTCACCAAGCTGCCTGTAACCCCAGGGCCTTGCGGGGAAAACGAAAGACACATTCACACACACACACACGCACGCACACACACATAACGTACATGCATGCGAACACAGTCACATAAAAAGGTTACAAAATGTGTGACTTTGTGGACACATACATACACACAGCAGAGGTGTTCCCAGTGTGTTATTGGAGGTGAAGATAACTGCAGTCCTTCTTGTTTGCTTGAGTGGGCACCAGTGATGTAGCAGTCATACACAATAACACACACACTGCTATGCACACACACACCTTTTCCAATATGACTATTTTCACACGAGTGGTAAAGCTATTCTATAGATAAACAGTGTAGTGTCCACCATATGTTTTATCCTACAGAGGCTGACAGACACTGAATCCATAAAAACACAACCAGTTTCTTAGTCACTGGCAACAATTAAATGACTGATTTAACTGTTGATGCTGTTGCATTATTACTATACTTCCCTTTTACATGTGACAAAAGTGTTGTGTAGAACTGTAACTGTCTTCAATACAATGAACAAAACGATAAAACTCTATGGTACTTGGTTTTCAGATAAGATGAGAAATAAGTTTTGTTCCAGTTTTATCACTCATCTTTCTTTTCCCTTTCAAAAATGTGGCTGAACTGTATAACATTTTATTCCATGAACACTTTGATTGACATAAAAGAATGATAAAATATTTGAAATATTTCAACAGGAGCAGAAACAACAAACTCAAGGTTTTTATTACTCAGTGCCATTGTCAGATCAGGCACCAGAAATAAACAATTTAGATAACATTTTTTCACATTTCAGAAGCTTGTTAAAAACTCGGTGAGTATTTTGGTGTTCATACTAAAACTGTTTTTCAACCTTGGGGTTTTGACACCACACGGGGTCACCTGGAATTCAGATGCGGTCACCTGAAATTTCTAGTAATTGATAAAAATACAAATAAAAACTTAGTAATAAAAATATATGGAGAGTTAAGAGAGAAAATCACAGTACACAAAAGACATGACAAACAGTGAAGCTGAAGCCCTGTGGTACTGTTTACCTGTCAACTGTTCACTGTGGTCAGTGTCAGATGCTGCAGCTCTTTCATAATTCATAGTTTAGTTCTTGTTTGTTCAGTATTAATTGTCAGCCTTGTAAATACAAGCTGGACTGACTGTACATATCCTGACCAAAGAAAATCCAACTCTCACTTTGTGCAGTAATCTGAACCTGACTTTTCTGCCTCCGTCCATAATAATACACATTATATAGACTAAATGTGTCTAAAATGAATGTTTATTTACAACATAGTACAGCAAACTATTACATGATGAAAAACAAATTCATTTTACCCAATTAAAAAAAAAAAAGTCTCCGTTTTGAATGTCTGGGGTCGCCAGAAATTTGTGATGTTAAAATGGGGTCATGAGCCAAAAAAGGTTGGGAACAACTAACAAATGATGTGTGTTGCAACCAAGAGAAATCTATGAACAGGAGTGAATTTTTAAAAAAAAATCATCAGGGAAATCTCCAATTCCAGCATGTTCAAATCAATCTCAAAGAAAAATAAACTAAAAGGGCCTTAAAATAATTTACTTGCCTGAAACAAAACATGCACTCGCACACAGGCCTTTGTCTAACAGAATGAGACCAGTAATCTTTCCTCCACTTATCTTGGACGTGTCAGCTAAATGGGAAGTGAAAAGTCAAATATGAGATGTCACATTTAGTTTACCTCCCTGCCTACTCATTCCATGCCTCCCTCTAACCCTCTCTCCTTCCATCCGTTCACTGTTTTGTTGTGCACATCTCTATTTGATTGCATCTCCCTCTGCCTCAACATGACGCTCACACAATACACACTCCGCTCCCATCTGGGTGATGGTGGTGTATCGGCATGTTGAGTTAATGGATTTTATACAGAGCATGGAGCGTTTAATCTGAGCGTGGAGTAAGGGGGTCTTAAGAGACTGACAAAGAGAGACAGGGATAGAGAGAGGAACGGGGAAGACAACGGGAGGCACACATGGGTTTAGGATGTAATCCTTCAAACCGTCCAGTATTGCTCTAATCATACTTAGTCAATAAAAACTATTTCACATACGCAAGATGTGATTTTATTTATGTCTAACATGTAGCCATATAGTAACATACTGGTAACAATGCTACTCATCTTTGTACTAAAAACATAGTAACTGAAAGCAACTGAAAACCTTCTTGTGTTTAGACAGATTTTACTGAACTTGGTGGTGGTGGGGGGGGGGGGGTATCACTTTTGGCTTTTATGTTTTTATGCTTGTGTCTGTGTATAGCTGTATATTTTTTATACCTGTGTATTTATCTGTGTTTTTTGTTGCTTATGTATTTTACTTCTGATTTTATTCTAAAGCACTTTGTGAAACCTTTCTGGAAAAACTGTTTTATATAATTAAACTTTTTGGGGGTTTTTTAATTCCCTCGTGACAGCATGTGGCTGACAGACACTGCATCAATTTTATGTAAAAGAACCACTGTAGCCTCAAATGAGCCATAACTTGTATAAAAACCCACAGATTCATGAAAAATGTATCTTTATCCATCCCAATTTGCTTCAATTTGTGTGAGAAAAGTCAATGGGACCACCTCTACACAAACTCTGTTATAATCTCCGACGAAGAGACATGGACACTGATTGGAAATCGCATTAAAGCAAACTGATAATTAATTAGGTCAATATGTTATCACCACAGGCATAACGGGAAGCAATAGTGTTTTGTCTTAATGCTTTTAAGTTGTGGCTTCCTTGCACTTTTGAGCAATCGTCTCAAACTTGGTTAATTACATAACACACTACTTTGCAGGTGTAAAAATCACTGCAGTGCATTGAAAAGTCCCTCTAGAGACTCAGACTAACGGGAAATTGCAGTAAAGAGTTTAATTGTAGAAATGAGAACACCCGGAGGTATAAATTCTTTCTCCAGCACTCTGGAGAGCGTTTTCTTTGTTCCTGTCGGTGGGAGAGATAACAATTCCTCCCACCGTTAACTACCTGCCTGCCTTCCTGCTGACCGGGTTTTGTTGTGTTTTCTTGTGTTTTGTTGTTGCTAATAGGCCTAATTGGCCATAACCCAAGCACCCAGAGAGGGAGGGAGGTAATGAAAGTACCTGCTCTGTTCTTCTTCTCTGTTCTCTGTCTCACTTTCTCTTCAAGGAGAGAGAATTCCACAGAGAAACACCAAACATATTAAGTTAGGGTGCAAGCTCAGACAGTCGAGAGGCTCGGAGCTCTTTATACGCGCACACACACATAAACTTACAGTACATGCACAGGTACAGGGGGGAAAGGTGGGGGGGGGGGGGCAGAAAAGAGCAGGTACATGAGAAAGGGGAAAAAGAGAAAGGAAGGCGTGAACGTCTGTGCAGTTTCCCCGAGAGCGGAGAACAAAGCCAGGTTATGTTTATGGATGATGATCTTTAAAGGCCTGGCGTTTGCAGAGCAGCACTTTGATAGTAAAAAGACCCTTGATTATCACTCAGGCTATAGAATACGTGCTCTTGATGTTTAATTGATGTGGCTGTTTGGTGACGGTTAAACACGTCATGTTGGTGTTTTGATCTCCATACTGTGCCATATCATATACTGTAGGAGGAAAAAGCCATTGATGTGAGATTCATTTGTTCTATGCATGAAGTAGTGATCCCCCATTTGATCTGTGTGCACACGGTTAATCTTTTGACATTACAGTTCATTTTGTATATGTATATATGTGTCAAACATTCCTGCTCATCACTTGATTTTAAATTTCTACACCCCAAAGCAAAGTCAAAACATGCAGTCTGTAATACATTTGCAGAAAATATAAGCACTGTGCCACTGAGCATGCAACGCACTACAGTAAATGTAGACCACGTAGAAATGGTATGAATCATTGTGTGTTGTGCTCCTCTGAGATACAGGCAGTAAAACCGCCCTGAATGCACTCTGAGGGAATACTATGAGAACAGTATGTCAGTGGGCAGACTGCTTGTAGTGGTGTGTGTGTGTCTGTGAATGTGTGTGTGTTTGGAGCAATGGGACCTGAAGGAACACCGCGAGGACAATCTGTCGCCCCTCCGCCTGGGCCCTGGGTGACAGATGATGTTCTCCCACTGCTGTGCTGTGTGTGTGTCTGTATGGATGTGTGTGCGTGTGTGTGTTTGGCGGCTGATGGTATGGGAACAGCTTGCCACAATAATAATAGCTTTATTCCAGCCATATTGTCAAAGGTTTCAGATGTTTCAGCTTAAAAGGTTACAGAGACTGCCCTCATCCTGTTTTTGCGAGCTTCAACACTGCTGGAGTGTCCTTGAGCAAAGCATAGAATCCCTACCAGCACCACCTGAAAAGAGCCTTGGCATCCAAAAAAGAGTTTTGTCTTAATTTTCCATGAATAGTGTTGGGGGGGGGGCTTTCCAGAGGCTCAGCTCAGGTGCAAATACTTCATAAGCTTACTTAAATAGAAATTTTGCTTATCTAAACTTTACTGGAGTAATCATTTTTCAGCCAACTTTTTACTTCTACTCCCACTACATCCATTAAAAAAACAAGTATATAAATACATACACACACACATATATACACACACACACACACACACACACACACATATATATATATACATATATATCTCAGTGGGTGTGTGTGTGTGGGTGGGTGTGTGTGTGTGTATA
>JAQQZY010000028.1:33959407-33975136 GCA_030068375.1 Ostorhinchus rueppellii
GATAGGCTCCATGCGACCCCCGTGACCCTAATGAGGATTAAGCGGGTATAGAAGATGAATGAATGAATGAATATATATATACATATACACACATACATACATACACACACACACACACGCATACATAAAATTTACATCTTCACACTTAATTACACGTGTGTGTGATAAATTAAATAACTCTTAGATCCACAAATATTAACTGTGCAACATTACAACCCTATGGAGACACCAAACAAATGGCAACATTACCAAGAGAAACTAATTATTGCTGTTATCATATTTCTGCCATCATAACAATATCATGACCTTTTAAAGAATAGCCATATGTGCTTATAAGATTCTCCTATCTAGCAGCTGCTTGTTGTATACTGGAAAATCCTTGGATATTAATACAGTCTGTTATCAAGGCCTCTGTCCTTTTCTCTCTGAAGCAACTGAACATGGAGCATCACTGTAATAAGATTTGTGGAAAATTAGAGTTTAGTTTTCAAAATGTGTCACACAGCACCTTCAAAAACAGCTTATTAGTTCTCATAAAATACCCCACCCCAATCTTCCATTTGCATTTGTTGTATCTGAGTTGTGCTTGGCTATAGTCACCAGTCACCGTAGCATTACTCACTATTGTATTTACAGTGAAACCCAAGGATAAACTCACCCTTTGTTACCAAGCACTTAAGAGCTGACGTGTGGTGTATACACTCCACAGAGTGGGGGTGGTTTGTGTATGCATGTGTGTATGTGTGCACTAATTCTTGTGTGTATTTCAGACAGCCGTTTGTCTCTTAAACTCAAACAAAAGAGTGTACATCCTCGATCACAGCTTTATCTGTTTATGCCATCAGCTCCTCAGCACCCACATGCCTGTAAACACACCAACCCACCCACTGTGTGTCACACACATTACAAAAAGTAAGCATTCAGGTGGGGGCCAGTCCCCCATCTCTTTGAAACTACACATTCCTGGTGGAGAGGAAAGTTCATGTCCAAAGTGTATGACTTTGAATCATGTCCCAGTTTGGTCTGGTCTGGAATCTCATTGGAAAAAAAGTGCGTTTATATACGGCACCACCACCTGAAATTATACAGTACCTATGAGATATTAATCATTTTGTAGGAATATGAAACAAAACACACACCAAGACAGTCTCTGCCTCCAATACATTTGACCTCAATATTTGAAAATTTAAAAAAATATATATATATATTAATTGAGGTAAATGTCACCACAAGTCCAGTCATGTTGAAGCTGAAAGAACATCAACAGCTCAAAGAAAGGGGCCATTATGATAACATACCCTCTGCCAATATGGGGTATGTAGTCTTCCTATTTATGCGTTTTCAGGGTGATGCTTAAACAGTTTTATCTCAACCGATGACTTGATTGACTGGTAAAATTGTCTTTCAAATTAACAAACGTGGCATAGTTCAAACAGGATAAAAAGAAAGGAAAAAAAACAGCTCATCTCTTACTATTGACTCCAATACATTTTTAAGTAAGGTCTTAAAAGGCACAATGGGAAAAGGGGGACTACGGCTCTTTAATCTGTCAGTTGACACTTGATGAGGATTCCATAACTGTTGCCTTGAAACTGATTGTGATCTACAAGTGTGCTTCAAGACCATATTGGTGTGGGCCACAATGAAGTTATGAATGATCGCACAGTAAGGGACTTGTTTCCAGAGTTTTCTCAAACTATTGCAAAGCTCCATTAATGCAACTTGAATGAACACATGAATTAACTTATAAGGACCTAATGTGACTTTTGTGGCAGTTCCCAAATGAATTTTTCTCTCCGTTTAACCTTCCTAAGTGATTTATCACCATTAATTATAATATTATCTTCTGAATTTTGCATTTTTTTCTAATGAAAGTCATTTATTTCCTATATTTAATGTAGATGTTCATAAATGCTCAAAGTAAAGTCAAAGGTTATTGTATCGAAACAGAAAAAAAAACTGAAGATGCTTTTTCAATAAAATATAGCATTAACTGGACATAACCCAAGTGTGTCCATCCACCATCTTTGATCCAACTCCATGGGTTTTACTGGTGAATCAGTGTTGTAGAAGATGACGGTGTTTTCACGATCCCTACAGAGCGTCTGAACATCCAAATGGGTCACATCTGATGACCATGAAAAGATGAAGAATTGTATTTTACACCAATTATTTACACATATTGATATGACTAGTGGAAACAGTTTCAGTATCAGATCAGTAGATACTTTTTGTTGATGGTGGATGTTTAGATCTTTATGAGTTAAGAATATTCCTTACAGTATGTGGTAGCCATGATCCTCAGATTCATATTTATGTCACAAAATGAGGAAAATTTCCAAAGACTATAGTGTAGGTGAGTGATTCAAAGCCAGTGTTACCGTCATACAAGCTCAATGCTTGCTGCTAACCCAGAAGTTGTACAGAAAACCAGCATACAACAAAGTGACCCAGCACTGGGGCCGATGACCCCGTTACCAGAGCCCCTTAGTACCCCAGTTTCACTCAACTAACAAGACAACTGGACTTGATGGAAACTGCATCAAAGCCAAGGGCTCCATTCTGAGGCTGCATGCTTGGCCTTGTTTCCTGGACAGAGCAGAGCAGCAAAACCCATATGTCAGACAATATAATGCCCTGTGAAGCATACCACTCTAGTGTTATCTGACAGAAAGGAGGGGGGGGGAGCACAACCACACACATGCACATACCCACAATCTGATTTGAGGACAGGACTTTCTGGATGGCCGCTCTGGCAGATGAAGAGACAGCAGTGACACAGAGTCTGTTTCAGTCAAGTGTCAGTGTTTATGTATGTGTGTACATGTACTCATGTTCCCCACTAAAAATGTTTACATACATTTGTTTGCATCTAAAAGTTTGTGTATGCATGCAAGTCCCGTTACGGGTGAGCTTATGTACAGTATGTAAGCATGTTTCCTATATACGTTTGTGTGTTTTGACATATTAGGGAGGAGGTCGGGGCTCTCAGCCGGCCTGGCATTGTTACTAGGGTAAACGTGCCCCATCGCTCACCCTCATGTAAACACATACACACATTTCTCATGCCATCTCCCACTCTTGTCCAGATGGCATGTGGATCTTGTCTCTTTTATTCTGTCCTCTCGGTCCCTCAGTACAGAGTCTCCAGGCTGGCAGGAATCATATGTCCAAAGTAAAGTGACCTAGCTCACGCCTCACTGTGTCTCAGTCTGTCACTTACCTTTCTCCCAATCTTTGTTTCAATTA
This sequence comes from Ostorhinchus rueppellii, assembly GCA_030068375.1. Lineage (NCBI taxonomy): Eukaryota > Metazoa > Chordata > Actinopteri > Kurtiformes > Apogonidae > Ostorhinchus > Ostorhinchus rueppellii. The sequence continues at coordinate 33,962,657 of JAQQZY010000028.1, forward strand.
TCACTTTCAGTGTCAGTGGTAGCTCACAGCTGCAAATACAGCATTTCTTGCACAGTTTAAATTTGGACATATAGTCTTGGGGAAGCAAGAAGCAATGGGCATTTTCAATCCCAAAATGAGGTTTGATGCTCCAAGAGTTAAGGCTCCATATGTCTCTTTTGTCTCAGCTGTCCTTTGCTCTGCCTATCTCTTCCCAAACAAACAATCCCACTCTCCCTGCCCTCCATATGCTCTTTCTGACCACATACTTTTCTGCCCGTTTCATCCCCCATTCAACATGTCCAAGTTCTACCCCATTACATCAGAAAATAATGAGTACTGAACCATAACAAGACCTTTCTATTAACAGACTAAGTGAGGACTGAAAAGAAAAGGACAGTATTAGGTGAGCATCCATTCAACTACCATACTGTTGTACTTCAGTATACTTGGTAACAGTTCTACATCGTATATTGTTTTCTATCGTAATTCACATCCGTGTTTTCCAGTTTGTTCTTACTCAAAGTGTATTAACGTCCTTCCACATTCAGACACGTTTCTCTTGTAGCTCATTCAGTGTGTTGTTTGAGTTTGAGTAACCATTATAGTGTTTGCACAGTTACCTGCTAAAAAGGAAAGGTTTCTTCTGCACTGAGTTATTAGTTTTAAGGATCAGGTCTTAACCTGCCTGGCAATAAAAATAAAAAAGGACTTCCTTCATTTTTGATTGATTCACTTTGTCATTGTTTGTGATTAGCAATGTCACTACAGATATGACAACATTTATGACAATATTTATTTCCGTCCATAGTTGTATTCAGTTTTGGCCAAGATCTTGTACTGATGATGGGAGAGTCAGATCACGGTGTAAAGTATTCACCAGCACACTCCACATATTCTCTAAGGGTTCAAGTCTGGACTCTGGGGTGGTCAATTTGTGCATGAAAATGGTGTCTCATATTCCCTGAATGACTCTTTCACAATCTGACCCTGATGACTGCTGATTTTGTCATCTTGGAATTTGTCTGTCATCAGCAAAGAAAAATCCACTGATGTTCGTACCCTGTCATTCAGTATGTTCAGGTAGTCAGTTGACCTAATTTTATGGACACATAATATTGCTGAACTAACCCTGACTAACTGAAGTAACCCCAGATCATAACTGCCTCCACACACTTGTACCGTAGGAACTAATCATCATGGGTAATCACTTCATAAGTCGCTCTTCTGACCCTGATGCATCCATCACTCTCAAACATGGTCAATCTGGACTCATCAGACCAAGTGACACATTTCCTTTAAAATACAGTCCAATCTTTATGCCCTCTATACAATTAACTTTATAGAACTTTATTGTCATTGCACATATTTCAGAGCAACGAAATTACATTCCAGATTACAACCAACCAAGAATATAAACACGTAGACATGAACATGGGGATACAGGTACAGTTGTATCTGACGGGTCGCAGTTTCACCGCGCCCCGTCAATTGATGGCTGGTTAAGAAATAAGAAGCTACTCATTGCATCATTTAAAAAAACTTATCTCCACCTGAAATATATTAATGACTGCAGCAAATATCCTGTAGGGGGGTTATGTGTAAGTATGTGACAGAAGACAGAAAGTGTCATCTTTGGTGACTCGCATTTGCCTATTTTTAATGGTGCTTTTAATCAATTGTCTTCTTACTGCACCCTTTCTGATGAGTCTCGGTGTTTCTATTTATACTGCTTTTAAACTTGACAAATCAAATAGCTCTGTGGTTAAAACAAGGTTTCTCCAGCTTAGACCTTTAGCTAAAGTTAAGCCCTACTTACCCCCCCATCAGATGGAAAAAGTTGTGCATGCTCTGATTACATCTTATTTGGGCTATTGTAATTCACTTTATTAAAAGCCTCGATCAGTCTGTAATAGCCCTTAGACAACAACTAGTCCAAAACGCTGCTGCACGCCTGCTCACAAGGACTCTGCGCCAGGAACATATCACACCTGTACTGTTCTCTCTTCACTGGCTAACTGTTAATTGTTGAATCAAGTCAAAAATTTTACTCTGTTTTTAAATCTCTGTATGGACTTGCACTTTCCCCTTTATCTGAAATGCTAACTTTGCACACTCCAGTCAGGGCACTTGGGTCTGATGACCAGTTGCTCCTGGATTGTCTCATGTCTAGACTGAAAACCAGAGGGGACAGGACTTTTGCAGTTGTTGGCCCTTGACTTTGGAACTCTCTCCTCCTGAACATTAGAGCTGCTGCGTCTGTTGACAGTTTCAAATCGCTGCTTAAAACTCAGTTTTTTGCACTGGCTTTTAATATGAGCTGAGCTGGACACTTTACTGCAGGGTTCTCCCCAGACAATGGCACAACGGCACTGCACCAGTATACTGCTAGCTCAGAGCCGCCATTTTCATTTTCAAATTTAGGTTGTTTTTTTTCCTATTTTTCCCCGATAATTTTGCTAAAATCTACCTAAATCTGTCGGGTTTGCAGGCACACACTCTATTTTCCAGCACCATGATGTTTTTCCTTTGAAATCTTGCGGAGTTGCATCTATCACGAGGTTTTAGTGCAAGACTTTCTTGCACTAACCCCGGGAACCAGGTTGGGGCGGGAGGGATAAGCCTCCCATATTATTGTACAACAGACCTCAACTCAAGGGGTTGGTCTGAGGGATTGCTGCTATTTGTGACATTTTTGTTTGGTAGTGTGCCTTGTGATTTTTCTAAGGTCAAACATGTGCCGTGGCTCAAAAAAGGTTGGGAAACACTGCATTACAGGATAGTACCGACTAGAGAATACCTGGACATCATAGCACCACTGCACATAACTTCCATGACATCTGCTCAGACAGTTAATGATAAACTCGCTCATTGCACATTATTCTGTCAAGCTCATGCTGAATTCTTTTGTTGGCCACCAAGGACAGAAACATCTGAACTTCCTCAACCAACCAAGGTGTAGTTTTGTGGACTGTGATAATGCCTACCAGTATATTTACTGTAAACTTCCAAATCTCTTTTTTTTTTTTTTTTTTTTAAATGGCAGGTTGCACATTGATGACTCATTGACACAGACAACTCTCTGACCAATCAGTGGTCTGCAGTGTATACAGGGCATTTTTGGGTTTTTTTTTTTTTTTATTTGGAGAAGCATCAATACAAAATCACATGGCACATTTTAGTATCTCTTTCCCTGTTTTGGAACCTCAGTGGAGAAGACACCTAAAAACTAGTACCAGGTATGAGATTCTAGGTTCTTTTACGTAATGGAAATGCAAAAAGATCAAGTTGAGTCAAGTCAAGCTGGTACCGCATAGTGGACACATGGTATTAAGAGTTTTGAATTATTATCTTTAGTATTTATTTTTACTGTTTTAATATTTTACCACATGAACCATGTGTCAGTATTGTTTTATTCTATTTGTCTTTTACTTGTATTCTGGTTCATGATTATGTACAGCAGTTTGTGGCAGTAGTGTGTTTTTAACTGTGCTATATAAATAAATAAACCTTGACCATGATGGAGGCTGCAGTCACCAAAACCATAAAATCTTGAATATATAGCTGACTGCTTTTATACACCTTGATAGACTGATTCAGCTTATATTTATCAAGTACAGTTGTTAATACTATCTGACAATGTCACACATGACTTGATAGAAGAGAGCTCCAAAACTTGTGAAGCTAATTTATTTCTTTTCTAATTATGAACAAATTCTGAACAAAATACAGAAGTTAAAACATATTGCAAATAAATAAGCTAATTTTTGTCTCTGAAAAGTTCCTCTAATTCACACATTATGTGTGAATGTCTTGAGCTAAAACTGTTGTTATTCATCCATATAAATCACATATATCTCTCATCCCTTCAGCTCAACACAAACAAACCTGCCACTGTATGTAGATGTACAGATATGATGTTTACTGGCTGTTCACTGGCCCCACAGAGGCCAGCTGAGAATGCCGATTGGCTGGATGCTGACTGTGTAGTCATGGAAACTGACTTGAGCCCTGTGTGTGACCTTATGAAGGCCACATGAAAGCTAGGTTACAGACACAGTGTGTATGTGTGTGCGCGCGATAGCGAGAAAATGAGAAAGAGACCGATGCTGTCACTCAGCCCAGCTCAACGTGTGCTGTATTTGTCATAGTTTTACATCAGAAGCACTTGTATACTTGAACACTGTAAGCCCATATTTGTGTCTTTGTGTGAACTGTGAAAATAGCAGCTGACCTACAAGTATCCCTAGAGAAATGGTTCTGCCACAGAGTGGATCCCCATCAGAGAGCCCTCCAACCTTAGTAAAAGAAACAGAGGTTCAGTTGGTTTTCACACTAAGACTAAAATTATGACAGATACTAAAAAAAATAATACACAAATCAAAATGTCAAAATGAACATGCTGAACATGGAATAATCCATCATTATGATTAATCTGATTAAAAATTTTAACGCACTTAAACCATCTGCAGCACAGAATGGCTCTGAACATCTCTACTAACACATTTAGGGCAGTTCAAGTATGGTTGGCATCGCGCATGAACAAATGGGCAGTTGATCCAGTAGTGACAGGCAGCAGAACCAACCCATAAAGATGGAAGACACTAAACAGCATGTTGGCCCTCTGGATGGAAATATGAGTATAAAAAAACAAAACAAAGAGGGAACAGTTGTTTCAATTTGTTTTGTTTCAAGTTGAAACTGTTGAAGGTGTTTATGATATGATGATATGATACCTGAATGATACTTAATTGTGATTTATCAAAATTAATCCAGATCAACCCTATGATTAATCTGATTAAAAATTGTAATCACTGGACAGCACTAAAACAAGTAAATAAATAAATTGTGATGTAGTCACAATAAATTCCGCAACCCAGGGTCACATATTATATTAATGCTTTTTTGAAGCAAAAATATTTTTCACATCAACATTTCTTGATTTGAAAATATATGTTTTGTTGTTACGTTTACACACTGATAGTTTTACAGAAAATATAGTTCGGCTCAGGTTAATGGAGAAAAATTCTACAGATACAGAGGTAAACATGAGTGAAGACATATGTAAACTAAAAGCTTTTTCTAACTAAACCAAAGTGCTTTTAGTGCCTAAACTGTGACACATGTGGGTTTAATACAGAAAGTCTGCGAAAATGTAGAAAAATACTGATGACATCTGTAGTGATATTTAAACCAAACAATATTTAGGGGTTTTTTTTGTTTTTTTTTACTAAATCCTCATCAGGGTGCTTTTTAGGATGGACAATATCAGCCGATGTTTGCTCTGCACCTCACCTCTGGATTTCTCTTCCATAAAACATTCTCAACATAATCTACTCATAACTCTACCATAACTTTACAACCATTATATTTAATCTCTATTCTCTTTTTTATGCATCATCCTGTATATTGTGCGTATGTTGTTGTTGTATGTCTTCATATTCTGATTCTCTGACCTTGAGAATTTTGAAATGCAGCTTTAAATAAACAGCAATTTTTTTTTTTGTTATTATGATATTAAGCAATGTCGGTATCAGTATATAAGATGTCTTTTCGCAGATGGCAGTGTCAGATATTTATGTGCTGTGTTACTATCAATAGGCTTTTCACAAGTGTGTATGTTTGAATATGGTTAATTAAGATAATGGAATGACAGACTTTAAAACACTAACTATTTCTATATTTATAATGAATTTATTTGTCAATGGGGGTTGAATAAGAAGATAATGAAAAAAATGGAAAAAAGCATCACTATCAACTAAAATGTCATTTTTTTTTAAAACAGTATCAATAGATCTTTTTTGCAGTCAGTGCGTCCCTAGAGGTTTTTATTTTATCAACCATAATTATTAGGGTCGAGATGCAAACTCCAGTCTCTGCTAGCATGGTCCCGTTTTTTATTTTGATTATTTTTCATATTCACCACATTAAAATCGATCAATCAATAGATAGATGTACTTTATCTCAAACTGGGAAATTACAGGTATCGGTAAAAAAAAAAAAAAGTATGGGATCATCATTGTCAAAGTGTGTTGACATTACACACATTCAAGAGTTCCTGCAAATTCTTTCTGCAGATTTGATTAATAAAGACATACTAGAGTAAGGAGACTGAAAAGGGGAAATCAGACATGCACAGCAGAGGAGGTCCACGGAGAAATTGACAAAGAGTGGAGGACAGGGCAAAGAGGAAGAAAAAAGAAACAGAAACAGACAGGAGCTCTGAAAAATGTGAAATGGAAAGAGAAAAAGTAGTAAGAAGACGAAATGAAGAAAGGTTCTGCAATTCTGTTACATGTAGCTCAGTATCTCCAACATTTCCTACATTAAAACTATTAAATGTATATTAAACTCTAACATGCTACAGAAAATAATGCTTTCTTCAACAGGGATTGATGCTAGAACATTTGTCCTTGTCCTCTACATTTGTTTGGTCATTTCCATCATTTAATCATTTGCAGAGAAGAACCAAAGGAGCTGCTGTGAAACAGTGCTGCAGAGTCTGTGTTTTACCCTCTGGATTCTTCCAAATGGTCCAATTTTGTTGGCAGCACCCTGTCTTTTCACACTGGTTTTCAGATTGTTCAACAAGGTTCAGTGGAGAGATTCTAATCCAGTCCAGTCTTTAACCAATAAAGACCCCAACATCCACCAATGACCTAAAGCATCTACTGATCTAAAATGTTTAATGCCTGTTGATCAACTAATCCTATCAGTAAATCATTTGTGTAAAATACAGTTCGTCATCTTTTCATGGTCATCAGATATGACTCATTTAGACATTCAGAGGCTCCATAGTGAATGTGGAAATGGCGTCATCTTCAGCAACGTTGATTCACCAGTGAAACCAATGGGTTTTGTATTCAGTTATTGATATATTTCCTGTCCCTTTTTCTTCAGTTTTCTCTGTTTAAATAATAATAATAGTAATAAAAATAACCTTTGAATTGACTGAGTGTTCCTGAACATCTAAATTAAGTATAGTAACTTAAATAAGGAAGGAAATGCCTGATTTACAGCAAAAAATGCAAAATACAAAGGGTAACATTATAATACAGAGTGGGTGGTGGGTGGCGTCGTCGTGAGCACGGATGCATTGTTGACTATTGTTAGGCCGATACATCTGTACATAATAACAGTATAAATCACTTGGCACATACCAAAGTAGCATTGGATCTTTGTGGGTTAATCTAAATTTGGTCTATTTACTTCAAGTCTGGTTCACTTTTCTTCAGATTTAGGTGAAATTCATTGGAAATGCTGAAAAATCTCATTATTGCTATGTTTACGCAACAAATTTAGCAAATTTGTGTCTCATCTAAGTTTAGTGGGAGTGGCCTCTGTAGTCTAATGTCAAAAGAATACTGGTACCCACAGCTCCTTACAAACATTGTCTCACACACATATATAGATAAAATATCCTTAATACACACATTCACATGCAATCACCTTCACACACACACACACACACACACTCTTAGTCACATTGACTACGGACACAGCTAATGAAGCTGAAGACAAAGACACCTCATTGCCTGTGTGGAAAAGCAAACTGTGGGTAAACATCCAGATCAGTGGATCTCCTCTTGGCAGGCCTTAGCTGCCTTTCTGTCACGTCCAGTCGCAAAACCGGCACCCACCTCTCCTTGTTCCAACCAAACACCTCCCTCTGAAACATCAGCCATTAGATAAACACACACACACATATATATGCACACACACACATATGTATACACACACACACAGAGTTCCATTTATTACTCTTTAAAAAGGTCACCGTTTTCTCTGGCTAAGCGCCCTGCGCTATTGATAATTTTATGCATAAACAAATGGCAAATTTGTGCCACATAAATATGTATTAGCAATTAATAATGGTGGTGTGTGTGAGGGGACGCCAGGTGCATGCCGAGTGGGGCTGGCTGGCTGCTGGTGGAGCTGGTGAGATGGACTGGTGGCTTTATGCTGCGAGCTGGTCTCCCTCTTCACCACTGTATGTACACAATGGCCACTTGAGCACACACCAGCAGAAAAAGAAAAACTGGGATAAATTCACACAGACACTACATGTACAGTACATGAGATCAATCAAATTAAAATCACTATGTAGGAGACACTTTATGTCAAACAATTATGAGCTTTTACTATACATTAGAGAATAGGTGTTGGTTTGAAAAACCCATAAAACACAAAGATGGGGCAGGGTTTTGGCACTGAGACAGCTCTGGAAAAGAGATTACACAGCAGGATTAATGTCCTTTCACTCCATCCCACCTGGAGAACAATATATCTATTACATGTCACACACAGGTCTCTGCAGGGAGAAATGCACTAAACTTTAATTGAGCAATTGTATATGAGAATATTAAATACATCTCAGGTTCTACATTAATTTAATTTGATTGATTATTTTTTTTAACAGAATACAGATAGAATGTGTGGTGAAATTTAAAAAAAGGCTGTAGTTCAGGCATGGTGCTAACACTGGAGAATAAAGCAACAGCGTACCTGAATGCACTGACATTGGAACGTGTTGTTTTTTAGTTCTGTTGTCCAAATCAGATCACTCTTTTTTTTTTTTTTGGCTGTGTAAATCCTTGAACATTCTGCATTGCCTCTTAACTTAGCTGTTACAGAATCCGTCAGCTTTTATTACCATTCATTATATATGTAGTCTATATAATAATATACAATAAATGTTCAAATGTGCCTCCGAAGTCAGAGTTGCCATTTTGCATTTTGACCCTGGATTAATTCAAGCAGACGACAGACAACAGCAGACCTGGGACAGTGTCCTAAACAGTCATTGGCGTGTGTACAAGTGTATGCCTGAGCTTAAAACACTTCAGTGTTTACTTCATGAAATATACTCAAGAAGACAAATAGCACTGTTCCACATGTTCTGGCCCTGCTCTAAACTAGCAGAGCCCAGACACATTAGATATTGATTTAAAACATGGAGTTGATATTGTTATTTGGAGTACATGGTAATAGCATCTCTCTAACAAAAAGCAAAGATACAGCTGCCGTTTTTCCTATTTTGTGAGAATGGTCTCGTTGAAGTGGAAATCTGTTAAATCACATAAAACTTCTGTCTGGTTTTAGCAACTTGATGAAAATATCAAATACTCCATTAGAGGGTCAACTAACAGTTTCATTAAGCCACTTTTACACAGACATCCTGGCAAAAAGGGGAGATGGTGATCCCACCTTTTTGCTACCTTTGACTGATTTCCACAGCCAAGCCAAAGGAGTAAAAGAGGTGAGACAGGCTGGACTTTTACACAGCAGACCTGCATTCCCAAATCAAAGAGGCAATGACACAGTGCAGCGTATAGTGCAACTTATAATTTGCACACTGGAAATACCCCAAGTATGGCGATGTTGGCTCTCAAAGCAACAATGGAGGAGAGCAGTAAATGTTAGCATGGATAGAGTCTTTCACTCAAAGTAACAACAGCTCACAGATCTCAGCGTCTCCCCAGTTCCACATCAGTCACGTTGATACGTTTATTTATTGTACGCACCCCGCACCCATTTTAAAATCCCCCCATTGCGGGGGTCGCACACACAATACGTCATCAAAACATCACACCTTGGAAGCGGAATGAGAGGTGTTCCTTTACAGTGTTCCAGAATCATCATTCCACCTTTATCACGGCTCTGTTACTACCTCCAGAGGTGTTACAGAGCCATGACAGAGGTGGGAGCAAATGATCCAATCATTTCGTTGCACAGATGTCATTGCGGAACGAAGATGAAATATTCCCGGAACACAAGTGCTGTGTAAAAGGGCTATTTAATTTAGAATCCTACAGGGTCTAAATTTAAAAGATTAGAAACCCTGCTGCTCCTCACTGTCTTTTTACCTCACATAACAACCACTTTTGTTACTTGGTTTGGTTTGTTGAGATTATTAAATCCCTGGAACACGAAGAGAGAATCACAACACAATTAACCCTAACCCTCATTTTACTGTAATTCCTACTGGTGTTGTTTCCTGCTTTTAATGTGTTTTGTTGATGTTTTTGTTCTGTGTTGTTTTTATTCCAGTTTATTTTCACCCTCACGTATACCCAACCTCAATTTTGTAAGATTGATTTTTATGTATTTGTATTATGTAGAAACTGTGCTACCATGTTCTTGTGTATGCACATATTTCTTTAGAATTGCAACTTGGAATTGTGTCTGTCCATTTTTTACTAGTGATTTAATCTGTGACCCTCTGGTTCAAAAAGGAGGAGAAAGAAAACAACAAGGAATTGATCACAGAGATTGATATTTGCTTTTTAGGGGGGTGCATAGACAGTTGTATTGGGTAAACACTGTGTTGAAGAAGAAGCAATGTATTAAAATACTGACAAGCTTAAACATGATGAATACATTTGACCTCAACTAAGCTTTTGGGACAGCAAAACCAGCAAGGGATATTTAAAAAATATTGTGCTGGAGTTGTAACGGCTGTGTGTGTGTTTGTTTGCGTACGTGTGTGTGTGTTATGTTGTCCGTCTGGCGTGGTGAGAGCAGGCTGGCTCCCCTGTAGAGCACAATCACTCTGCTTGGCTAAACACAATCACACAACCTCAACCCTACTCACATGGCCCACTGAGAGACACAGAGAGAGAGGCAGAGCAGGAGAGAGAGCCTACACGGAAATATATCAGAGTGTGTATGTGTGTCCCCTATGTGCACTTGCAGGACAAAAGGCAGCCCCATCTGTTCCATTGTCACAGGGTCTTTAATACGGATCAGATAAACATGACATTTGGGATCAGTGGCCAAGTGCACGTTATAAACCATGGCATCAGACCCCTGTCCTCTACTTTGTGTGAGTGTGAGTGCTGAAGCATATGCATGTTCGAGCTATAGTTACTAGTAACCTGGAAAGGAAGTGCGCATTTACCTGTACAATATCTAGTGCAACTCATGACTATATAAATAACTTGCATGTATTTGTCCTTTTGTGTACGTGCTTGTGTGCTTGCATGTGTGCATCTGAGTGTATTAGTGGTATAACATTCTCAGAGGTGCAGGCTCTGAAGCGGTTATGGAAGGATTAGCGGCCCATTGGCCTAATCAGAGGAGGTAATCAGACTATTCTCTATCATGACAACAATCAGCCAAGAGAGACACACATCTGCCTATTGAGCTCAGCTCTAATGCCATAATAGTGATGAAACATCTGGTCATTTGGGGCTCAGTGCAATCAACAAGAAGGATTGGGACAGTTGCAGATGGCAAACCTATAGTCATTATCTGTTCCAGGCAACAGAGACACTGACAGACGGACAGGTTTACAGGTTTTAAGCCACACTGCTTGAGTAACACCCAGCTCACACTGGGAGAAACAAGATCAACCTGTCATGGCCTTGAAAACAACTCACACATTTTGATTCCTATCATTCACTGTCCAATCCTAGAACTATAAAAAAAAAAAAAAGTGCCCATCCTTCAGTCTTCTGTATTATATTTTATAGTTGAATCTGGCTTCAGCAAAATTCCCTCTTTATTAAACCTTAGAACTATGATGGAAAGCTTTTAAATATCATGTTGACAGAAGTAACCAATTAATACAATACGATTTAGTGGGTATTTACGAAGACATAAGGTGTAAAAAAAGAAAAAAAAAAACATCATATTTGCTCAGCTTTACAAGTTGGAATCAGCGTTCATAAATATAGACAGATTTCTGTTCTCTCTGTGGACCGACTGAAACTTTTCTAAGCTCACATGCCAAAATGAGCATCAACTTTCAGTAGTTATGTTTCAAAACTGAAAAGTGAACTTTTAACCCTAGTGAGGGTACCAGAGTTTTACAAAGCTTACATTCAATATTTATGGAGATTTTAATTTCTCAGTGTCACATGTGAAAGTCTTGGCTTTACTTTCTGTTCCCTGGGGGAGGTATTGTTCATGCACACAATGAAGGCGATTCTCAACATTATTTTCACTACAGACGGATTTCAGGTGAAGATCAACAGGCAGAAATTACCTCAAGCCATATTTGGCCATAGATAGTTATGTTCTTCACAGCTCAGTGTGTTATACACATTAATAGTTTCCCATTTTCCCATCTGCTGGAGGAAATGCTGCCAACATTGGTGTTACCCTGAGAATATTTCATGGCAGGCGCGAGTGGAGATAATTTGAGTTCTGAGACCTCGGCTGTCTTTTGTTTTAAAACTTCTCGTTACGGATCCAATAGCTCAGAAAAAGTTTCAGTTCTTTAGCCGAACTCTGCAGTGACTAACGTGCAAATGGATATCCACTGTAACAACCTATGATGTGATCGTTTTGAGTAGCGGTCCCAGGAGAAGTGGATATCCTCTCAATTTCTGCCTTTTGTTTTTTAAAGTAGTCCAGAAAAAAACCCCGTCTGAGAAACAGTGACATAGCATTTGGTCACAATTATAAAACTATCATGACTTGATCCTTGGGACCTTTCTGTGTGGAGTTTGCATGTTCTCCCCGTGTCTGCGTGGGTTTTCTCCGGGTACTCCGGTT
>JAQQZY010000028.1:34020394-34039135 GCA_030068375.1 Ostorhinchus rueppellii
GAGTAAAAGGATTAAATTCATCCAAAATATGTAGTGCAGTAAAAGTGGAAGTAGGAGGAAAAATAATACTCCAAAAATGTACAGATACTGCATTATAGTAGTTAAGTACAGTACTTAAGTGGTTCTACTTCGTTACTATCCATCTCTGTTAATACCTACCACAGTGGTCTGAAGAACAACAACCAGATCTCAGCCAATGGAGCATCTACAGGAGCAGAACATTATGACCAGCTGTCGAACATTCAGTAGGTCCACGTATTTCCACTAAACCAAGTCGGACCCGAGACCCAGACTCCACCAGACCTCTCTGAAGGTGTGCTGCAGTATCTGGACCTCCATGGATCAGATTTATTTGTCCAACCCCTGTTTGTTGCTCATTTTTCTGCCTCCAACACTTCAGCTTTGAGGACTAAATGTTCACTTGCTGTCTAATGTATCCAACCCAGGGAAAGGGTTAGGTTTGTCATACAGCTTTTAACACCCTACATAAACTTAAGATAAATCCTTTAAAATTTAGGGGGATACAGTCAGACTAAATGTTTTAAGTGAAGAGTTTTATCTTTTTTCAGTTTCATTGATTTTTGAACTGAACGAGGTTATTATCATGAACGTCACAATAATAAAACACCTTGAGTGACGAACGTTTCTAAATAATAGTAACTGTAAGTGTTGCATTTTCAGAGGGAATAGAAGTGGCCATCAGTGGTCCGAACTATGTGACGATGGGTGTGCCAAGCAGCGCTGAGTGTGTTTCCAGCTGCACTTCATGTACCTACTCCATGTCCGTGGATGGCCAGACCGTACAGGGACAGGGAAATGTGTTGGCTTTCACTGTCAACGTCTGGGTGGAGACTTTAACAGTGACATGTACAGTCACTAATGACACTACTGGAGCGACTGCCACTACAGTAAAGAAGATGCAGGTGTTAGGTATGTGATTGTTACATACGCTGTAAAAAAAATCCTGTTGTTTTTACTGGAAAAAAAACAACAACTGGCAGCTGTGGTTACCAGAACAATACAGTAAAAAAAACGCATCTTTTTTTGCTTGTTTGTTTGTTTTTTCTCTTTTTTAGTTTTTCTGAAGTTTTTTTTGTCTGTTACGTCACCATCTCCTTATATTTTATTTTATTTTTGTAATGTCTGGTATTTGGCTTGACTTTGTTGTATTATGGAAAACTCTTAAATAAAGTGTTCACAAATTATATTTAGTGTAATTTAATTTGCTTCACTCAATTCAGTTTTTTTAATGTGTGAACTATTGAAGAAAAATGTTTAAGTTGAGTCATTGTTTTACTTTTTACAGTGTGTACTACCGCTTTAAATAAGATGATGAGAGTTAACGGCTGATATCTCTTGTTTTATCTGTTGGTTTTGTTTGTTTTCCCGTCAATATCATTTGGTCTGTGACACTGTATTGGGAGGTTTTGTGATCGTACTGTGACGGTTTTTGTATTATCATTGTGATTTTTTTTGTATTGTTACTTCGTATGTTTGTATTATATCTGAAAACTTTGAAAATAAAATATTCCAAAAAAAAACAACACATCAAACTGTAAACATATTTACACAGTAACATGTAGATTTAACTTTTAAAACATGTAGATTTAACACTGAATGGTAACTGGACTGCACTTATATAATGCATTTTATTCAGCTTCATGGTGCCCAAAGTGTTTTCCAAAGCCACCAGGCCCAAACTGGGAGCAATTTAAGGTTCAGTGTCTTACAAGGACACTTCAACATGTGGACAGTCAGAGCCAGGATTCAAACTACCAACCCTTTGGTGATTGGACAACCAACTGAGCCATAGCTGCCTGTTCATTTACATGTTTAAAATGTTAAATAGATAAATGTTTACTTTTTGTTACATTTTTAATTAAAAACAAACAAACAAAAACAAAAACCCAAATAGGCTGTTATTTTAACATTGTGATCTTACAATTTAAACGGCACCACATTGTTTTTCAATTTACAGTTTTACTTTCTATATAGAAATATGTAATTTCTATGAACACATCTGGTTTTGTTAACATACTCTTCCTGTAAAAACTACAGCTGTATTTAATTTAATCGTTAACCCAAAAATCTTTTCAAATAAACAAATTTGCTTTGTATTTTCAACTTCCAGTTTTTTTTAATTTTACAATTTTATAACTTTTTGATCTTGATTCTATGGTCATTTTTTACAGTGCTATATGGAGTTAATTATGGATGAATGCATTTCTTCATTGATGACACTTATATTTGTCTTTTCTATCACCAGTTGGACCTGCCAATGTTTCCATCACAGGCTCTGAACTGATCAATCCGTCAGTGAGCACTACCTTCAGCTGCCACGCCTACTGTCGGCCCTCCTGCTCTTATACCTGGAAAATAGACAAAGGCCCGTGGGTTAGTGGCCAAGGAAATGTCATTTCTGTCACACCAAAGGAGATGGATGTTTCCAAGACTCTCATCTGCAAGGCCACTAATACTGTGTCTGGACTGTTTGTTGCTGCAACTCACAACATGGTTGTGATATGTAAGTTTCAATTTATTTGATACCCCACTTTGTAAGATTTTTTTTTGGGGGGGGGGATATATTGGGTAATATGTATCCACATCAGATCAACAGATTTCAGAAAATGTTACAGACTGACCATTTCCAATTTGCTTCATAATAACAGAAAATAATATTATTCGTCGTAGTAAACATTGCACTAAATTACAGCCTTTTTTCGCCTCGTTTCTTGGGCTGACAAAGATAAGTCATGCATTATAAGCCATTACTTCTGAAGGAGTTGTTATAAGATACAAGATGCCATTTATGTGTATAAATTGTAATTTGCCAAATGATAGTTTGATGAAAACTGTAAAACAAATGATGTGTTCTTCAGGGCAATTTTGGCCTGATGTATCTCCAGAGTTAAGCAAATTAGATCTTTCAATTTCTGGTGTTTATTTCTGGTGTTATTATGGTGATAAATGTAACTTTCTGATTATATAATTTTAAAAAAATCACACCAGTAGTTGCTCATATCTGAAAAAGTCAACTATAAAACAGTTATATCACTTTATGCACAAAATATGAACTTGGCATCTCTAAGCAGACCATATTTATGAGAGTATCATTAATAGTTGTAATGTTCCCCTCTTGTACATATCCTGGAGGTTATTAATGCTCCACTCACACCAGCTAGCAGACAATGTAAACCTCCATCTGATGTTGAAAAGATGAAGTTGGTATCTTTGCAAAATATAGTGACTTTATACAAACTAAAGCTAATAATATGGTGTAATCATATTATATCAAACTAAGAGGAACTTTATTTACCTTATGTGTGTGTCTACATAGAGAGCAGATCCCCCTCACGGTCATTCATGTTAGAATGCCACGTTTCGACACCAACTCAAACCAAATAT
Organism: Ostorhinchus rueppellii; assembly: GCA_030068375.1. Classification (NCBI taxonomy): domain Eukaryota; kingdom Metazoa; phylum Chordata; class Actinopteri; order Kurtiformes; family Apogonidae; genus Ostorhinchus; species Ostorhinchus rueppellii. Next base: position 34,023,800 of record JAQQZY010000028.1, read on the forward strand.
CTTTGTCTTATCTTTTCTGTTTCTTTGTAAATAAAATCCAATATTAAGGTTTATTACCGTTACCCAGTATATTTGTTTGAGGACCAGAGTTAATGTCTCCTAAATTAAAAATCCAACAATAGAAAAACAAACAGTGACTTTAATGGGGAGGCTAGGGGAATGCAGTTGGCTCTAAACAGCAACTTAACCTCCAGATGTCACTAAATATTACACACATAACCTTTAAAGAGTTAAGCACCGCCCTTCCTTAGTTACTGTTGCTAGGTCTGGCACTTAACATATAATTCTATGGTATTTTCCATGTTCACAGAGATATTACAAAGGAAATAATTAGAAGTTTCTGCAATAAGGACTAAAAGAGCTATCTTCACAATACAGTGTTCATTTGATCAACAAAAACTCTAAAGTAAGAAGTTAACTGCTCAACTAAGCTTGGTTAGAACACAGTTTACTTTAAATTATTCATGTTAACTTCATGTTAGATGGTTGGGTATCATTTGAAAAAGTGCTTAAAAGGACATATGTGTGCAACTCTAATGTTTATTTGTGTCTGACCTCAAAGCAACAGAAGGTTTTAAGAATAAATTATCAAAGGAAATGCATTCTGTTCTGTTCTGTCACTGATGTTTAACCCATAAAGACCCAGTGCTACTTTTGTGGCAGTTCCCAAATGAATTCTTCTCTATATTTAACTTTTCTAAAGTGATTTATCACCATTTATTATCATATTATCTTTCTTAATTTGTTTTTTTTTCTAAGTAAATGATATATTTTCCTCTAATTTACTGATCATGTAAATGTTCATAAAACCTCAGCATAAAGTTGAGGATTATTATTTTTTAAAAAAACAGAGAAAACTCAAGAAAACTGAACTTTTTCAGCAAATATATCATTAATGGAACATAAAACAAGTGTGTCCATCTACTGTCATTGATCCAACTCCATGGGTTTTACTGGTGAATCAATGTCATAGAAGATGACTGTTTCCATGGTAACTATAGAGCCTCTGAACATCCAAATGGGCCATATCTAATGATGACGAAATGATGACAAACTGTATTTTACACCAATTATTCCCTTGGATTGATAGAATTAGTGGATCAACAGGTATTAAACAGTTTAGATCAGTAGATGGTTTGGTTGCCAGTGGAAGTTTGGGTCTTTATGGGTTAACAACCATTATTACTGAAATGTAATTTCCTTGAAAACATCAAGTTTATATCTTGATTGCCCATTTAGTTATAAACACAAGGTCCAGAATTCCTTGCTGCATCTCTCAGTCGGCTGTTTAGTAGTACGTCATAGAAGAACTATCTTTGACCCATCCATGACCCGCTGATATTGTTGTAATTATGATTCAGTAACAATCTATCCTCAATCCTCGTATTTTTCAGCTGGTCCATCAGACATCCAGATAAAGGGCCCTGATGTTGTAGAAGTTGGAGAAAAGACTAAATATGTGTGTACTGCAGAATGCCGGCCTTCTTGTCGTTACGTATCGTCTGTGGACAGTCAGTCTGTGCGGGGAAGTACAGTTGAGGTGACAATTGAGCATCCTTCAGAATTGTACACGATCAAGTGTGAGGCACAAAATACTGCTTCAAGAAAGACAGTCACAACATCTAAAACTGTACAGATAAAAGGTATTTGATAAAATAAATGCACAATATGCATGATCTTGCATCATTTTGTCCCTAATGTAACCTGTGTGCTTTTGTTTTTTCTTGTGTTCAGGGTCAAACCAGAACGTGTCAACTCGGCCTGAGGAGACTAAAGCAGTGCTGTTGTTGGCCTTCATCATTACAATGCAGGTGAATTAACTACGATTCACTGAGGATTATAAAAAAAATACTATTTTGTACTATTTTGTGTCATATACTTTTACAAAAGCATGGACTAAAATATCAGAATTAACTTAATGTTTTGTCTCTTTTGCTTCTGTCAAAACAAATGTTTGTAGGTTCTGTGAATGAATCTAATGAAGTAAGGCGGTACAACTGTGGAAAATGAGTGACTCATGTGCCTGCAATCTCCTGTGATGTTTAATTCTCTTCTGTTTGCTTCTCAAGTTGACAATGGGCTGAGCCCTGTTTGCTTTTTCTAAATGGCTTGAAAATCTACATAAGTGTGAATGTGAAGGTGTGACCACATGAAAGACCCACATCTGTAAAGATATTCAAGGGTCAGCTCCACAGGTTTGGCTTGAATGTGGAATTCATTTCATGACTCTACATGTTTCCTCAGACCAGCACATGAATAAAATCAAATGTACTGATGGTTTTCAGCACAAGACTCACTGCATTTTTTTCCCCTGCATGTTTTATATTGGAATTCCATCCTACAGTGTGTCACTGGTGGATTTCATAAAGCACATACAAGCTGTATTTTACCTGAGGGAGACTAATAAAGATCACAAAGCTAGTGATTAGATGTAATAAAATAGACAGTTAAGGAACAGAATTAGGAAGTACAGCCTTTACATACTGCCATACATTAAGGCTCATTTAGCCTTGGCTCCACCTGCAGGCTGCACGGCAATATTACAACAATGCATCCTGTGTTTACGGAGTGTTGACAAATGAAACCCACTGTGATCCCCTCTGAAAACATTGGTAACATGTACTTGTTTGTTTGTTATGCGGTGTTTCCTGGTAATCAAGAGTCAAAACCACACAGGGAACTTTAGATGGAAATACAAACAGAGGCAGCAACAACATTCCCATCCTCCAGTGTCATGACCTACTTGTAAATAGGAATGATGTGAACAAGGTTTTTGTGTACATGTTTACCTATGCACCATCTTTGTGCAATGTAATAACACATATAGGGTTCATAACAGTCCATTTATATTTTATACTCTGACATGCATTTCCATTTTATACCCAATACTAAATATTTAATTTATAACTGCATTACTGGGACTGCTGGGAAATGTAAATAATACATTTAAAAACGGTTGAATGCATTTAGCTGCATCACTTTCGAGTTGTTTTGATCAGCTGCTATAAACAAGACATGACACAGCCAAATAGTCACTGTAGGAAAAATCTAAAGCACTCGGCTGGTGCAGAAGCCCAATGACCAAGACAATGAGCATCTCAGAGGCTGAGTGTAGTTCCTGGAGCTTCATATAGACCACGTAGCTCTATAGGGAGGCAAGAATTGATAGCATGATCAACACTGCTGTGAACTACTGTGTTTCTAGACAGTTTGTCATTCTGACAGAACATTTAATGAGAAGTCAATAATTGCCAATGAGATGATCAGTGTCTGAAAAAGGCTGTTGTTACAGGTTTGGAGGTCTAGATGCTGAAATGACTGTGCTTTCCTCAAACAAGATTTTCCTGATCTGCAGCTGCTATAGACATAGTGGAACCAGCATACTATATAGTTTGAAATCTTATTATTAATGACACCTATGTGCATGACTGCATTTACTCCAGCATTGGATACTCTGTGATGGACTGCTAACATCACCAAGGTGCTGCCCTGCATTTAGTACAATGCATGTTGGGATAGATTCCTGCAGCTTTGAGACCCTGAGCAAGATCAAGACATTACAATAGATATATTGACTATATGCTTTGAGTAATATGTTTATGGGTTGTGGCTGAACCAGGTTAAATATGATTTCTTTAACAATCTGCTGTAGTCTCATTATTATCAGCAAACATTATATGCAGTTATACTTGATACAATGAGCTACTGTACTTGTGTTGCTTTTACTGGCTGCCAATTTAACATGTTTGCCATATCAGATATAAAGAAACATATTATGCAAAAACAACTTTATTTGCAGTTCAGTTTTCTGACAAAGAAATATGTCATTTAGACAAAACTAAACCCTTCACCCCCATGGTTTCCCACAGTTTAACTACAGGCAAGCAAAAAAAAAGAAGTATTTTTTTTTATATTTATTACAGAACACACCAATTATTACTTTGTAATAATTATTACAGAGACCAATGCATACTGATGCATTTAAGATGTATATAAAACTGGGAATTCACATGACTTGTTAAAGAACAGGACTAGCTCTTCCATGACTGGAGAAGGATGAAGCCATATTTTCACAGGTGAAATACTGTTTCTCCATGGTTCAAGTTAATGAAGTGGACAAGATGTTTTTCAGTATTAAAATATAACTAAATTATTGTCTTTTAAAGTCTCTGGTCAACATGCTGGTGTGGCACCAATCCAAGTGTCACACGCTGTACTTCTTCTGTACGTCGGTGACAGATGAGTCTTCCAAGTCAGTTTGATGAAGGAAGTCAAACACTTCTTTAAGCACTGGGGGGGAAATGACACAGCAGTGAGTGAGAAACAGAAATATCAAAGTGAGAGAACATTGACAGTCAAGCTGAAGATCAAAGACACCGGACCTTTCTTCTCTGACGATGACATGAACATAACAGCCATGTCGAAACGCCTCACGCTTGCCAGGTTCCTGAGGATCTCCAGGATGACGACCGGTGGTTCATTCCTGAACAAAACTGTTGTTAATATTCAGTAAAACTACATATATAAGTTGTCTGTGTTTAAAGAAAAATACTGCTTTTAAACTCACTTAATATAGAAACCATGCAGCGTCTTCAGGATCTGACTGAGAATGTCAGGTTCAAGGGAATTGTGGAAAATCTTTGAGTACGTCTCTGGTTTAATTTGCTGAAGAACATAAAAAAAGTCTGGAAATGTCAGTTTAAAAAAAGACAGCAGTAAAATTTGACAGTCAGGCTGAATCCCAATTCATCCAGCCCTACCCCTCCATTTTGCTCATTCATGTGACAGGGTAGGAGTGTCCTGATCATCGATGAGTCAGAGGGGAAGGGCTGTTTGGCCCTTGAAACTATGATTTTTCAGGACCACACTACAAATGGAGGGGTATGACAAATCTCCTATAATTCTGTTTGAATCATCGGCAACATGGAGGTAAACAGCAAAAAAGTGCAGCAGCGTGATGAAAAATAACAAACACACAAATGTACATATTTTCTTCGTAAACAAATTAACTGCATTGGACTGCTATTCTACAGCTCTTCTCCTCTATATTCATGGATTTTATTATTTTATTTCCATGTCAGCCGACACAGTGGACACTCATACATCATCCCATTCACTGTAATTCATACCATTACTCTAAGTTTGCTGTTCTTCATAAACCTGATCTGCACTAACATGTTTGAGTGTAAATCAATTACTTGTTATTGTTATTAGACTAACATTAACAGGGTTTTCCTAAACCTTTTCTTGTCTTTTTGCATATTATGTCCATGAAGTGCGTAATGACTAGTATTAGAGTATGTTAAAATGTGAGAAAACATCAGATTAGCTGCATTAAAAATGTTTTTAGTTCATAGTTTTCACACAATATATCAGTTAATATATTTCTTTGCTTCAAAAAATTAAATGCACGATGTCTAGTTGAGTGGCCATTTTTGCAACTCAATAAAAAATAGGTTCATAAAACAATTTTCAGTCACTTTGTTTTTTAATGCTTAGTGGAATAAAAACACTTGATTAAGGGTCTCATAATTCATGCATGAAAGGGTTAATCATTTGATCCTCTGTTTAATGCTATTTCAGTTTGTTATAGATTGCATTTCTGCAGTTTGTGGTTGATAACTGCTAAAAGATACCCAAAGCAAACATGGAACAGAGAGGGTTACAACTGCTGATGTCATGGTGAATTATTTTGGAAACAAAGTTTTTGCATCTGTTTATAGTAGCATCGATGACTGCTGAGGGCCAAGGGGTGAATTGGGATTGGGCCTTAGACTGCGCTCAGACACCAGCATTAATTCTGATCCAATCATACCCATGTCATCCACATTCACACTTTTTAAGTTTGCAAAGCTTTCAGATTGAAGCTCTAATAGTGGTAATTTAAAATTGTATCTGGAAATCTAAGTTGACATAACAGTGAAAGAACTGAGCAGTCTGACAGAAAACCTCTACACTGTTCATAACAGCATATAATTATACTGTCTCAGCACAAAGGATGATTTTGACAGCGTGACCAGCCTGAACACAGGGGTATTTTCAATCACAGCCCACCTTCAGATATCTGTAAATCAGTTCAGGCTGGGGTCCAATCTTGCGGAGGTCGGCCTCGAACTGGAAGCTGTTTGTGGGTGGAGGAGGTATGTCTGTTCCTGTCGAGGATGGTTTGGTTGATGATTCAAGAAGATAACTCCTTGCCTCCTGCGATGGTTGTACTGCTTGCCTGGGAGGTGGGACTCTGACACACAGGAGCAGAGCACTTGTAAGCATACAGATTTTTTTCTTCCTACAGGAAACAGTGCTACATATCCTACTTTACAAACATCAGGAATATAACCCCCCCCAAAAAAACCCAAACAAAAAAAGAAAACCCGGCAGGACATACTGGTCAGATGAGTGTGAAGAGACGTCTACTATCTCCTCAATTTTGATCATCTTGGCGCTGGGTGATGTTGACAGAGGAGAGCAGTCATCGTTGGCCTTCCTCGCCACCTCCTGGGGTGTAGATTCTGATTCTGTCTCAGGCACAGACACTTTTCCACCGACTTCCTCAATGTCAATCCTTCTCAGAGGTTTCTAAGGAGAATTTTAGAAGGCATAGACCAGTTTAAAAATATGCCCTGTTTTTATCTATTTACAGGAAATAAACAACAGTAGATCACAGACTGAAACTGCCCCCCCCCCGCCTACAATACAAACACACTATGAAAATGACAACATCCTAATCTGTACATCTGTAATGAAGTGCGTCCCAACTTCTGTCTGGAAAAATAATGTTTTAACATATTTGGACCTGAGATTTAGCAGCTATAATAATATTTCTACAAAGTGTTTACATTCATAACAATCACCATAGCTCGTTTTCATCTAAGCTTTTTATATCTTTGCCCTCACTTAACATCCACTTCAATTTTGACATTGAATATCTCCCGGTCTATGTGTTCAGTGCCTTGGGTTTTCACAGAACACACATATTTTCAGGCTTGATTTGTCTTGCAGCCCTTGTGGACGTCAGAACATGACATCTGCATGGCAAGAAAAGTGTTTCAACTCACAGTTGACCGCAGATGTGTAGGTTTGTCTATTGGTTGGATGATTCTCCTCTGTGAGCTGTCTGAAGTTTGAAGGAGACTGTTGGAAACATCCTGACACACCACAAGAAAAGAGAACAAAGTCTACCAGTTACTTACACAGGAGCACAAAGTTTAGGTCTGCAGCTTACTTTTGGAACCAATTAAATTTAGCAGCAGTAGCACTAAAGCTACATTCAGACAGCAGGTCTTAATGCACAATTTGGTTATTTGGTGAAATCCAATCTTTTTTGTGTGCTCATTCAAATTACACATTAAATGCAACTTTTATCACTTTTGAGTATGAACTAAATACGACCCTGAAATGACCTGCATGTGCAAAAGAGGTCCTGACATAATACAAGACCACACAGGTACACACTGTATTTACGGAAATAAGTATGTTTTCGCCGCTGCTTCTCCTCCTGGGACACAGAATTGTGATGTTTGTCACATTTCAATGACGTAAAGGTCGGGTAAATGTGACCTGGCTGTTCAGACTGAAGTTGCATTGCAAAATACCAGACATGTATCTGATTTAGGAACACATATGAAAATAGCCTAGGTCAGATTTGAAAAAAATCTGATTTGTGCTGTTCAAACTGTCTAACAGATTAGATCCAGGTCACATATGGGTAAAAAAAAAAAAAAAAAATCAGATTTGGGCCACATTGGCCTGCAGTCTGAATGTAGCCTAAGAAATGTAACAGCCCATAGCCACAAACTTCTGGCAAAATGGAAGAAATTGGCAATTAGGCGCTCAAAAAGTGCACATGATTTTCACAGTTGATCTGATGAGCAGTGCCTTTACTTCTTCCATGACCAGCTTTTCTGTTTGAATTTTATTCTGAACATTACTAAACGTGACATATTACCTGGAGTTTCTGGAGTTCATTCAGTGCCTGCTTATTCCCTGGCTCTAGTTTCAACACTGCCTGAAAATCTATAACACAAATGCACACAAATACAATAGTTAAATGCAAATAAACAGACTAAACAATAACAACAAAGCTAGCTTATACTCTTTCAGTAGCATTTTCTGCCACTTTCATTTACATCTACATTGATGGAGACATTTGTCTACTGTTACAGACACCTGTTTTGGCCTCCTCCAATTTTCCTAAAGCCACACGAGCAGTGGCTCGACGGGCAAAAGCCTTGGAGTATGTGTTGTCCAGAGAAATGGCTTTGGTGCAGTCCTCCTCTGCCTCTTTAAACCTGAAGGAACCAAGAACAAATAAAAGGTCAAAAAGCATCCTAGTTTGAGGAAAAGGTTATGTTTGAATTATTTTCTTTGAAGTCCTTTCAAGATGTATCAGATATTGAAATGATCGTTGCCCTTACTTCTCCAACTTCAGGAAGGCCATGGCTCTGTTTGCCGGCAAAAGGACGTTCATGCTGTCTGCCTCCATGCCTTGGCTGTAGCACTCTATCGCTGCTTCATACTTCCCTTCCTTGAAATACGCATTCCCCTGAAAGACACATTTAAAGCAACCTTTTTTTTAAAAAAAGAAATTGCTCTACAATATTTCTGTTCATGGACATAGGTATCAGACTACAACATCTCTTACTCTGTCTTTTTGTACAGCCGCTTCTTGTCTTTTCTGCTGTTCCTCCATCTGTCTTTGCTGCTCAGAGTCCACAGGGGGAGACTCCTGTGGCTGCATGGCTTCACTTGACACTGTAGGTGTGTTACATCCAAGGGCCTTGAACAAACAAGGAGAAGGACTAAACTAAGAACTAATAGAAGTGAAAGAAGATGCTGACCCAGAATCATCAGTTCACTCACCTCTTTGATTTTCGTCACTTCATTTTGGGCCTCTGGGTTCCCAGGGTCAAGGGTAAGAACTGTCTCATAATCTATGCAGAAAAAGATTCACAGTGTTATCTCTGATCACTCAAGTTTAACAAACAGCCCTGATTTGTGAAGAGTTGTTACCTTCTAATGCAGATTCATAATTCTTCAGAGCAAATCGTGCTGCTCCTCTTCGTGCATATGCTTTAAAGTAGTTGCTGTCCAAGGCGATGGCTAAATTACAATCAGACTCTGCCACCGCATACCTGCAAAAAGAAATAATTTCACATTTATTTAATGTTTAGCATCATTATTTGTTAATTTGATTTTAAATATGAATTAACAATATATGCTAATTTATATGCTGCTCACTTTTTAAGTCTTAAGAAAGAAGCAGCACGGTTTGTTGGAAGGACAGGGTTGTAAGGGTCCGCTCCCATCCCTCTGGTATAGCATTCAATGGCCTCATCATATTTCCCATCTTTAAAAAATGCATTACCCTAAAAAATAAAAAGTAGAATTTCAGCATAAGGCAATTTCATTTTTTTTTTGTGTAAAGTGCACACATCATCACTTCTAACACATCATGTACCTTTTCCTTTTCAGCCACTGCTTTCTCCTGATCAACAGCAGCTTCTTCACAGTCTGACTCATTTGACTCTGCAGGGCTTTCTACTTTATCCATTTCTGCCAAAGCCTTATCCTGTCACAACCAAAAACATAAACCTTTAGTGTGAGTTTTCTTGATTCTACTGATAATCTAAAGCACATTAAAAATAAGGCTAGAAAAGTCATAATGAAGATACCACATCAAACTTATCCCAACTTCGATAGTCATATGCTTTTATCCTCGATGTTTGCTTATTCTGCTCAGACTTTGCATCTCCATTTCCAGTAGCCTTCTTCTTTCCTCGCATCTTTGTTTTGTAGTCTTTGTTGCGCACAGGTGGAAGCTTTTTCTACAACACAAAATCAGACAGCTGTTAAGATCCTGAAGCAATCCATAACTGCTTCTGACATTAACGGATGTATGTCTATCGGAGGGACAAACCTCGACTTGCTGAATCCCCCCTGTCCTCAGCTGTTCATCCTTCTTCTTTATGTCAGTCTCCCAGCTCTCTAAGTCCTTCATGAAACTGTGCAGATCCTCTGCATTTTGCCGCATTTGAAGCTGCAACTCAATGCCTTTGTTTCCCCCGGACATAATCTCCCCTGGGACACAAACATTTGTTTTAGACACATTCTCAACACTAGTTTTTGTAGTTCTTAACTCCTCCTGTCCTTAAGTTTCACTTGTGAGGAAAACACGCGGTCATGCTTTAAAGGCTATCAGCTAGCGATACCACCATACCTTCAGAGAGAATAAAGTGAAAGCAAGCGAGTCTGAAGCTGATTCAGTATAGTGAAAAAATACCTGTAACTTTAGCCTCCGACTAACAATCACAAGTAAATTGTCGCAACCGCTGGTTTTTCTAAACTATGAGACAGCTATACACTACTTCTGTTTACATCGGGAGCCATAACAGCGCAGTACCAGCATCCTTTGCGCCTACGATTAACTGATTCTGCGCACTAAGCTACCAAAGATCGTCTGTAGTAACTCTACTCACTACATGATATGTGTCATGTGGAAAAGAAGCAGTATACCACCATAAAAACGCATATAAACCAATTTAATATAGGCTAGTGTGATCTATTGGACATAGATAAAATTAAGTCTTGGTGAGTCCATTTTAGTTTTCTTCATGTAACGTGCATGGAGTTTAACGTAGTTATTAGTCTTACTGTAAAAACGATCTTTACCACGTAGTTACGCATAAATAAAGCCAAAAAAATAACACATTGTTTTACTTTCTTATTAAACATAGCATAAAACTCAATAAATTAAATGTTCAACCAAACAATTTATTTTTGTTAAAGAAGATTCTGTGACTAAAACGAATTCTTTCCTTTCCTTTTAACCTCCGGTACCACGTGACTTACAAACCAGCGATGACCTCTTATGCTAGCTAGCAGCAGCTAAAAAGAGGACTTCATGCTAACGTTTCCAAACAGAAGACAGCGTTTCATAAAATGGACCAGACTAAACAAGACGAGGAGTATGGATATGATTTATTCCCAGAGAGAAACAAGGGGAAGTTTAAGACGGGATCAATCACACAGAACCTGTTCACTTTTAACCGCAACTGTCAGGTCATGTTACAGTTCGCAATGGAAACTAGTACGTATTCAATCTAACATGTTACCCTTTAACATAAATGTCATCTCAGCAGAGGGTGTGAGGTAGCTTTTCTGGGAGATGTTTCTGTTTATTGTGTCTGTGATTAAAATGAACGCTCGGCTTAAATGCTTGAACAACACTAGCCACACTTAGCGTTAGCTAGTTGGGCTAATCTTCCTGTCAGTGCAAATTAAATCTATTTAGCATTATGTTTTGTCTGTCCCTCACTCAGGTCCCTATGCCAAACTCCTACTCAGTGCCATGAAAAATTCCGGATGGTATGTACTATTTAAAGTGGTTCGATTATGTAAAAAAAAAAAATTGCAACAGGCTTTAGTCTGATACAGAGGCCTTTTATCTTATCAGGAAATAATAAACAAGATTTATTTCTCTTCTCTGAGAGTATGTGCTAATGTTTATCTCAAAGTTAAAGATATATTGTGTCGTATATCGTCTATATTTGGCTGTCTGAATACGTCACCTTGTTAAATGTATATAACCATGAACACATCAAAAATTATGTCAATGTTATAGTACAGTTTATTGTCATGTGACAGTAGTAGACATGTCTGAAACAATTGTTCACTCTAGGACACCTCGCCAAGAACATCCCTGTAAAGTGTAAGCATTCAGCAACAACAGTATATTACATTGTCCTTAGAGTTTTTGGATATTCAGGGCAATTTGATCCGAATCCAGTGAAAAAGCTGCATTTAGTGTGGCTTCAAGTACAAATGCAAAAATCAGACAAATATGACAAGTGCCAAACCTCAGAAATTCATAACTAAATAAAAAAAGCTTCTGTACTTTATTTAAAATGCATTATGTATTATTAGTATTATTTTAAAGTAAAGATGACGTGAACTGTGAAAAGTTGTGAAATTTGGATGGTACAGAATGAAATGTAAGTAAATCAAATGTCTAGCACTGGAATCATTGTCTTCTCTTATTCTAACACAGTAAAGTGTTTAAAGACCGACATTTCTCCTGTGAAGATTGTGATGGAACGGTCAGTGGTGGTTTTGATGCAACTTCTTCACAAGTAAGACAGAGCTCCTAACAGTGAGAAAGATGATGCAGAGTCCACTGAATTCAAAGAGTGGTCAATAATACTGAGATGTGGTTTAATTTTTAGATAGTTTTGTGTCAAAACAACATCCACCAGCAGTCCCACATGAACAGAGTGGTTACACATGAACTCATCCATGCGTTTGACCACTGCCGGGCCCATGTGGATTGGTTCAACAACTATAGACACCTGGCTTGTTCGGAAGTGAGTACCAGTGCACTGAATCTCTTTTTACTGTACATTGAGGATTATTATACCTTGAACCATTGGCACTGTGCATGAATCAAGCCTCATCTCTTTAACTGTGCCATAGATTGAAGTACATTGAAGGGAATGTGTGAAAATGTTATTTTTAGTATTGTTTTATTTCAGGTCTTTACTAATTGATACTTAAAACTTTGAAGAATAAATATAATATACTTTAAAGGAATTATGGTTGTATTTTGTAGAGAACATTTTAAGCAAACATTTTACAGTGAAGTATAAATCTTTATTAAATGAGGTGTAACATACTTATCCATGAATACATGATGCTTTTTAAGGAAATATTTTAGTTTAGAAGCTAAACATGACAACTCATCATAAAGATATTGTATTATCATTTTTCAGATTCGTGCAGCTAACCTCAGCGGAGACTGTGCTTTCAGTAATGAACTTGCTAGATTCAATTTTGGTCTGAAGGAACATCACCAGGTATGTGCGGTGGCCTACATCCACTTTCGTTTGACTGCTCTTAGTGCTTTGCTTTAAATCTAACTCATGATATCTCTGTTATGTTTGGACAGGAGTGTGTCCGAGGCCGTGCCCTACGCTCCATCTTGGCTGTGAGGAAAATTAGTCGAGAAGAGGCAGAGAAAATCGTAGACGAGGTCTTCAGCTCATGTTTTAATGATCACGCACCATTCGGACGAATCCCACACAGCAAAAAGGATGCCAAGTTTGCCTACAGAGATTATGAGAATAGAGATAGATATTTTGCGAACCTTTAGTGTCGTCATATTCTCTTTCAACTTCTAAGGGTGCTCTGGCTGGTCCTGATGCTGATGAGAGCCTGGAAACATCAGGGCCATTTTTAGCTTTAACACCTCAACAGAGCAACTGTCAAAACTGATAGTGTCCTCTCAGAAGGGATTTTCAGAGATTCACGTGCCCTTGCAGCTGGAAGTGAGTTTAATGCATCTTCTCCTTATTGGACACTAATTCTGAATAAAGGGATTGTAAAGACTGTATTCAGTCTGGAAATACGTATTAAGTGAGGCAGCAGTGATGTTTTTTTGTCATTTATTTTTAGTGAATAATCATTTGGTGCTTTTAAGGAAATACAATTTCTTTTTTTGACCATTGTTTATTTCTTTCAACCTCCACTAAGTTCTTGTAAATAGAGCTTGTGTTTAATTTAAAAATCAACTTGAATTAAAGTTTTCTAAAAGGTCTAAGGTGTTTCCAGACCTTGTTTTAATCTAGTATCTCCTCCAAAAGTTTGTTTTGTGAAAAAGAGTGGCATGTTGCTTTTGACCTTGGCAGAATATGTTGTAGTTAACATCTTGCAAAAGAACTCTGAGTAAGTCTGCTGCGGATTGTAACATATTTATGTCTAATCTTATGAGAGGATTCTTCAAATTAACACCAGATGAGCAAGTAAAGTTCCTCTACAACAACGCAGTCAACTTTGTTCACATCTGTGCCGCCACTGTGAAATGCCACTGCTGACATCTTTATTGGACATTAGCATTTAAGGAATCTCGTATCCCTCTACAGAGATTAATGAGGGAAAAAGTTATAAGGGAATTAGCCTCATAATCCCCCCTTTCCTCCTCCCACAACTCCCCTTCCGCTTCTCCATATCTCAAAGACAACATCCTCTGCATCATAATCACAAAGTCACTTTGTGTCTCAGCTGTTGGAGTGTAATATTCCTCTTATCTTTGGATGCTCCACTTGGAAAAAACACTACAAAAACAAGTGATGAACGTGGGCTTGAACAGCAAGGCGAGTGGGTGGGACGGGTAAAGAAGATTAGGTTAATTTTAGAAGCTCAGAGAGAAAATGATTAAAAGCAATTCGAGGGAGTGGAATCAAAAACGAAACGATGTTTGGATTTGTACAATGTCACACTCAAGTTAACTAAATAGACAAATCATATGAAATAACAGAATTACATCTTGAATTGTGAACATATCAAATACAAACTGCTAAGTTGTATACAAGGTTTGACCTCTGCAAATGATGAGTTCTCATCTGTAGTGACGAGTTCGGAATACTGAGGTCAGAGTTTCCTCCATTTCTCCATGTCTCTTCATGCATCTGTGAATCTCTGAACAATTCAAACACAGCTGTATGACAATATCACCTAATATGTTTCTGGCAGATTCAGAAGCCAATCCAGACTTCAGAGCATGTTTTTATTTATTTATTTTTTTTAAAATCAATTTTAAATCCTCCATGTTTAATGGGCATTTGTGAGTTTTGAACACAGTAACTTCAGATTTGGTGTTTACAGTCATTGTTATTCCGTCCTTGTTAGTGTATGTAGAACCTGTTCTGACTCAGTCTGATAATAGAACTGTATTGTGCAGTATTGATGCTGAAACCACATCCACTCCACAAATAACTTCAACTGATGATAGAAACATGAATCCAAATTATGAGTGTTTCAGGGATGAAGGAACTGACTTCTCAAATACATACTATGTGAGTGCATTCACAACATACTGTAATTATTCTGTGTGGTAGATATTTAACCCTTCTATTATCCTCAAACATTTTACCCTTAGGATCAATCTGACCCAAGGGATATTTGCCTCCAGAAAATGATTTCCATAAAATTGTCGACCAAGTCTCTGTGTCAGACACTTTTTTTATTATTAACGTTATTATTAATATTGTATTTGAGATGATAATTTTAGATGCGAGGCATGCGTAGCTGGTCAGACTTGGATCATGTGATCAACCCCGAGTCTACATTGCCTTCCTCATTTTGCCAGGAGTTCACAAGTCCAGTTGTTTCCCACATGCCCAAAATACCAGAAGTATCAAAGTTCTGAGGGGAATAGGTGTCCCCCCCCTGTTATGGATGAACTCAGAAGTATCAATTCTGGGGATGCTAGTTCACACACACACACACACACACACACACACACACACACACACACACACACACACACACACACACACACACACA
>JAQQZY010000028.1:34080541-34091668 GCA_030068375.1 Ostorhinchus rueppellii
ATTTTCTTAATTCATTTCAGGTTTTCATGTTATTTAAGGAAACTCTGTAGCTATAAACATTTCATCATATTTTATTTTTGTCACTGTTTTTTCCTGGTCCGGCCCACTTGAGATCATATCGGGCTCTATATGGCCCCTGAACTAAAATGAGTTCGACAACCCTGCTTTAGAGGATCAAGCGGTAACAGAAACAGGACAGACTTACTTTAGAGTTAGCAAATGGACAGAGGATTCCCAGTGTGAAGAGGCCGAGTAAAGGACCCCCAATGACCCCGAAGATACTGATGACTGCCTGTACACGCAAACACACATCTGATTATAAAAGGCAAAGATTGTTATAATAAACCAAACTGCAATCTATCTGGTCATCTGTTGGCAGGACTGAAGGAAAAAGTACTGCAAAGGCTTTCAAGAAACATAGTGCAGAAGTTAAAGATGAGGACAGGGCACATCCTTACATTTTAGAGCAGATCCATTTGTAGGAGTGTAACCTGGAAGAGTTTTTCAAGGAAAAGTCTTCATACCTAGGGTAGCAGATGGATAAGCCATCTAAAATTACACCCTTCTTTAGGAATGTGCAAATGTGCATAATATTTTCCCAAGGACAAACATACTGTACAGCAATACAAAGGTATATTCACAGTATTACAGTATTTATAATACAATGAAAGAGTCAGTCCATCCCTTAATCTGGACCAATGACTGTTAAAAGCTTGAATATACTTTGTTCAACAGAAGTGGATTCATTCTCCTATCATGAGCAGTCTCTGTTCATGAGCTTCTTCCAATAAATGTTTCCTGTGTGATGGAGTTACAGTCTGGTACACCTGCTCACAGAAAAATGTTTCTCACCGTCCACCAAGTATCACAGACAGACAGACAGACAAAAAGACAGACAGACAAGGGTGATCAGATAACCTCTTTAGCAGAGATAATAAAGGAAGCTTCTACAATAAACTCTAACTCAGGGGTTCCTAAAGTGAAGTATGCGTACCCCCAGGGGCACTTGGATGAAGCCCAGGGGGTACTTAAATAAGTCATCATGTACAGAAATACAAAATAAGTAATGAGAATTATTGCTGACATATCAAACAGAATAAACACATTCATATAATAGTTTTATTGTCAATCGTCTTGTTTAATCTTTGGTAACATTTTTAGAACATTTCTATTTTATATTTTTCAAAATGAGTTTATTTTAGTTGATCAATAATAATTTTTTGTTGATGAAAGGTTCATTTATTAATTAATAACCAATTTATTTATCTTTCTTGTCAGTGAAAGAGGACACTTTTCAGTTTATATTTTGCACACGTAATTTACTTACATTTTTGTATTATTTTTTACGTTTAAATCTATGTTGTTTGTTTACAAAGTTTTGAAAATATAAACAGACACCGTTGGCACAGGAAAAAAATTTTGCCTAATTTTTTTCAATCGAACATGCTAAAGTGAGAGTTGAGGGTACTTTGCTAAAAAGGTATATTTCAGGGGGTACTCCACTGTAAAAAGTTTAAGAAACATTGCTCTAACTGAAAGTTTTTTCTCGCTCAGAATGGAGGAGTTTTACACTGAAGATAAACTCTACCTGTAAGATCCCTCCCATGACTGAGGCCAGCCCGGCCATTCCAATGCACAACAGCCCATAAAGTAAACCTGCAAACAACACAGGGTGAGAAAGGGAGACTTCAGCTGCTTCCATCAGGTTGTATACAGAACATCAAAACTGTCTGCTCACTCAGTCCTTTGGAAATCCGAGACAGGCTTTTGTCAGAAATCTGAGTATAGGGTTTGATCAGATCCTCTACTGTGACTGCAGCAAGAGCATTGATGCTGGAAGATACTGTGCTGGAGGGATAGAAGAGCAAATGTATGTTTTAGATGCACTGAACAAAAAAGAAATTGGTATATTGTCAACTTTCCACTTTGTGAAAGAAGTATTGTCATGTGTGCTGATTTAATTATTTATGATTTCAAGTAAATAAGTGAATGAAGCAGATCCTATATAAAATGAGACATTCAATTATCAAAACTCAGAGAATATAATTTCTGTGACGTCTATGTGTGTGTTGGATGTACAAACTTTAAATGTTTCATGTTAACCTCAGAGATCCGCTGTATGCTGCTGAAACAAACAGTCCAGGAAGGCCAGGGTAGCTTCCCAAGATGTCCATCACCAAATATGGCATCAGCTGCAAAAGCAGAGAGACACATTTACATGACCATGAGGCTCAGTGAGACTAAAAGAAGTACCGTCTGTTATAATGTTGACTGATGAACACGGGAAGTTGTGTCATCATTTTTTTCTTTTTAATGTTTCCTCTGGTCTAAAGGGTTATTTATTTTTTCATCAATCAAACCTGATCAGGGGCAGAGATCAGTCCAGCAGTCCATGGGTCACAACTCTTATAGACTGAGTAAAGACACAGTCCTGCAAAAACGGAGCACAACAAGATGGAACACAGGCCTAAAAGGTTGATGTACAGAGATCTGAAAAAGAAAGAAAGAAATATGAACAATTAATCAACTGCAAACCACTTGTTCAGTGGCAGGTTTTTAGTATAATGTATGACACTGTGAATAATAAATACGCTGTGTATTGGAGTAAATGTGTCCAAAAGTCAAACAGGACTAACAGTCTGGCTTGGCCGATGCTTTTGCAGGAGATGTATCTCTGAACCTGGGCCTGATTGATTCCATAGATGCTGATCCAGATAAATGTTCCTCCGATGGTAATGGTCCAAAAAGTGTGTCTCCTCAGAGGATTTATGTCAAAACTGAAGAAACAGAGCAACATGACAATTTTAACTTCTAACCTTAATGTTAAAACATCCCCATATCACACCATGTACATATCGTCAGCCTCTTAAAATAATTGTCTAAGTCATTTTGGCATGTTCAAAAATTTGTCAGTCATTTAATTCGCTCATGTTCCATGTTTGGCTGACCTTGTTGTTTGTACGTCAATAGGAATCTACTGTTATAACTTTTGATTAAAATTGTTAGTAAATATCATATATTTAACAAATGGTTCAGTTTTTTTGTGTTTCCTGAAAAATCTGAAATAGTTACTTAGGTGATTATTTTTAAGAAGGCGTCGATATGCTGCCATGATGATGTAAATATGTACATAATATTTCATTTTAATTCAAATTCTTTATTTATTAAATACCAAATGTATATTTTTGTCTTTACATGTTTCATTTAAGTGGTTTTTCTACCTGTCTTTCTGCAGTTGCTTGTATATTGCTGCTGTTAACTGTGGGATGAATAAAGTCTTATCTTATCTTAAAAGGGGTTTGGAAAAACTGAAATATAATATACACCTAGCATGTTAGTGCAGTGCCAGTCACTCTATTACTTATACTCACTCCCAGAAGTTGAGTCTGCCACCTTGCTGTGAATCTGAAATGATAGCAAAGACTCCTCCTTGTAGCACTACAGATCTGATGATGACAGCGAGGAAGCCTGCAAGCATGACACCAACCTATGGAGAAATTAGAATTATTTCTAGGAAATCTACTGTTTATGATCTTATCTCCAGTTCTGATAATATAATGGGGTTTTTTTTGTAACCATTTTCTTTTTATTTTGTTTTTCTTACAAATAATGCAAACAATAATGAAAACAAACAATAGAGAACTACTATTGTAGAAAAGAGGAGGAAAAAAAGAAAAAAAACCCCAAAAGAATCTCTAAACAAAATAACAATAATCCCCTCAAAGTGATCCTGTTTATCCCCACATAGTTCACTGTCATAAGCCCAACAAGTCCCTCACCTGTCATGATGCAGTCGTGCTAGTTGATAAATAAAAATGCTTATGTCAGATTACGCTAAGGATTTTTGGAATATGTAAAAAAAAAAAAAAAGGGTCCCATATACTATAAAACTTTGCAGTTGTCCACAGTAAAAAACAGTGTCATAGTGTTTAACTCTTAGAGAGTTGAATTTAGCTCTGTTTCAGGTAACATTTGGTCCCACTCAAAATTAGAGTAAAATTTACTCTATGGCCAATGTCAAATTTTCAGTTAATTCTACTCAGTTCACTGTCAAAATTAACAATGAAATGTGTAAAAATATTTAACACTGGTACTTTCACACTGCTAGAGTAATATGATTACACTTTATAGAGCTATTTTTACTACAGATTTAGTTATAAAATGACTCTAATGTTTTACTATGTATTTCTCTGCGGTGTTATTTGCTTCATTAGTTTACACCCTATGCTAACATTGATATAATATAGAATTACAGGGGTCTCTGGGGTGGGGGTCAAGAAGGGTGCAAGTTTGTTCTATGGGTTCTAGTTACCCTAGTACATGCTTTTATTTTAATAGAGTGCAGTCCTGTCCACTTGTAATCCAATAAAAGCTACATGGCGACAGTTTTGGTTTTGTTCTGCTACAGGTTTGACTAATGGTGTCACGTTGATTAAAAAAATAAACATAAAAAGGACAATAAATGTTATAAAACAGACAAATGAACCTAAATAAACATTAACACTAAACCCCCTTGAGCCCCTGCACATAAAATAGGACATAATAAAATAAATGTCCAGTACCCACAATGCAATGCAGCAGACTGGCACTAATCATCACTGTGGGGAGTTGAATTTTACACTGCATCTGTGTAGAACTTTACACTGACTTTTAACTCTAGTGTTAGAACTGGTTTACTCTCCATAGAGCTATAAATACTCTATCTAGGTTCAAATAGTTTGACTTTGAAATACTGACACTGCATTTTTTTATTTTTTTTTAAGTGTATGCTGAAGTGAATCTTAAATTTTTTCCAGTTTTAAAGAGGACATAAGGTCATGGAGCCACTGTGCATGAGTAGGAGGGGCCGAGTCTCTCCATTTGAGTAGGACACCATGCCTCACCAGCAGGGAACTGAACAACAGGGCATGTCTCTTAAATGATGGTATAGTCACCTGATTATCAGTGACCCCAAACAGAGTAACCACAGGATTGGGATCCAAACAAATACCTAAGATTTTGGAGAAGGAATAGAAAACCTTTGTCCAGACAAGTACAGGACCAGTATATGTGAATGAGTGAGGCATATAATGGGTTATTTTTAAAAGATTAGCCTGTGATGCCATTGTTGTGGGTGAAAACAAACTACTGTTTTGAGACTTTCTTTTGTTTTTGTTTTTTCTTCTGTGGTGTTCTACTGTGCTGACCTACTGTATAGCTTCTGTGTGTCACATCCTGACATAGTAAAACACTAAAAGGTATGACACATGCACAGTAATCCCTGATATTAAAATTCAAACCTGAGCATTTAGCACCAGTAAAACCACTTATCTATGTTTATCCTACCTGAAACACATCTGTCCACACCACCGCCTTCAGACCACCCTGTAATAACAGAGACCAGAAACAATACAAGTGCTCAAGTGTTGAAGTCGTGAACATACTGTTATGTTGTGGAGATATTGTGGTGTGTATGAGCTGTTGTTAAACACTGGTTCATGTGTCAAAAGTGGTTTTTCTTACGTACCAACGTGCAGTAAAAGGTGCAAACCACACCTGTGGATATTAATGCACCCCACAGATCCAAACCAGTCACTAAAACAAAGTAAAAAAAGAAAAGAAGGAGCCTTTGGTACACAGGTCAGTCAACAAACAGCTCAAGTGTCGACAGGTATAACTGATATGTGAACACTGTGGTCTTCAACTAATGTACCTTGGTTTAAAGCAAGAGCCGGAGCATAAATGACGATTCCAGTGTAGAGGATCTGGAACAGTAATGACATAAATGACCCATTAGAGGTTTGAGCCACTGGAGCCAAAGCCCCGTTGTTATGTGCTGACTGGTTTATTACGCACTGTTTGAACAATGAAGAGCATAGTTCCCAGCAGACGAGTGGCTCTGTTAAAACGCAACTCCAGATACTTGATAAAGGTATGACAAGGAGAGAGAAGAAAATACATTAAAGGGCACAATGAGAGTTTGTCTAAGCACAAAACATCCTTCTATATGGCAGTCATAGCAAAAGTTGAGTACTGAGAATTCAGAATTGACCAGAGCAAAAATATTCACCGTCCTTCGCTTTGAAAACAATATTTTTCAAGAACAGTGGTTGATGTTTTATTCCTTTGAGTTTATTTATACTTCTAGGCCACATTTTTTGTGCACATACAGCAACAGAACCTTTGTTTGAGATACAGTTACACAAAGCATACACATAAAGCTGGAATAAAATATTTGTACCTCTTCTTGTGAACTGATTGTGACAATGTGATTTATTCATGATAAAGTGTAACTGGGACTTAGTATGTAAGTATTACAGGTCAAAGATGATTACTAGTATGTATATATAGTTTTTTCTTTTTTACGAGTTAATTTTAAAGCTGTTTTTATATCCTTAATCTATTTTTTTTGGTATTTTATTGTATTTTTAATTTTGAGATGGAGAGAGTGAAAGTAAGAGAGAACTAAACTGTTGTTGTTCCCTTTGTAAGTTGCTTTGGAAAAAAAGTGTCTGCCAAATGCATAAATGTAAATGTAAAATGTATAAACAGGAGCAAAAAGAGGAATGTGTCTGAAGACAAATGTGCAAAAGTGTAATTTTTTTTGCTATGAAGAGACTAAAGCAGTCTCATAAGACTGTGATGGTTATGTTGTACATTGCTGTATAATGTACAGTATCTTGGCACAGAAACTCTGGCCTCACCTCGTATGTGCTAGTGATGGCCAGTTTGTAGAAGACGGGCAGAAAGATCTCTGACGTCACTATCATGGTCAATACATAGGAGATGGCAAAAAATCCAATGCTGGCTCCATAGCGGTACACCTACAAAACAGGTATGATATGAATGGGAAATCTTAAGCTTATAACATAAATGTTCAGCTTGCAAAAGCATCAAATCCTCATCCTCATCATCCTGGGCATGCCTTACAGAGCATGTGAGCACAATTTCGCCTTTTTCTGCATTGGAATGTGTGTTTTTTAGGTGTTTCCCTATATTTCAGCCACAGATTGATCCTCAATGTAAACAGATTTCAAACTGCATGTAGCAATTTGTGCTTATCTGCTCAGACAGGGGTTGGTTTTGTGCACAATATATGTCTATTCCTTAATTTACATCCATGCAAATGACACAGGTGCAACGATGACACTGTCTGCTCGCATTATAGTTTGTAATGAAATCTTCCCTTGTGAATTACATGCTGTATTTAAGTCTAGTTTGTACTAGTTTGGTGCCTGGCCACAAAATTGATGCAGTCCTTTTGTGGATCTGATTACACTGGTCTACAAGTAAAATGGTTATGGAATAAAAGTAGTGAAATGTAACCACATGTGAGTCACTGATAAAGAAAAATCCAGTCTTAAGTGCTGGTTGACTGAAGTTTCTTACATACAGTCTTGGGTCAAAATGTAAAATTT
This sequence comes from Ostorhinchus rueppellii, assembly GCA_030068375.1. Lineage (NCBI taxonomy): Eukaryota > Metazoa > Chordata > Actinopteri > Kurtiformes > Apogonidae > Ostorhinchus > Ostorhinchus rueppellii. The sequence continues at coordinate 34,087,939 of JAQQZY010000028.1, forward strand.
GAGAATTAATGATTGAATAGGTTGAACTCCAAAGGAATATTAGTGTCAGAGCTACTTCAAAACACTGTCTGCACATGACAATACATTCACTTTACAGGTTTAATTTCGTGGAACATTTATAAATCCATTGTATAAATGTACATTTATATGTGTAATAACACTTCATCATATGCCTTGGAAACATCAGCAAACCAGCACTTTGGTCATTTGTTTTCTAATTAATCATATTAAAATATGTAACATTTAGCACATTTAATGTCTGAAACATGATTTCTAAAGAATTGTAGAACAGTGTTACACTTACATTTATAGCCCATATATGAAGCAAGAATGTCAAACTGAATATATGTTCTCTGCATTAGAGTCAGTTGTAATTTTATAACACACTTGTAGGACACACTGGTCCACTGCTTTTGTAGTTGCTTGTACACTCTGACATATGTGAAAACTTTATTGACAGCTGTTTTATTCAGCACATTATGTAGTTATACCTTTGTCTGTGTATTAAAAAAAGTTTGGATGTAATGTACTGTCATATTAAATTACAACTATGCATGTACGTAACATGTTCTTCTGGTTTGGTGTGAGGTTTAAGTGTATTGATGACACATTATACAGATTATTCTGTACCGTGACTCTACTTTTCTTTGTTTTGTTTGAAAAAACAAAAAAAATCCCTGAAGCCCTTTATATTTTTCTGCCTTCCTCTTCTGTTTCTGTATCTACACTGTTACTGTAGTATAACAGTCTTTCACAAACGTCATCCTGCAGACTGAAGAGTCAAACAATTATTTTCAACGAGGAAGATTTTTCAATGAGGAATCAGGCATAAAGTCAACCTACTGTGACCGTACCTCAGCTGGATTGGATAAAACTGTGATGGCAGACATGAAGCTGGCAGTCAAAGATAGGGAGACAGGCAGGGCTGTCAGTCTCCGTCCCCCCATTAGGAAGTCTGCAGAGCTTCTCTGGTCCCTGTCCACCCAGGCATAGTAGATCCCAACGGCAGCAGACATCACCAGCATGAGAGCAAACACCACATAGTCACCCATCGCAAAGGAGCCAGTCACCGCAGAGCCCCCTGACATTTTGGTCAAACCAAAACTAAAAAATACTGCAGAGAAACTCCTCAGAAAAGTAATCAAACTGTCCCATGTGTGTTGCACTCAGAGTGGTCCCGAATGAATAAATAGTCTGGCACCACCACCACCATCATCGTCATCATCATCATCATCATCATCATCATCATCATCATCGTCGTCTCACTCAACGCTGAGTTGAAAGGAGGTTTGTGTCTGTGCCTGTGTGGGTGGGTGTGAGGGATTGTATGTGAATTCCAGGCAGGTACATGTGGAGTCAAGAGGCTACACCAATGTATTGTCCACCTGACCACAGAGTAACAGACACTGGACTCCACACACCTCAAACAGAGTACTTGGAAAATACTGAATGTTGAAATATGTTGAAACATTTTATTGTAGAAAAGAAAGAACCAGATGCATGTCATCTGGAAGAAAGAGCAGATGATGAACCATGTATGTAGCTTATATTTGGTGTTCATTCATTCATTCTGTTTTTCCAGTTTAGTCATTTCCAACTGAGGAAAAGATGTGTTATTCTATCATGGATCTGAGATACATGCTGCCAAGAGCAACAAAAAAATTATCATCAAAATTATGAGATGCAGGCTTAAATTTGAGTCTCAACAGGACTTCTGTTCTTACAAAACAGAAGAAAAGCCAAATTTTGGCTCTAATATTTAAAATGAATGACCCATCAATGGCAGTGTTGGCTTCCTTTGACTGTCAACGAGTGAAGCCCCCTAGTGGATATGAAGTTAAACAACTATTGAGGCCAATGACGGCTCCTTTTAACATAGTAAGTCAGACAAGGAACGAATTTAAAGTAAAAACCATATTAAAAAATGGAATTGAGTAATAATACGCCAAAAATAACTTTAAAAATTTAAAAATGTATCTGGTGGCCACGAGTTGATCAAAACGCAGTCCTTGCAATAGATATTTTTTTTATTTCCTTCGCAGACAGTTAAGTTGGCATGCAAAAAATGGTTTCTTATCTATTTTATTTATTCATTTCTATATTTATTGCTTTTAATGGTTATCGATCATTTTCTATAAAATAATGAAATTTTCTACTTCCACCGTAAATGCTCTTGTGTGTGCTCTTTGTTCGCGCAGACAAAACCGGAAGTGTATATGGGGTTACTCTCTTGGCTCTTCCGCGACCATGCGGAAAGACAATTTCCCATAATGCTTTGTTCATCATGTCTGCCCCCTGATATCGGCGTGTGTGTGTAAACAGTACTAAGAACAAGGAGGCAAACCAAACTGTAGGTTTAATGAAAAGTTTTAAAACGGACGCACATCTTTGTATCGGTTCTCTCGTGCTTGGTCGGTGAAGGAGGTGAAAATGAAGATTAAATCCAAGTCTTCGTATCATAAATCTGAGAATACTTACAGGGTGAGAGACGCATTCATAAGGCTAATACAGCATGGTGCAAGCAGAGAAAAAGCACTGTGAGCATATTTAACAGGTGTTAGAATTACAATTAATCTAATCTAATCTAATTAGAATTAGAATTACATAGTCCAGACAGTAGTTGTGATATATTTGTACTGGGTTCATTCTTAGTTCATTATTACTCACTAATTTTAAGATTAGTACCTTGTCTTCCAACTGTGGTATTCTAAAAATTGTCACGCTTGTGTTTTTCAGTTTCTCACGTTTTCTGAGAGACTTGCCAATGTGAACATTGATGTGATCCATCGCATAGACAGGACTGGGTCTTTTGCAGAGGTATGAACAACCTTCTCTCTCATCCTTTCACAAGTAGTGTTTTTGTTTTTGTCTCTGTGTAGTAATGCTGTCTTTGCTCTGACGCAGGAAGTAGAAACCTACTTTTCTGAAGGACTTACAAAATGGAGAGACCTCAATTTAACAGAACATTTTAGTACGTACAGCATAAAGACACAAATGTTTTTATTCAACTTTGAAAAAGGTTTCACTCCCTCTGATGTTTGCACCTCTCTGTTTGCAGCAACATTTTTGAAAGAGGTTTCCAACAAGAGCCAGTCCTTCAACATGCTGGTGTTCCATCAGGAGACCATAGTGCAGAGCCTGAAAACACACCTAGCTGTGAAAAACAGTCTGGCCTACCAGCCACTGTTGGAGTAAGTTCATTCTGTTGTAGCGTGCAGTGTTGGGAGAAATATTAACCTACATACTCGAGTAAAAATACTTCCACTCCACTGGGAAAACAGTACAAGTAAATCCAGGGGCTTGTGCAGGTCTTGAAAGTCTTAAAAGTGTGACATTTTGAAATGCTGTTTTCCAGACCTTGAGAAGTTTGGAATTTTCTATAAAAGTCTTAATAAAGTATGGGAAAAAGTTTCTCTCATAGTTGAATTTTAGAGAATGATCAAATGCACATAATCTTGTTAGATAAGAAATACATGAGGCATATAAAAAAAAACTGTATATGGTTTCACTAACTGGTCAGCACTGGAATGATTCTAGTGGAACTGGTTTGTGTGATATTCATGCAGGGGATGCAGTTGTGAAAAAGTCTTTTATGTAGATAAAGAGCAAACACCCTGTAAATGTTCTTCAGTAAAAGCGTAGTTAAGTCAATCTATTATCTGTGAAATGTTGTTAAAGAAGACTGCCCTATGCTCAGATTCTGTATAGGGGCATAGTGACATGCAGCCAG
>JAQQZY010000028.1:34112131-34124547 GCA_030068375.1 Ostorhinchus rueppellii
TTTGTTCCAGACAACAGGTGCATAGAAACTAAACGCTGCTTCCCCGTGTTTAGTTCTGACACGAGGAACAGTCAGCATGGGCATATGTGCAAGGGGCGGGGTTTGTTGTGCACCACTTGTTGCAAATATGTCTCTGTTGTTGTTGTTGTTGTTATTATTGATACAGTAGGGACAACATCCAAGAGCTTTTATTTTGTATTTAAGTCTCTGTATTGTTGTGTGATTGTCCTCTCCAGCTGAATGCATTTGACAGTCGACACTTGGATGAAATCTACTTCGACGTGCGCTTGTCAGCTTTCCAAGATGCTACCAGACGTGTGAAAGACATGCAAACTCTTGACCTGGACTTCATCACCACCATCATGCACAACTGCTTCCACACCTATGAGGTAAGAGAGAAGAAGGTGATCACGATTTTTGTTGAGACAGTAGCCTTTTTTGTTGTTCACTTGTGCTCACAGACATGTTTCACTTTCCCCCCTCCCTTCCTTCTTCCGTATGTGCAGATTGGTGACATGTCACTGGCAGACAACGCCACCTTATGTCTCTCTGCAGTGATCACCCAGCTGGCAGCGGTCGGAGCTGGAGAACAGGTGTACAGGGACATCATACAACACACCATCCTGGATGCAGTGCGCAAGGGATTACGCAGCAAAACAGAGGTAATAGACAAGCACAAGCATACGACAAATCTTACAGTATGCCTAGTAATACTGGTTATTTATGAAACCACTGATCACCAGCATAAAGCCAATATAATTATGTGGTCCATCACTTTCAGAATGTTCAGCATGAATACACAACCGTTCTCGCCTGCTTGGTGAAGACTTTTCCTTCCAAAAAAGAATTCAGAGACTTGGTGCAGCTCACCGACTACAACGACCCTGAATCGGACTTCTTTGAGCACATGAAGCACATCCAGGTGAGACAGAATAATATTCATGCATCCCTTTCCATCTAGTTTTTATCTTTATTCTACCTCTTGCATATTAAATGGGGATTCCTTTTTTTTTATTAGATCCATCGTCGAGGTCGCGCCCTACGGAAGCTGGCCAAGAGTCTGACTGAGGGCACTGTGGTCATGACGTCTCGCTCCCTCCAGAGTTATGTCATGGCTTATGCCATGACCGCCCTCCTCGATGAAAAAATGCTGAAGGTGACTCCTGCACAACCTGTCATTTTACTAATTCAGCTCTTATTTACACTTAGAAAATATACTGAGGTGAAGGTCTTGTTTTCAGAATAATTGGGTAAAATAAACATCAGGGTTCCTATGCAAGTATGGAAAAGTATGGTGTTTGATTTGATAAATTTTCAGGTCTCGAAAAGTATGGAAAAATATTCAAATTTCCAAGACTGTTACCACTATTCTGTTTTCTAAAACTTAAAATTATGAATATCCAAAAAAAAAAAAGATCAATATTTTTTTTTATTTTATTTTTTTAAGTCATTGGCTTTTGCAGCTAAAATGTTTGTGTGAGAGCACATACAGTAGGCTATACGTCCCAGAAAACATTTGGGCAGATTGACAGGTCGAATCCCCAGTCTTCTGCTCCTATCCTCCTCCAACCCATTTTTAGGCCCGCCCAGGTGTCGTCAAGTTTCACTGCTGGTTTGACAGACAGGTGATGTCCATACACTGTTTGTGACCGAGCTGTTCAACATGCCTTGTATGATCGATGGCAGAGCTCATAATGGGTAGATGTAAATTCTCTGATGACTGGCTCATAAATCCAAATATAAAGACTGGTTGGAATTTTTTTTACCAAGACATCTGGAAGTTAGGGTCTGGAAAAAGTATGGAATTTTGAAATTTCAAATGTGTAGGAACCCTGAAACATGACAAATAGATAATAAAAACAATGAAGGCATTTCAGGAAAACACTCTTTTGAATTGAAAGTAATTGAAATGGAAAACAAATTTATTGGATAAAATAAAACAAAAACATCAACAGGAAAATGTCATTAAAAGACCCCCAAAAAATACCAACAAAGTGAGTACAAAATCATTCTGTAATTTTTTTATTTTTTATTTTTTGGATGACAGCAGCACAGATTAAGACAGCAGGAGGATGATATGACAATAAAACCAGTGTGACCTGAAGTTTGATGAATGCCAGTGTCTATCACATCTCATAGCTAGGGAGTTCCACCCAATCTGAATACAGCTCACGATGATATTGGCAAGCAAATAATCTCCAAATGCTTGAAAACTGTAGCTGAAGAATACATAGTGATTTAAAAAAAAAAAAAAACTGTGTTCATAAGCATCTTTCTACAACACAGAGCAAAGTCTTTTGCTATACCAGTACTATTGTTGGTAAAGTTGATGAGATTTGGTCATGAATACATGTAGAGTATCTGCACGGTTGCATCCTAACTTAATATCTCATCACATTCAGTATGAAAACATGACTTCAGCATCAGTGGAGGTGGTGGGTGCAGTGTGTCGCAGGCTCACCTGGTCCAAGTACCTGTACTACCTCAAATACTTCATCCACATCCTGCAAACGGCACAAGCTGAGCAGAAGCTGGCTGTTCGGTAGGAGTTGTCTTTTTATTCTTGTCATTTTGCCTTGAAATGCAATTAGTTTTGTACCTTAAAATGTTTATTTAACCCCTCCACACACACACTTCCCCCTCTTACTTCCAGTTTGCTGGTCACAGTTCTGGAGGCGTACCACTTTGACCACCAGACCCTCAGTAAAGAAATGGAGGCTGCTGAAGCCAGAGAAGGTAAGTGACTCAACTGGTTTAATCTAATCTAAATGCTCTCATGCATCTTTCTCTGTGGTGTTCTCCTATATCAGGGGTGGGCAATCCTGGTCCTCGAGGGCCGGTATCCTGCATGTTTTAGATGTGTCCCTATCATCAAGCTGTGCAGAAGCCTGATAACGACTGTCAGGTGTGCTGGAAGAGGGAAACATCTAAAAGATGCAGGGTACCGGCCCTCAAGGACTAGGATTGGTGACCCCTATCCTATATGTATTTCTTTAAACTATTGAACACGGTGGTGCAGTGGAGAGCACTCGTGCCTCACAGCAAGAAGGTCCTGGGTTCGATTCCAGCACCTCCCACCATCCAAACACTGATACGTTAACTGGTTAATCTAAATTGTCCATAGGTGTGAATGTGAGAGTGACTGGTTGTTTGTGTCTGTGTTGACCCTACGATGAACTGCTGACATGTCCTGGGTGTATTCCGCCTTCACCCATATGTAGCTATCCTAGTGAGGATAAAGCAGGTTCAGATAATGAATGAATGAACAATTTAACAAAACATCAACTAAAACCAATCCAGTGATGCCTTTAGACACACTCTGCCACACTTTGTTTTTGACATATATTACATATTGAGGTGGTTATTACATATGAAAATTGCACATTTTTGACGAAAATATGAGGAGATGCATTATTTCAAAACAAATCTGGATTTCTTCAACTGTCATACCAATTGTAGTTGTATGGTGTTCAAGAAGTATTTTACAAAGGGTGACAGATTAATACGTAATGCTGTGTTTCCATAATGAGTGTAAATATTTGATATGTGTTTTTTTTTGTTGTGTATGTGCTGTCTTTATGCTAACTAAACGAAGTATAACTTGCTGGTAAAGACTAAACATTTCTACTTGTGGTTCAATATTTAACTTAAGTTAAATTTGTTTTCCTGCAATTTGCATCTCTGCAAGGGGGGAAAGTGGCTGTTGATGCTGATGACGATGGGGAGGACAATGCAGCCGACGAGTTTGATGCAAGTGACGATGAGGAAGCCATGGAAACTGACAGTAAGACTGCTCCAGCTGATGTTCCCATGGAAACAGACACCACTGATGGAGAAAAGGAAGCTGTCTCCAGTGAAGCAGCCACTACTGGAGTCAAGAAGCCGGTGGTGCCAAAACCCAGCATGGTGACCAGTGGGCTGCCTCAGAGCAAAGAGGAACTGGAATCTCTGATCAGTGCCATCCATCGGACGATTAATGACAGTGTGCTTCCCCGCCTTCACAAGTGTCTCACTGCAAAAGTAAACAAAACTCACTCTGATCTTCAACATGTCCTCATCTGCTCTGGCACCTCTTTGCGGAAGTTTAATAGGAATGTCTGTATCTTTTATGTGCTGATTAGATTCAGCGTGATGAGGAGCACAAGGCGGTCAAATCAAAGGATGTGAAGGATGAGGAGGTGGTCCGAGTACCGATCGCCTTCGCCATGGTGAAACTGATGCAAACTCTGCCTCCACACATTATGGAGGCCAACCTGCCGGGGTAGGCAACTTCATGGTCTCTGTTTGAGATCTGCAAAGTACACTAGATTGTCCAAGTGTCTGTTTGCATATAAGGAATTTAGCATAGTTTCCTTTTTTACTCTGTGTACATAGACATGGACAAAACAACTTTGCTTAACTCTTGTGCAGTCCTTGGGGTCAATTTGACCCCATTCCACTGTCTCTGTCTATCGGATGTTGAAGGTCGTACAAGGGTTAAACAGGGTTTCTGCAGATCATTAAAAAGCCTTAAAAGTCATCTAATAGATTTTGTGAAAATTAAGGCCTTAAATAGCATTAAATTCAAGGTCCAGAGGCATTAAAACATTAAATGCACTCAATGGGGGAAAAAAAGCATTGTTATTCACGATTTATTGCGATCTATATAAACAGTTAATAATATTGATTGGAAGTGTAGTGTGATGATTGACAGGTGGAAGCATTTAATCAGCTATTGTTTATGGTCGATACACAAAGTCACAACGCTGGATGCTTGAAATGCAATGTGCTCATGCTGTGGCAAAAGAGTGGAGGGAATATTAGCAAATGTTGGAAAAATGGAAAATGCAAGTTTCAGCAGAAGTGATTGGAGGAGGAAAATATTCAGAACCTGGTTAAAGCCTGTGGACGGTAAAGTGTCATAAAACTGTATCTGCAGTTGGACATGAGGATTAAATTTATTTAAAGTGGCATTAAAAAGCATTAAATTAGATTTACTGATACCTGCAGAAACCCTGTTAAAACACATGGAAAATGAAAGAACAAATAGTGTCGTCACTTTGAGTCATTATTAGGGCAATAGTCTGTAGGTTAAAACTGTTCCTGTAGCACACGACCACTCAACACCTGTGTGTACAATCCAGGATCCTGATTAAAGTGTGTATGCTGCTGAGGAATCGCTTCCAGGAGATCCGAGACGTGGCTCGTGGAACACTGATTAAAATTATAGAGACCCTGGGCTTCAGGTACCTGCAGTACCTGCTCAAAGAGATGCAGAGTCTCCTCATCAAGGGCTACCAGGTAGGAGCTGAGACGCAAACATAAAGACAGATACAAACCTACAATATACTACATCTGTACTGTTTCATTCAGGGTGATAATGCCTGTCTCTGTGTTTCCGTTTGCCTTTCATCCAGGTCCACGTGCTGACATTTACAGTGTACCAGTTACTGTCTGCCCTCAGTCCAACCCTAAAGAGCGGTGACCTGGACCCATGCATGAACATGCTCATTGATGTAAGGACTTACTTCACCCTGCAAAGCCCCATAAGCATGATAAAAAATTAAATTTACCTTTTTACGTTTGTTTTCCCTTTACTGTTGGTTAGATCTTCAACAATGAGTTGTTTGGGGCTGTGGCTGAAGAAAAGGAGGTGAAGGGCATCGTATCCAAGCTGATGGAGGCGAGACACAGCAAGAGCATGGACTCCTATGAGCTGCTCACCAAGTTCTGTAGTAAGGAGAGCATCACGAAGCTGATACTGCCGCTCAAAGAGGTGAGGAAGGGCTTAGTGTAATACGCAGAAAGAGAAAATATAGTGAATTGCACTTTGAACACTCAGGATTTAACATTGTCTTCCTGTTGTTTCTCTGTAAACAGATTCTAGAGACCTCATCCAGCCTGAAGGTGTGTAACCGGGTGGCTGCTGTGCTGCGACGGCTGGTCCTGGGTCTGCTTGCCAACACTGGCATGACTTCCCAGGATATCCTCCTCTTGAGCCACGGACTGGTGAGCGAGAGCCTGCCACTGCTGACGAAAAAAGACCGGTACGTACAAAAACATAAGCTGTTAAAATACAGAAGATCACTCAAGCACTCACTCTCATCTGACATTCATGGATACTATATGGATTTTTGCAGAGAGAAAGCATCAGCTCAACCACCCCCAGACCCCAGATTGCCCCCTCCTAGCTGCCTACTGCTTCCACCAACACCAAAGAGAGGTGGTCAGAAAGCTCCAGTCAGCAGCAGAACCAACATGCACATCCTGGTGGACGCTGGGCTAAAGGTATCCACAAAGCAGGGGGAGGAAATACTCCGATCTTTTACAGAAAAGCTGAATTTTAAATCTTACAAGAAAAGGTTGGCTACTAAAAACAAAAGCAAAACAACATACTAAAGGTGCACAATAGACTGTAAAAAGGGATGCATTAATGTGATCACCTGAGTGTTACGGCTGCTAATAGTGGCAATTATGGTTATTTGAATAACTGTACATACTGTTGACTTACCTTATGTACAGTAATGCATTCTTTATTACTTGCTTGTTTTTATTAATATGAAACTGAAACGTAATTGCTGACTTAAGGTATTTTTAATAACTGTAATAAACAGTAAACAGACAAATATTTTTGCCTTAAAAATTTTGTCAAGAAGAAGTAAAGGACCTGAAAATAGAAACACTGAAGTTAAGTACAAAAAAGTGTACTTGATTAATATATTTAGTTGCATTCTACGACTGTCCCAAACACTTAATGTGACTCTAAAACTGCAGAGCTTGAGTGTATTTTATCATTACGAGGAAAACTTTGCATTGTTACCTTTTAAAGGAGTCATATTTTACTTTAAAAAAAAAAAAATTAAAAAAAATGGAATTATTCATTTTAAAACATGTCCCTGTGCTCTACATAAACTGTAAATGCTCTGCTTTGGCCTGAATTCTTCATTAATTCAACTCCACAGGTCCATCTTCAACCCTATTTCTGAGTAATGACACCAGAAAGGTCATTTTTAGCGCCGATCCTTTAAATGCAAATGAACCACTTAATGCCCCACCCCCTCCAGGTTGTTGACTGTGCTGCTCTGTCCCATTCAGCCACTTATGTTCATTAATACAAGCGACAACTGAACATTTTAGGTGATCAGCTTAAAGTTTGGACATATTTTCAGTTTTTATAACAACCGCTGCTGCTGATAAACAATTATGTAGTCGGAGAAATTTTTGTTGGAAGTCTTGACCTTATATGTGCGAATGTTGTGGCGTAACTAGTTATAGTTACGCCGCAAATTAAGAGGGAATTAGAACAGGTTGTAGAAAACCACTTGATTTTTGCCAAAATGAATATAAAGATAGCTTTGCAGCACCTGGAGGGTTCAAATTCAAACTTTTTGAACTATTAGGGCCCAAATACACAAATAAATAAATCAACCAATGACTCATAAAAGTAAGTTTAACAAAATATAAGTCCTTTAAGTATTCAAATGGTCTGAGAGGACACAGTATGTCAGCATCTACTCCCTGCCTATAGAAAAGTTACTATGACTGTAGTATTTTTTAGAATCCCAGACGTTTTCACACAGAAGGAGGATTAAGTTGAATGACGACCATAATTACTGCTCACTGTTCACATTCCATCGGATGTGACCTGGATGTGACTGCACTGCTTTAATCCATGTGTGATACAAAAGCATGGGAAACTGGTTTCAAGTTGCCATAATAGCAGGGAATGCCATCAGGTCTTTTATTTTTAAATTTAGTCTTTGTATTTGGACCAAGAAGAGAACACAGTTTTTCCCCTTATTCTGGCTCCAGTGTCCTATTGGTATCAATTTATGGGAAACTGCTCAGTGGTTTACATCAGTTATTCGGGGAAAAGCTTGTTCATACACTAACTAGAAGTGAAGTGTTTGTGAGTACACATTTTCCTACTCTTCAGCTGCTTCACATGAGTATGAAGAAAGCCAAAGTGACATCATCTGAGGCCTCAGCTCTGGAGATGCTGGATCCTTTTGTTCTGCTGCTACTTGACTGCCTGAACTCCATGCATGTCAAGGTCGGTAACATTCAGTAAAAAATATGATGTTTCAAGTAGATAAAAAGCATCTCATATCTCATACTGTCCCTTTTTCCTCCTCTGTCCAGGTGATAACCGAGGCTCTGGTGGCATACACGTGGCTGTTGAAGTTCCCTCTGCCTGCAGTGGAGCAGAACGCCACCCAGCTGACAAAGCAGCTCTTTATCCTGTTGAAGGATTACTCCAAGGCTGGAGCGGCCCGTGGGGAGAACTACCACCTGGTCCAGAACTGCTTCAAGGTAGTAGCACTGCAAAGAATAAATGCATGGTTCTATACGTGAACAGGTGGAACCATTGTAGTTTATTGGAGGGTTATTCTAGTTAAAGTGAAACTACCAGTGAAAAAATATTTATTAAGAATTAAGAATCGTTATTTTGTCAGTAGGAGTTCACAACCGTAAATATGTACATGCACCAAACACCGAAATGTGTCTCCTGCCTTTAACCCTTTAGATCATGCATGCATCACACGCTGCATACTAGGGGCAAATCAGGTGCCTGTGGAGCAAATTGGGGGGGGTTAAATGCCTTGCTTAAGGGCGCATCAGCCAACAACTCTCCCCCAGCTCAGGGAATCAAACCAGCGACCCATCAGTCACAAGCCGACTAACCTCAACACAGTTTAAAAACTACAAAGAACTAAAACAATAAAATTGCAAATTACAGGTGGTTCTGTGAATCTTATGAAGTTTTTTCAGTTTCTTTAAATCCAAGTTTTCTTCATAATAATTGAAAAATTAGTACAAAAAACCCATCTAAAACGAGACAGTTCATTGGTTATCATGCTGCTTTTGAGCAAAATGTTTTTCAGATTTGTTTCTTTTTACAGCTTATTAGAAATCCAAAGTGCAGTGTTCTTTGTTAAACATGTCCTCTGTTTGCCTCTCAGGCCATAACTATACTGGTGAAAAATGTCAAAGCCAACGTAATCTCAGAGACGCAACTACAAGTGCTGCTGGGATACGCTGAGGAAGACATCTACGACCAGTCTCGCCAGGCCACAGCCTTCGGCCTGCTGAAGGTACACGGTTAAAAGCTCTTCACTGTTATTTTAGTGTGGAGGCTGAATATGACCATCACCCATGTGTGTCTTCACCAGGCCATTCTGTCAAGGAAACTCATCGTCCCCGAGATGGAAGAAGTGATGACAAAAGTGGCCAAACTGTCGGTCACTGGCAGCAACGCTATGATCAGAGTCCACTGTCGACAGGTACTTACACACACACACACACCAAAACTCACCTGAATAGTGTGTGTAGCTGAGAGGTAATCAGTGTTTTGTGGTTTCAGATCTATCTGAAGTACCTGCTGGACTACCCTCTGGGGAGGAAGCTGAGAGCCCACCTGGACTTTGTGGTGGCTCAGCTAACCTACGAACATGACACAGGCAGAGAGTCTGTGCTGGAAATGTTGGCCTACATCTTCCAGACGTTCCCTCAGGTTTGTGAATAGCTGATACCTGTTTTTTTTTTGTTTTTTTTTTTATCCCTACTGTATCATGGTCCAAATAAAAGCCACTGCAAGGAAGACAGAAAACCAGACTGTGTTTATAATCGATCATTCATATATCAGACGGGTAGTTGTTTATTTACCTGCTTGACTAGTTTCAGCTACTTCCTGTAACCTTCGTCAGAAGCATCACATGATGTTACTGTGATGTGTCGCTTTCACCTGATCAGCCTATAAGACACGTCATCTGACACAACATCATGTGAGGCTTCTGACGAAGGCTACAGGAAGTAGCTGAAACTAGTCAAGCAGGTAAATAAACAACTACCCCTGTCTGATATATGAATGATCTACAATAACTATAAGTGGAAGACTATACCAGACTGCGTTTAATTTCCCTGTTCAGAAAATCCTGCTGCAGAACTGTGGCCTGTTCTTCGCCCCGTTGGCTCTGGTGGTGGTCAATGATGACTCTGCACGCTGCAAGAAAATGGCCGCCATGGCCATCAAAGCCCTGTTGGCCCAGCTTGACCTGAACCACCAGAACACCTTGTTCTCCCTCGTAGACACCTGGTTGAATTCAGAGAAGGTACGTGCACTCGCACACATTTATGACCTCTGGGAAAACAATGAAACTGCTCTTAAAACCTGCTAGTTTCTTCATTCTGGTGAACTCAACTGTCTGACCCTCTCAGACCAGCCTGCGGCGTCTGGGAGCTCAGATTTGTGGTCTGTTTGTGGAGGTAGAGGAAGAGAAATTCCACCGTCGCCTCGGCAACCTGCTGCCTCTCCTGGAGAAGGGGATAAACCCTAACAACTATGAAGATGTAAGACAACACACACACCATCTTTTGTCGTTCTTCACAAAACTAAGTATAAACGACTATAACTGTAAAGAGCAGAAACCTCCACTATGTTCCCACAGGCCTCTAATTCAGACGCCTTATCACACAATGACAGAAAAAGCCAGTTGGATTTAAATCATTTTCCACTCTGCTCCTTTGTTTTCTTTTCCAAAATCTCATAGGTTTTCCAATCCCTACCCTTCCAGTAAGTTTAATGAAGACCCAACTGACAGTTACTGTATAGTCCTCCTGACAAACAAACAACTATAAATGAAGGCTTTGTGGTTTGGCCGACTGACAATCATCTGATGCATTCATGTAACACAAGACCACACAAAGAGACACGTGGTTTAAAATAATTGATTCAAGGAGACTTTCTGTCATTCTCTATAAGAACATGAGCTGTCGGAATTAGTTTCCCAGGTCCCAGTAGAAAAAGCAATAAGAGAAAATACACAGTTTACCACACTGTGAAAAACATCATAAAAGCACACGAATACAAACCATGAAAAACAATGCTTGAAAACAAAACAAAAAAAGATTTGTAAGAATTAATGTATCACCTCATATTCAGCAAACACCACTAACCAGATTAGTAAATGTACAGTACAGTGCAAACGTGTCAGGCAGCCTTTAGTGTTGTTGTTTTTGCAGGGTTGTAAAGGGTGTGTGTTTATGTCTAACTAGAAATATGCAGGAAATATGTGCACAGGATTGAGAAACACACGCCAAAAAATTAGAACTAAACTGCTTCTGGGTAAAATAAAGTCAGTATTTATTTAGTTTGACCTCCATTTGGTTCAGTAAATCTTCAACTCTCTTGGGTTGACTCTCTGGATGTGTTCTTAAATAATCTTGTGATATATCAAACACATTCACAATGTCCCAGAGTCTTTAACTGTATTTTGTACTTTTTTTTTTTTTTTTTTTTCCCAGTCCAGATGATCCCATTAGTTTCTACAGTATTCATATTTTTGTCTGACATGCATGATGACCACACATATGCATTTCTCAGTATTGGTAGGAATATATCATCACTTTCCTGAAAAAATTAGCCTTGTCATATTTTCTGGAAGCAAAAAAAACTTAACCAGAAATTGAATATTTGATGATTTAGGCAAAAACTTATATTTGGCAAGACTTTTGGCAATTATTTTAGGAAGGTGATGATATGTAGAACTGGAATATATAAAAAATATGTAACTAATATTAAAAACAAAAATCCATTTCGTTTGTGTGTTTGATTCGATACTGTACACATATTTCCTGCATATCTTGTTAGAAATAAAGATGTACACAAAGTACAATCCTGCAAAAATGACAAGGCTAAAGGCTGCGTATGACATTACATAGATCCTACACAACGAATACACATGTGACTGTAAAACAAACAGAGTATAGTCACTCACACAAGGGACTATTTTGCATCTCAGGCAGATTATTATTGAATCCATCATCAGAGGACCACAGATCTGATGTCAGGGTCAGACACACCTACGGCACTGATCAGAGGAGCTGCTTGTGTCACATTTGAACTTTACCTTTTTCAGATTGAGGAGGAACAGGAGGAGAAAGGAGCAGACAGACTGTTGTACAGTTATCTGACACTCATCACCAAACTGACCAAACACTGTGGCCTGCTGGAGCTCGGGAAGCCTCAAGATACACTGAGTCGCATTTGGGGTAAAGAACAAACTGGCATTTTTTTTCCCTTTTATATAAGGATCCTTCCATGAACCCGGGTTCATTTTGGCATCTTTTTAGACCTAATAATATGAGAAATGTAGACATATTTCCCCCCAGGATGTACCTAATGATGACCTCAGATAAATGCAAAAAAAAAAAAAAAACTCTTGCTCTGAACCATCCCAAAATTAATGAATTTTTAACTCATTCACTGCCAATGACGTGTTTTGGTGTCAATCGGCTTTTATTGGGGGGTTGCTAAGAAACGACCTGAGGTAACTTTGAGGAAGTATTTAGCGTTCGGGCATTTTGGGTGAAACCACCCTGTGTTCTAAGGTCAATAACTTGAGAACCGAAAAAGCTGGAAACAAAATTTTTTTTCC
>JAQQZY010000028.1:34125207-34141427 GCA_030068375.1 Ostorhinchus rueppellii
CTTGAAAATCAGTCAAAATGCTCAAACGCCTGGCAGTATGGGGGTTTCTGTTCTGAAAACGCCTGGCAGTGAATGAGTTAATAAAATATCGGGATCCAAATTGGGACAGGAAAAGCTACCTAAGTGTCAGTGCATTTGATCTGGAAAACATGGATTGAAATGGTCTTATATACCGCTATAAATAAAGACACTGTGTTAAATTTGTCAATCCTCGTGTTTTTTCTAATCCAGACATGTGGGTTTGTCATGAATTCCAGGGTTTGTCTCATTCCAGGGTTTGTGTGTAACCCATTGTGTCCACTCCCGTTACATGTGGAACCTGCCCATTTAAACACAACAGCAATCATTTTGTGAAACACTCTGCCTTGCATAATTACTTCGATTTCCAAAATGTACCTGTGACAGAGTAAAAAAATTATTCAAAAAATAGTAGCACATAATTTTCATGTCCTTTTTACTGTGTTACATGTTGTATGCGCATGTCGAAATAGAAATTGTTTCTTTTATCTCAGTAAATATTTATTTTTAAAATAGAGCCAAAGTGCTTCCATACTTGCTTCATAACATTAGTCTACATCTGGTTTGAATTTTTAGACCCCATGTCCTGCTTTTAGGGACTAGTTTCATGGAAGCATCCATAAGTGTTGTCATTCAGTGCACTCTGACAGGTGTTTTTACACTTGCAGGTCATGTGGAAGCCCACCTGCGGTACCCTCACTGCTGGGTGTGGCTGACTGCCTCGCAGCTCTTTGGCCAGCTGTTTGCAGCCCAACAGGCAGAACAGCTGGTCACGGTTTGGAGAGGAGAGGCAGATAAAGTAACTCAGCTGCCATCATTGGTATTCATCACCACCGGCCTGGACAAGAAGGTAAACACCAAATACCACCAGTGTTCTCACTGAATTTGCTGGTACAGTGACCTAATTTTCACATATCCTCATTCCTTCTGCTGAATAGATGAGGGAGTTGGCGTTGTCTTTCTGCCATCAGCTGCAGTCCAAGTTCCTGGACACAGCATCAGGAGAACAGGTGCACAAATCCTTAATGCATCTCAAACTCATTTCACATAAAACTACACTCGCATCATTCAGTCGGTTTCAGAGCTTTTTTTCCACCCTCCTCAGGTGATCAAGAACTTGCTTTTTGTCGGCAAAGTGATCTACCTCATTTCCTCCAAGTCTGAAGACACTACAGCTGACGAAGTGGTGAAGGAGGAGGAGGAAAAAGAGGACGAGGAGCAAAAGGATGAAAATGGTGATCAAGAAGATGAAAATGGTGATGAAGAAGAGGAGAAAGAAGAGGATGAAGATGACAAGGATGATCGGCCTCCTTCTCTTCTTTGGTTGATGAAGAAGTTGTCTCTGATGGCCAAGAGAGAAGCAGCGCGCACTCCCAAAGTCCCTCTGAAGGTAAAAAAAGACAAACTAGTCTAGTACGTCTGCAGCCTTTCTGCTCCCTCACTGCACTGTGGTTAAATACGCTTCATCTCGTGTCACTGGATGTATTTTCCTTCCGTTTTATCTTACAGAGAACGTGTGTGTTTAAATTTCTCGGAGCCATAGCCATGGATCTGGGGAAGGAGCGACTCGGCCCATATCTGACCACTATCATCACCCCTCTGTACAGAGAGCTGGACAGCACATACGCAGAACAAGGTACGGCTTTTACAACCTCTACCCTGGGAATACTGATCTGACCCACACTTGGATCCCTCTATGTAGATGTAAACTGACTGAGCTTGCTGTGATATTATACCAACACAGGAAGACAGTTCAACCCATAAAGACCCAAACATCCACTGATCTAAACTGTTTAATACCTGTTGATCCACTAATCCTATCAATACATGGAAATAATTGGTGTAAAATGCAGTTTATCAGCTTTTTAATATCAGTTATGACCCATTTGGACATTTAGAGGCTCTGTAATTACCATAGAAACACTGCCATCTTCTACAACATTGATTCACATGGAGTTGGATCAACGACAGTGGATGGACACACTTGGTATATGTTAACTTAGTGTTATGTTTTGCTGAAAAATACACTTTTTCTTCAGTTTTTTCTGTTGGATATGATAACCCTCAACTTTAATTTGAGCTTTAATGAACATCTACATGATCAGTGAATTAAGTACAAGAAAATAAAAATTTTTTCTGTAAAATTACAAAATACAGATGATAATATTATAAATGATGGAAAAAAAGTTAAATATAGGGAAAAACGATTTTGGAACTGCCACATAACTAGCATTGGGTTTTCATGGGTTAAAATAGTTTTCTTCAACCCCCCCCCCCATACAATTACTGAACCTTTGCCTCTACTTCACCCAGATCCCACCCTCAAGAACCTGGCACAGGAGTTGATAGAGCTGCTGAAGAAACAAGTGGGACTGGAGAGATTCTCCTTAGCCTTCTCTGCTGTCCAGAAGGGGTTTTCACAGAGGCGGGCAGCACGCAAACGCCACAGAGCCATGCAGGTACGGACATCGAAATACATACAATGTATGCAACAGCTTTGGCCTTAGGTAAGCAGGTAACATTTATACTTGTGTTGTGCAGGCGGTGGCGAACCCTGACATCGCTGCCAAGAGGAAGCTGAAGAAAAATAAGAGCAAAATGGAAGCAAAAAAGAGGAAAATCGAGTTCCTTCGGCCCGGATATAAAGCTAAAAAGCACAGAAGCCACGCCCTCAAAGACCTGGCCATGGTGCAGTGACCAGAATCTGTCACTCATGGACACTTAGTCTGTTGAGCAACTCCTTTTGACTTAGCTGGTATATGTGGTGACTAAGTCCAGGCTCAGAAACAACTGTCTCCAACAACTCACACCTGATGTTACATAAGGATGTTGGTAAAAATCACACTGACCCTGCTGATGTTCCAGCCTGGAGCTTGTACAAACCAAACTGAGCAACATGATAGATGTTTTGTGTATTACGGTTGACTTTCCTGTGTGGGAGAATAATACGAGACATTGTGACATGAAAACAGTTCAGACAGCAGGAGTTCTCTGTGTGACTATGATATTCCTTTGGATTAATGATAGATGAGTTTTTCCTGCTATAAACAGGTTGTACAACTCCAAAGATTTATATCCTGTACATTTTTTTTGTAATTAAAAACATCCAGCGCTTTTACTGATCCTGCCTCATGGTGTTATTACTGAGCATAGTACTGACAAAAGAGCAGATCAGCAATCTATGGTTACACCATTTTAAAATCAAAGAGACTTAACAGAATATAGTACAATCACCAACAGCATTCTTTACTGAGAATCATTTTCACTGTACAAGCAGATATAAATATGCAACCAAAAAACTTTGAGCATACAGTTAGTGTTCAGTAACTACATGACTAATATGCCAAAGCTGCATCACTGGAGAAAGGCCTTAAACACTAAATTACTCAAAATCAAAATGGGAACAACACAAAAGTAAAGAAAGAAAAACATATCTGTGATATCGCATCTGCTGGATTAAAGTACAAACAACACAGGCTGCAGTAACACTTGGTTGGATGACAAAGGAAATCTGAAGTAAAGTGTTCAATGTTGACTCCCCCAGCATACCTTAACATTTGGCTACTGACTTGGCAATCAACTAGCTGCTGCTCCTCAGTGATGAAACTTATTTTCTAGTAGTAACATCAAGTCAGAAATAGTCACAGTTGTCTTTGTCTTCACAGAAAAATCCACGTTTTGCTAACAATGATGCTCACCGAACACTGGTCAACTTCTGACTTAACCTCTCCATCACTGAAGTCAACAGACGCAGCACCTAGCAGACTTCCGATTACACAGCCCCTTTATTCCCATTAACCCACAATAATTTACTGACGTGTTGATATCACAAATGAATTCATAAAATCAGCAAAGTTTGATATGTCTAGTATTTGCTGGATAATTGATGACTTTCAACAGTAACTTGGTGTTTTTCTGTAATCACAAATGCGTCTTTACCAATCTGTCGCTGTAGCCCCTTAGCTCCTTCATACAGTCACCTGTGCGACATAGCGGTGGGGCTTAGTGTGTGTGTCTTCCCAGTCCAGACATTACTGCAGCCGTCAGTTCTAAGTCCCAGGCTTGAAAGGCGTTCGGCATCAGGAGGGTAAAGGCTTCAGTTGGATCAAAAGAGGGGAAAGAAGGACAGAGGAGGAAGGAAGGAGTGCACTGGTCCAAGGGGAGTGGGAGGCTGCATCAGTCACAAGGCTTCATACATTAGGGTCAAAGGTCAGGTGTATATACAGGAGGGGCGGGGTCCTTTACTGCCGACTCTTTAGTGAATCCACCAACCTAAGAGGATAGAAAGCAAATATAATTTAGCCTTGGTAAAGACAGATAATATGTTGTGCAATATGTACTTAAAACAAACTACAATGGTTCTGAGAAGGACAGAGCATTCATCTTTGTCACTTTTACTTTTTGGCATGTCTGATATGTTCATTGTATGTTTCAAATAGTTGGCGTTTTGTCTCGGCTATATTGTAAATGAGGTTGCTTCCTCAATGCATCTCCAAGTTTAAATAAAGGCTATGAATTAGAGTCAGTTTAATGATCCCCTACTTGCCCTTTATTTCTATTTGCTTGAAAATAGCTGAAGGAATAAAACTGATTTCTTTTTTTTTGTTTTTTTCCTGAGGATCTTATCTAAAATGTTCATGCTATTTCCAGAAGACATTTTCCAAATATACAGTGAAATCTGTGTTGTTTTTTTTCCCTTGTACAATACATGTATAATATGAGCCTACCACTCCATGGCCTCATCCAGGCCTGTGCCTTTGGTAGCTGAAGTCTTAAAGATCTGCCACTTCCTGTCTTTGAGGGCGGGAAGGCCCAGTGCATTTGCCACCTCAGTGGGTGTCATTGCCTGTTCCATGTCCTGTTTGTTTGCAAACACCACCAGGATAGCTTTCCTCAGCTCTTCTTCCTGGAAAAGAGTCACAAAAACACATTCGGCATTTTATTTTCCAAACCACTAGTACAAAAAAATCAAAACATGACATTTACCAACCCTTGCATTCAGTCATTAGTGAAATAGTTCCTATGTCCCTGGAAATCAACTGCTACAATGACAGTTTGAAAATTACACATCCAAGTAGATCCAAACTCTAAGGTTACAGTATGCCCACCAACCTCCAACATGGCCACCAGCTCAGACCTTGAGATGCCCATCCTGTCACGGTCACTGCTGTCAACAACATAGATGACTGCATCTGTATTTGAGTAATAACATCGCCAGTAGGGTCTGAGGAGGGTGGGGGTAAAATGCACAGAAAGAGAGTAGAATTGACAGTTATATTCCTATTTAAGTGAAATTGTTCCTATTTTAAAATACACTCATCACACTGATATAGTGCAACATGCAGGTTAATGCTAGAGCTTTTTCCATATGCCTTCATTTGTGACTCACAACCTACCTGATACTTGTCTGACCACCAAGATCCCACACCTGGAACCTCAGATTCTTAAATGTGACTGTCTCAACATTGAAGCCAATTGCTGTAATGGAAGAAATAAAGTGGTTCAGTAGAAGCAGAAAACGTGAATCTGTCTGGACTGGTTTTCTGCTGAGGGTTGAAGTTACTATATAGACAGCAGGAGAAACAGAGGCAGTGTTTTCTTGTTAATTCAGTCCTTATGTTACAGTGTCAAGGAGTCAGTTGGAGAACAAATATATTGAAGCGCATGTTTTGCAAACTAAGTTAAATAATAAAAACATCATGATTTTCTGTAAGTAACGACACATGCTTCACATCATTGCACATGACTGAGTAGTTATGTCTTGGCCTATGAATAATGTAAATACATTGCAATTTTTGAAGAAGGTGAAGCCAATCAGTCACTTTCCTTGACCATAATACACATATTCATGTTCAAATGAGAATAATATGGAACACAAACACATATTAAATATATAGAGCATTTTAAAATGAAGTTTTATAAACACAAAGTAATTTGCATTACGCTAAGTCTATTTGATATTAATGATCTATTAGTGGTTGTGGTATTCATCGCTTCCTAGAGTATTTCTCTCTAAAAAAAAGTTTGTAATTGCTTAAGGCCAGTGAAATCTTTGCCACCAAATATGCTTCTCTCGTGACAAATATGAAAAAAAATGCAAACCAAAATTATCAACTAAACATGTTTTCAAGAATGAAGAAACATCCTTCTACAGGTTTACTGGTTACTGTCAATGCATGAGAAATATATTTATGTAAATAGAACAAAGGAGGACATACTGGGAATTGTGGTGACCACCTCTCCAACCTGCAACCGATACAAAATGGTTGTCTTTCCTGCACCATCCAAACCAAGAATTAAAATCCTCATCTCTCTGGTGCCAAAAAGCCCCGAGAAGAGACTGGAGAAAAAACCACCTGGAGAACACACAAGGGGGAGGATAATGATGGAGTAGAAGAGCTTTTGATTAGACAGAGTAAAAAAATGTGACATTTTTCAAATCACCTTTATTATTATTATTATTATTATTACTACTACTACTACTACTACTACTACTACTACTACTACTACTAACATAAATGGTATTCTGTTTGCCAACTTGAATATCATACATGTAGTGCCTGCCTCTCCTCTGTAAGTATAATACTTAAACATCCGTCTCATTCCTCATAAACAACGACTATGACTTTAACACCGGGAATAATAACTTTAAATCAGTGGTTCAAGTCATTTATGTATGACGTTAACTGGATAATGGCCGATGATATTGAGTTAATATGAAACGGTTCAAATTAGGAATTAAACAGTTACAAAGAATTTAAACTAACTGAACCGACTTTGTATATAAAGATAGGACAAATAAATCTGTATATCATTGATCTCATTCCGTATCACTGAAGTGGATGTGTCAGTTAGCGTTAGCTGCTGCTAGCTAGGCTATGGTAAACACGTCATAATTAATCAATGCAAGACCGAATATGGTCCCGTTTTTGCCAGTTATGATTTTGATGCTTATAGTGAGTTATTTCCCAATGCGTAAGTTGTCGTAAATGTCTCGGAAGTGAGGCGTTAAATAACTATGTACATCAAACATACGACGCTATCCATGTAAATAACTCGTGTTACCTAGCAAGCATCACTGCGTTTAGCGGAAGAGGCCAACAAAAAGCAGCGCAAACTGATTTAATAAGGCAGGCAAAGTAAACTATATATGAATGACGTATAATGCTGATATAATTACATACTGTACAAAACTGTAATTTAAATACTCACCCATTTTTTACAAGACAACAGCTCTTTAATCAGCAATACAGGTGGAGAGGAGAGCCCTTCCGTGTGGTTGACGTGTCACTGAATGATGTCAGCAAGTTTAGCTTCAATTTTGTTTCGCAACTTTCAACACATTCCGAGTCGCATTTCAAAATGTGATGAAGACTAATTTCACATATTTTAAATGTTTTCAACTGACATTTTATTTATTTTGAAAAGTATTATTATTAGTGTAATATCGTTTTTAAGACTTTGACGAGGGCACACTGGTTTATGAAAACGTAAATATTTTCATGGAAAGTGCGGCTTGTCGAAAGAGGTTTCATTCCGACGTCCTGGTACGAGGTACATTCGCAAGACCAAAACGGATGAATGTTCCCATGTGTTCGTTAACTGCTAATGGCCTTAAAGGGAATGTGACAACAAAGGGTGAAATCGTTCTGAATGCAACTCGCGTTACACGAAGGAGTTGCCCTCTCAACAGCATCAAATTTATGATCACCTCAGACAAGAAATGTTTTAAAGCTAGATGCGAACGCTACAAAGTAATGTTGTTTTAGTGCAATATGGAACCGTTCTGAATAGTTGAAAATAACTTCACAATGTGGGAATTGGTTTGAGCTTTAATTCTCCACGGATGGACCTGGTGTCTGTCGGCTGAGACATCATTTACAATCCAGGGTGAGACTGACGAAGCGGGACCGCTGACAGGATGATGGAGCGGTCGGACCGAGCCCCTCTGCTGGACTGGGAGGAGGTTCCCTCCGCGGAGAAGCCCGGCGGAGAGGCACCGGCGTCGGGGATCAGCAAGGACCGACTATCGAGCCCCTCAAACAGCCGCGCTTTATTAGGATGCTCTGCGCCAGGGTTTGGGTGGAGCAGCGGTCCGGGGGGTCCCACTAATAGCAGGTCTGTCTCAAACACAGACGGCTGCAGCGCCCCACCCGCGACCTCCAACACCCCGGCGGGCACGGATGAAGCGCTGCATCCAGACAAGGAGGAGCATCCCTCGGAATCAGGACCGAGGGAGGTGTCGCTGGAAGACAGGATGGTGAAATGGGAGGAAAAGGACCAAATCGTGTCTGTATTTGTTGTTACATTCAACACCAGAACAGGTGGGATATAAAACATGTACACTAGCATGTTAGAAAGTATATGTTAATATCATGTTTGTAAACGGAAAAGAAAGCTTGGTTCAATAGATCCAGCACTGACGCCCATCTGCAGGTCTGCAGAACCTTTTCCTACAGGTGTGGCTTTTCCTGACCCCATTGTAAGTTTATACATAACATTAAAAGCCATGACATCTCCTGCTTTTTACCACACAAGAGTAAAGTCAAAATTTCAGGATGAATTATGCAGGGAAATCAGTCAGATGATGGCTCTTTGTAGGGTTGGCCTATACATTTTTAATGAAGGCCATGTTAAAGAGAGGATGAGCTCCAGGGAAAAGAGGACCAATCAGGTTATTTACCTGATCAATTTGAACATTAAGAGGGCTTACTTCAGAATCACGAGGAGAAACTGGATTGAATTACAGGAGATTCCTTATAGGATGGAGCTAAGGCACTCTGATTTGAAGCAAGTCAAAGTGACAAGTGAAAACACAGACAAACCAACAATTCTTGCACTTGAACATCACCCAGACCTCTTTGCATCAAAAACCATATGCTTGTATTTCTTGGTTGATAAGAAAAAGAAACAAGCTATTGTGCAGATTTTGTATAAATACATTTTCTAAACCAAGTGTTGCTGATGTACTTGGCATTCCCCGATCCTTCTTGTGTTATTATTAAAGGGTGTTATTCTGGCTGTTAATGTAGAGAGGAGCTGTCATATCCCGGCATTTCCCTCAGCAGAAAATGAGCTACAAAAAGTTGATTGTTCATTTGTGTTGTTGTGTTCCATGTCCATTTTTCATTATTAAGAGCAGCTTAAGACATCTGTGATCAAAGTAGTTTTCATTTCTGCTCTTTTATAGAGAAAGGGAGTCGCATTTCTAGAGATGATAGTTTGTTTGTACTTTTATGCTTTAAAAATATGTGTGTCAGTAACAGCTGTCAATGTGGCTGTAGAGTATCTACATTTGGTGTTCAGCCACAGGTGGCTGGTTCTGTCAGTGTACAACACACACCTGCAGTTTCAGCACATGTTTTTGTGCAACATTACTGTCGGGTACATGTATGTAGTTACAGATTAGATTGAAAACCACACTGGCTGAGTCACCCTCTGTTTTCCTGCTCCTATCTTGCTTTATTTGCTCAGCTGCCACTTGAGCGACGTAAAATGAATTCATATGAATTCCGTTGGGCTGTGCCACTTTTATTTCATGAGAATGTTCTTGTATCAGTGTGGCTGTTTGTTTGCATGTCTTAATACTCTCCCTCTGTTGTGTGTCTGTGTGTGACAGGCAACATGCTAGAGTGGTGTCTGCCCAAAGACATGGATCTGGAGGGAGTAGAGTTCAAAGCTATTGCCAGTGGCTCCCATCGGGTCTCCACTGACTTTATGTAAGTACTTGTGTGTGTGATCAGTCTCTTTTGTTTGTTTCCAATCATTTGGACAAATCACTTAGTTAATGATTAATTAATAATTTCCACAACACAGAGGATTAGAGTATTACATTATGGCCTAATGTCTCCCGGAAGGACAGCGACAGAAAGATTCATCTGCCAAAACAGAAGAAAGACCAACAGCCATCTGGCAGTGTCTTCATTTTCATGACTCATAACTTCGTCTGTCTCTCTTTGTCCCTCCTCTCTCTCTCTCTCTTCATCCACAGCTACTTCCGGAAGGGTTTGTACTTTGGCTTGGCCTGCTTTGCCAACATGGCAGTAGAGAGTATGGTGGAAAGAGGTGCGCGGATGAAGTCCGTTGGGATTCTGTCACCATCCTACACCCTCCTCTATCGCTACATGAGCTTCCTGGAACACCAGGTCAGGTAAGAGGTGCAGGTTTATCCAAGACCTAAACAATGGCAGGTGTAAGAAAACAGTGACAACTACTCACTACACGTACCAACTGCCAAAAGTGACCCCGTCATTTGCCTCTTTTCACCAACCAATAGTCATAAACAGAGATAGTCAGAGAAACCTAACGTAATGCCATTTAATAGCTGTGCAAGATCCTCCTCAGGAGATTTGTCCTGAAATTTTGCTCATTTACATTTTTAGGAAACTGACAAACTGACCATCAAAGATATTTACTTCACAAAAATATGAAGCCAATAATGAGAATCTCCTGTTGATTTACCAAATGGCTGTCATTTTCATTTATTTTTTGTGCTCATGAGTGAGTCTAGTCAGTAGGATTCTTCCACACAGCCCCTGCTGGTGTTGTCTGACTCTAGTTAACATGGTTACTCTTTTTTTTCCTTTCTCTCTCCTAAAATACACCACTTTCCCCATCCTTTCTTTGCACTTTCCAGTCTCAGATCCTCTCCAGTTGCATTACACCTGCTGGTGTGAACGGTGAAGGTACACCTCCAATCCCAAGTCATGTCAGATTTGTGTTGCACATCTCGGCGGCGGCTCTCTTCAACACATCCCTCTTTATGTTTTGCTTTTGCTTCCCTCAGCCTCCTCTCTTCTTTCCCCTCCACAGTTCCCACACCCTGGCCTCTCCTGGCCTCCAGTCATGCTCCTTACTCATCCATCTTCTCATAGCTCACTCCAGATTTCCCATCTGCTGACTGTGATGGCTGTTGTCTGTTTCTTATATAAAGGGCTTACTGTTGGTCATGAGGTGATTAAGATGTTTAAGAATTCATGTTTTTTTTTCTCCTCTCCTCGCTCTCTACAGTCTCTCTTTTGCAATCAGTCATTTCTCTTCTGGGACTTACAGTTGTTACTTTAATAGGAAAATGGTAATGATGCCAACATTTTCAAAGCAGCCATGAATGTGCAGGAACAATAAATGGAGATGCTTGATATTGCAGAATCTTTCCTAACAAAATCTCACTGGAGCCGTAAAGTGTCACATTACTTTTGTAAAACTGTCTCTCTTCTGAAGAAAAGGTCTTAAGTATACATTGTACATAGTATCAAAATGTTGTGCAGTAATTTCCTTGTGGGCTTTTGAGTCATAGTAATAATAGATAGATATGCAAAGCTTCAATGCTAAATGTCTATTGGTTGAATTCACTGCAGTAATTGTTGTATTTCTTTTAATTTAGGTTCATTTTAAGCCTTTGCATGTGATTTTGTTTCCACCTCAGGCTTCAGCTCCAATCCCCAGGCCACTACTCTCCCCTAGAGGCTTTCTATGAGGACAAGAGAGCACTTCTGCCTCCTAGTGGTGATGGTGTTGTTACTGCATGTCCAGTTAATGCCTGGGGAGCTGTGCTCAATCACAGCATGCACCCTGAAATGAAGGTACAAAAGGGACATCTGCACATATACAACTATTTCACAGCCATGTTTGATAAATGTTTGCCTCTGTGTTTGAATACCTGTCATTCAGATCACCCACCCTGCAGGCTGCATGTCCCAGTTCATCCGCTTCTTTGGGGAGCAGATCATGGTGTTGTGGAAACTGGCTCTACTCCGCAGACGCATCCTCATCTTCTCACCACCTCCTGTAGGAGTGGTCTGCTACAGAGGTTTGAAGTGATTCTTAAATCCTGACAAGACTTTTATATTTAAAGTTAGCATCAAACTCTTCTCATTCAGTCCATCCCTGGTGGAAGGAGATTGTACATCTGTGTATATTTACAGTACAGTCTAAACACACAGTGTCATTCCCTTTCTGTCTTCAACTCTGACATTTTTCTAATTTCACACTCATCCCCTCTGCCCTTTCAGTGTACTGCTGCTGTTGTTTGGCAAACATTTCCATTCCTGGGGTCGGTGTGGCTGTGCCTGAATTCCGCCCTTTCTTTTATGTGAATGTCGCCGATATCAGCGCCCTGGAAAATGAGCTCTCCTACGTTGCATGTAAGTGGGTGCTAGAAACCTGCTTAACATTTGGAAAACAGTGAGTGGAAGACAGTTTAGTGAGGCTGCTGATCTTTTACATACGCGTTGTCTAAAAGGGCACCAATATTAGAGACTCCATATCCGTTTGTACCTGTAGGCACTACTGAGAAGATTTTTGAGGAGAAGAAGGATCTATATGATGTGTATGTCGACAATCAGAATGTAAAGACCTACAGAGATGGCCTGAAGCCTCTGCTCCGCCTCAGCTCCGCAGACAGAGACAAATATCGCAAACTCACAGAACAGAGGTAGGAAACACTGCCAACATAATCCACATCCTTACACTCAACACTTTGCACCTGTTTGAATGCGATGGGACAAGACTGAAGGTATTGTGGATATTGTACTGTGTAAGGTGTTATCATGGACCAAAACGAACAATATTTATTAAGTGGTGGCTATGGGGATTTAGCAATACAGTGCTACAATAATGTACTAATCTGCAGCAGAATGCAGTCCCCTGAAAATGCTCCAGTATGTCTGGTTGATGTTGTGTTTCAAAAATTAAACTGAGTGAGGGATGGATTTTTCAGCGATGTTAAAATGGCTACAAATAGTTTATATGCATGATGTGTATACACTTAAACATTTTGAATAATGCCACATTTGGCCTAAATTATGGAATTTTGTGTTCAGTCGTAGCCATTACACCACAGTAACTTTGTGAAGTTTCCTGAAAGTGATAATGTAATTATGTGTGTGTAGGCAGATGCTACTGTACTCTCAGGAGGAGAATGGAGACTGTGTGTCCAGCGAAGAGGATCTCTTTATTCTGTAAGTGCAAAATAACCCATTTAATTGGACTGGTGAGCACTGAATAGCACACATCACACACATAGTGGAATGTTGTCATGTTCAGAGGCGGTCACAGTTTACAAACTTGAAGTTTGTGCGGTAATGCACCAAAAGAAATGAAAAACATTTTAGTTGTGAAATGGTTGAAATAGTTGAGTAATACAACATCAAATATCTAATCCACCTCTCTTCTCAATACTTTTCCAGGTTTTTCCTGGAGCAGAACAATCGGATTTTCCAGACACTAAGTGAGGTGGCAGGGAGTCCTGATCCCACTCTGACCCCGGAAAGTGTGAGGGCCATGGGACTGGATCCCCATGGAGACCGGCTCTTCCTGCTTCACCTACTGGAGATCTATGGTTATGACACCCTGCTGGTTTCAGAGCAGCTCTGCTGCAGCTGAGAGACATAGCTTTTCACCACTGCTGGTTTAAAAAAAAAACAAAAAAAAACACAAGGGTTGAGCCAACTGGAGTGCTGCACTACTGGTTTCTTCAAGTCTTTGGGACTGTTTGAGGCAGTCTCTTACACTCATTTTTGCTGTCTATTGTGTTTCCTCTCCTGAAAAGGTGCTCTGCTCTCTTATCCTGACGGCAAGAGCAGACATGAATCCTTTGAGTCTTGTAAACAAGTGCAATGTGGCCAGTTGTGCTTGATGAAGCCTCCTGTAGAACGTTTACTCACCACTGGCTGATTCAGCGTGGTTCCTTTAACTGGATACAGCTGCTGTATTTTAACACTAGGACATCCATCCAAACTGGTCATGAGCACCACCCTCCATTTTCCTGATAAATTTCAGATGGGGATTGACTATTTTGAGTCAGTGGTGGGGGACTCCACAAATAAGACGTGTGGGCATATAGAAACATCAAGCTAAGTGAGAGGAGATGGAACCAGTGATTTGAGCAGGTACTGTGAGCACATGGTAATGACTGAAGGTGAAAGGGTGGTCGCCTTTCTGTAAATAGACAGGTTTTTTTCTCCTTTTTATGTACAGTGTGTCAGAGTATGTGTGATTTGGCGTCTGCCTTTTTGCCAGTGTTGCTCTCCTTGTATCAAGTGCTGGAATTAATAACATCCTATTTTAAGCCTCTGTATTCAGATCAGGTCCACTTTTCTTGAAATGTCATGACTAGCAGTTCACACTGCCATTCGTTTTTACATGTCATGTCTGTAAAGACTGCTAAGTAACTGGTATTTAATGCAACAAATGACTGATTAATAGTTTTTTTTGTAGTGTTGCCATATACTGTCAACATTTAAAGATGCCATTACAGCCTGGATTAAAACTAAACAATTTCTTTAGACATTAGGCGATAGTGACATCCAGAAGGAACTCAAGGCGTTAAGAGATGACCCACCAACTGACTATCAGCTGGGCTTGCAGTTCTGAGGAATAATAATATGTTGCTCAAAGATTTATCCATTTCTTTGACGGCGTTCTCAAAAGTCTAGTTTTGTTGTTAATCCTAGTATGATAGAAACACCAAGATGGACAGATCTACTTAAGAGCGTGCTTATAAGCTTTCATGTTAAGCTCTGTACATTTCAACAGCATAGGAAATGTTTTCACAATCTTTAAGAGCAAAACGTGACAAACCGGAGACCACAAGGCTCACCAGTGCACAGCAGCAAAGTGTCACTCAAACAGGACCACTGGCTTTTAAACCTGCCAACATTTTCCAAGCTATGGCTAACACCCATCAAAAGGAAACATTGCAAAATTAGAATGAAAAATTAAAGAGTATTTAAACTAAGCAGACAATGCTGCAGAGGGGTCGAATCTCTGAATCTGAGACTTAAGAGCAGTACATTTCACAACTCATTTGAAAATTTTTAATGCAACGAACATGGATAGTTGCACTTTTAAAATCACATTTCACCTACAATAAAGCAAAGTCCACTTTGTCAAAATGTCAATTCTTTTAAGATTGAGGTTAGGTAAAACAATTAATCATGGTATGAATGTTTTTCTCCCCTCCTGATAAACATGACACAAACACTACATGAACCTGGTGCTTTAACTCTCCATTTGTCATGTCCTTAACCTAGGAGATTAATATTGCACCCTTTGATTTTTTTTTTTTTTTAATTTGATTTCTCGTCAAGTTTTATCATTAGGTTGTAAATGGTTAGTGTAAATATTCAACTGATGTAATATTATCTGTGAAGAAATGGGATCAAGTGAATGTGTTTTATAAGGCAAATATGGTCCCTAAGCCTGTGTGTGTCACTGAAACTTGATGTCTCTCCTTTTAAGAAACTACTATCAGGCATACACAGAAACTTAGACAACTTGTACAGTGCTGAAGCAAACATTTAAGTAGTTGAAGGGATAGTCTGATAGTCTGTTAAAACACCTTCACTTTATTTATTTTATTGTAAACCATTTCACAAATAAAGTGCGCAGTCACTTGTAATGAAAGTTCTCAGTTGAATAGTGTGTATAAAGAACTTTTGCATTGTTGAACTTCATTTCTAAAATGTATTAATTTAATCACAGCTACCATCTTCAACAACATTGTTGTGTATATATACTGCTTCTAAAATCCTTGCCACAGTGTATAATATCATGTTCAGCATTGATTATCATTATTTCCAATCACTACAAATTCATCACCACTTGAAGAGTTTCCATCGCTGACATTACCGTTACTAGATCCACTGATGACATCAGAGGTGGTCAATGCTGGGATCCTGCCAGTCCCAGCCACCTTGAGAACAGCCAACCAGCGCTCCTTCAGGTCAAGGTCATCACAGACGAAACAGTGAGTCGTTTTCCAGCGTCTTAAACAGAAGTAGGCCTGGCCTCCAGACTCCTGTGGCAACTCCTCCATAATGCAGCCGAGCAGATGTATTGTTGACAGGGGTTTGACATCCTCCAGTTGTAGAACGGGATTGACAAGACACAGAGAAAGATCAATTAAAGGGCTCATATTTTGGTAAACCTACTTTTATTAGACTTTGGTACGTTTGTGTATTTAGACCCTAATGGTTCCAAAAGTTTGAATTTGAACCCTCCAGGTGCTGCAAAGCTATCTTTATAGTAATTTTTGGCAAAAATCAGGTGGATTTCTACAACTTCTTTTAATTACCTCCGCCAAGGAGGTTATGTTTTTGCCAGCGTTTATCTGTTTGTCTGTGCACAAAATAACTCAAAGTTATGGATGGATTTCTATGAAATTTTCAGGATAGCTTGGGTATGATACAAGGACCAATCGA
>JAQQZY010000028.1:34147947-34159345 GCA_030068375.1 Ostorhinchus rueppellii
GAAATAGTAGGAATCAAATGAAATTTGCAGTCAAAAGCTACATATGGAGTTAGATACAGAAGAAATCCGCCATTACCCAAAAAGTGATTTTTGAGAATAACTTTGAGCGCAGACCTCCGCCAAGGCAGTGTTTCATCTTCACCAAAATCTAATTGATTGGTCCTTGTATCATTCCCAAGCTATCCTGAAAATTGCATTGAAATCCGTCCATAACTGAGTTATTTTGTACACAGACAGATAAATGCCGGCAAAGGAATGAAACAATGACCAATCGATTAGATTTTGGTGAAGATCAAACACTAAAAAAGACTAAAAGACTGAAGCTCAACGTGCAAGATGGTCAAGCATTTGGCTCATCAGTTCTTCATGTCCCTTCTAATCATTGGTATGGATTACATGGACAAGGGAGGAAAAAGGTAATTGTTGTAGTGCAGTAGTCTTCATCAAGAATTGAAAAGAAAAAAAAAAAAAAAATCTAAAAGACAATCCCTCCTACCTGTGGAGCAGCATACAGGTGGAGGACTGGAGGCTCAGTTCTGGTGACAACACACCACACCCGTTGCCATGTCTTCGTATTCTCACCGTATTGTAGGAAACCATTCATTAAGCCGTTGCTGGATACTGGAGATGTCTCTGACTATAAGGCAACATGAGAAAATGACACCTGATAATGCAATTCAAAAATGAATAGTGAACATTTGTAAACGGAAGCATTTGTGTGCACATAATTTGCAGGATTGTTGTCCCCCCCCCCTTCTCCTTTAGAAATCTAAGCTCACATCAAGTGTTCTCCTCTTCTCTTCTCTCCGACTGGTCAGGATGGAGTAGCAGGAATTGCACACTTTGTTCAGCTTGTTACCGTCATACTCTAAAGCCACTTTGTTTTCTGAACACTTCCAACACACAACCTACAAGAACAAGAAAACCATGTCAACAGCAAATAATGTGACATACCTGTAAGCCACTGCTCAGTTATGGTGGGATGTGACATATCTTTTGGGTCTGTTAGTTATAGTCACATGACTCACACAGCCACAGGCTCTGCAGTGATGTCTCCTCCTGGTGAGTGCATTAAAAGGCTCCTGGCATTTCATACACATGCTCACTTCATTATCTCTGATCCAGCGAGGGGCGCGCTGGCCAAGTTCCTTTGTCTTAAAACGTGCATGCATCACAGGGTATTTTTGTTTAGAAGTCTGAATAGATTACTGTCCCCATTTCTCCCTGAAATACCAAACTTACTGGCTCTTCTACATTCAGCTCCCTGGAGGCCAATTTGAATGATTCATTTTTCTTCTGGAACACATCAATGGCCCCCTGAATCACCTGAAAATAAATAGAACTTGCTTAAAAACAATGCTGACAGTGTAGTATTTTCTCCCAGAGCGTCGAACATCAGATGTGTTTTATTAAATAATCACATAAAAATAAGCTAGTACCTTTATCCACTCATCTCGGTCTTGTTCAGAGCTTTTAAAAAATAAAACAAATTTAATTTTAAACAACGTCTTGAATTGTCCTGCAATGAAATCTCAGTAAAGAAAAATAATGTGCTGCATGCACACCTGGCCTGAAGCTCCAGAGTCTTCTCCTTTCCAGAGACCTGGAAGCTGTATGGGTAGTCTTCATTTGTTGTTTGCTGCACTTGCATACCATCCACTCCAATCCTGCACCGGACTGTGAAGCGCTGCCCAAGTAGGCTGAACTTGGGAGTGCAGCACAGCAAAAAGTTGTTGAACTGTGGAGAAAAAAAAAACAAAAAACAAGCTTTTATGTCACTTATCAGAAGTGAGACGTTACCTCAAGACCTAGTTTACCAACTTATGACAAAATATTCCTAAAAGTTTTAAGGAAACTAGATGTGCAAATATGCCCACACATAATATCATCATCGCATGTCTTCTGACTTCACTATGCACATCAAAGTTCTGACCAGGAATAGATGTCTCTCCATGGCTGATGCATTTCTGGCTGCAAGCTTCAGCAGACGACCTTCTTTGAGAAACTCATTGGTTGGGTTGACCACTTCCTCTTCTCCAACCATCTCGTATATCTCCAGGAGCCGCTTCAGGCTTTCCTACAAGGTTTTTTAAAAAAAACAAAACAAAAAACACCCATGATGCTCTTCATGAACACATTCATAGCTTTTCGTGATGAATTTTTTGCTGCAACTATGAAATATTTCAATGAACTTTTGATGTTAAGTTAGACCTGCTGCATCAAATGACTGAATATCAGGATCAAACAATTCAATGAAACTTCCATAGGTAGTTTGCTTGCCAGATGCATTTTTCATGCTTTATAACCTGACACTAGTCATTTTTCTCTAAATGCAAAATTGAGGGCGTTCTACTCAAAAATCGGGTGTTTTGAAAATCATGACTTTGTGTTTGACCTGTCAAGGTCATTGAAACCCAACAAAATTGGTACCAAATGAAAGGTTATGTGACTTTCTGTAAGTTGATAATACAAAGTTAGTCAATATCCATCTTAGTTTTCAAGATAGAAGCTGTTTTCACTTTAAATGCCAAATTACTCAAAATCACATGCATACATACAATTTTGAGTAATGAGGTAGGCAATCAATAGAGAATTGAATTTCCAATAGTTTGGCATCGCTACAATAAACTGAGTGGAAGTTATTAACACTAAACAAACTTAACATATGTAACCATGGCAACCTCAAGTTGTTGAATTTGGCATATGAGAGATGCACAGAGATGTTGCATGTTATTGACCCCAGGGCACTAATGAGGGTGTGACCCTTATGACATGATTAATACCATTGGATGCAGAATGGAAAAATGCACAATTTGGCTTTGATTTCAAGGCGATACGATGATTTGATGGAAGTTTTGGTGAAATGCCCATTTTTTTTAAAAACTTTGGCCTAATATTGGCAAAAATTAATCGCGTTGACAAGAGAATATGGAAAATCATTTAGTCATTTAATCATTTAGTGGTATCAATAATGCTTGAAATGTGACCACTAGAGTGCAGACAGACAGACATATGAACTAACTAATATGCTTGCCTCTATAAATTTGATGAGCCCCAATATGAATGAAATCTTACTTAGAAAATACTAAATGATGTGCTATGTTATAGTAACGTACAGCTTTTTGGATGGCACAGTTTGAGTGGATGGCTGCCATGGAGATGGTCTCCAAGGATTCTGTGAGAGGAGACAGACCAGGAAGTTATCGCGCACATCACCACATCAGCTTTCAGACACAGACAGGAAACAGTGATGTGAGGAACTGTGAAATCTGATAGATGTACACCCAGGCAAGTGTGTCGGCAGATGAAATCAGGCTTTTAAGAATTAATGTCCTGCTCATTAGGACACCATTCTTGTAACTCACTCTGAGCAAAATCATAATCTGGGTCGTCTTTAGGCAGTTTCTTCAAATAATCCTTCAGCAACATCTCGTAGCGTGGAACCCTCTGGACTGGCTCCAACATGTGGTGCTGCAAGGTCAGACTGCCACACACCTCCTGACTCTAACAATACAGTGGATACACATATTACTTCATACACTAAACATATACCTGCATGATAAAGAATGATCTGAAACCCTGTTGAACATGTCCAAATGAAAAGCCTACAGAAGTATAGATGTGTCTTACCTGTATGTCCAGGATGATGTTCCTGAAGGCAGAAGAGCGCTCAGTCCAGGTCCTAACCAGCTCCATGGCATGGTCAAAGTTACTAACATAGTCTGCATACATCCTCAGGAAAGGCGCATGTTGAAGTAGAACTTTACCCAGGCCTGGACTCTCACTCCTAGATTTAGTGGAGGTGGGACAGTCTGTTGTAAAATCCCATCCAAGTACACACAGTCTGAACATTAAAAAACACTTTTTAATAATATATTTTTAGGAGAAAAAAATCCAGAACATCTGACTTTAAAATACTTTGATATTAAATAAATGACTAAATGAAAAAAGGTATCCTACTCTCGATCTGATGTGATGGTTTGAACTTTAGACATTTTGTGTGTATGTTAAATTGTTTTTGAATGTATATGCACTGCCACCATCTTTGGATGATCGGAAACCTTTGTTTGACAGACGGAAAGTAATGGCGCTTTTCTACTGCACGTTTTCGTAACTGTTCTACACGGCACGGTTCCACTCCACTCGCATTTTTTTCCTTTTCCACTGGGGGCTGGACCTGGGACCCCTTAGAATTTTTTGTACCCATTTCAGAGGTGGCTCTAGCCGTGCTGAGCCAGCACTAAAATGTGACGTAAACACTGCTGTCCACTGATTGGTCAGAGGAAATGTCGTCATGCACGCAATGAAGCTCGGGGATCTTAATCACCCGCCATGTGTGGAAAAGCACACCTGCGAGAACGTCGACAGACAGGACAGCAACGTCAGACAAACAGAGAAGATGGAAGACCAGCGAAAGAAAGCCAACCACGGCGTGACATTTTATTAGCTGCCTGAAAATGACATCATAGCAGTGTTGACTCCCCCAACTCCACCCACTTCAACTAGTCCTGACTAGTAATGGCTGGCAGTGGAAAAATCAACCATGCTGGTCCGACAAGTGAGTAGAATCATGTTGTGCTGAAGTGTGCCGAGTAGAGTGGTGTAGTGGTAGGTTTGCAGTGGAAAAGCGCCATTAACTGATCAATTTCTTATGCTTGGTTATGTACCACAGCTTAATGGAATCAGAAAGCCTATGTATTTAAATATGGCAGCACCCCTTCATCTGTTAATATTTCAGTAAACCTCCACATGAATGTTTTCAGTTGGATATCTAACCACAAAATGTGCTTTCAAACAGCAGCAGCAACACAAAATACGATGCCTTTTGCTAGTGGGATTGCCCAGAATGTTGTCCATGTTCATAATGGAAACACCTACCAGTGCCTGATGCAGTTTTCCAGGTCAGGTAGAAAAAACTGGCTGTGGAAGGAGTAGATGGAGGAAATGTTGGAGAAGATACTTCTAATCACCTCTGGAGGAAAAGAGCCTCGGCCTGCTTCTTCTGTTAGTCGCAAGCAGAAAACCTATGGAGTATAGGTCACAGCCATAAGAAATGTTAACTTTATCTTTGTAGATATTTGATGGCGTTACTATTAAAATGTGACAGGGTTCATACGCATTTTTCCAGGACAAATTCAAGCACTTTTAAGGCTCACTTCCAAATTTTTCCAGCACATCACCTTATTGCTGGGGTAAAATGCATATCTACATTAATACATATACTCATGATTACCCCCCCCACACACACACACACACACACTTTTTAATCACGTTGTGCTTTAAACATCTAAATTTTTTTAATAATATTAAAAATTTTATAAAAAAGAGAACAAAAAGTTTTATACAAAAAAAAAAAAAAAAAAAATGGAGGCCACTTGGCACTCTTCAGACACACTTGCACTGAGACAAAGATAAAGATAAAAAATGTACCTGGAGTCGACCTGAGAACACCGGGGAATTTTCGTTCTTGACAAAGTTCAATTTTTCAAAATGTATCACATCTCTACAAGTAGCTTTGGTTAAAAATGCAAGCACTTTAAAGCACTTAAACTAAAATTCAAGCACTTTTCAGATCTTGAAAACACAACACTGAAATTCAAGCATTTAAGGATTTCAAGCACCTGTCCGAACTCTGATGCGACTATACTGACCTGGTCAAGCAGGTGGAGACGAGCCACATAGGCCTTCTCTGTCTGAAAGAGCTCATTAGCAATTTGGTATAATTTCTGCTCCGTGCTCTCGTCATCTTTGTGAAGGCTTCCTTCTGTCTCCTTCTCACTTTGGTCATCTTTAGACTCTTCATGATTGTTCTCATTCTCAGACCACTGGCAGGAAATCTTGGAACCATAGCCTATGTGTGTCTTACCATCTTCCACTTCATCATTTATTTGTTTCACAGGTATTGCTCTGCTCTCCTTCCCTGTAACATTCATTTTTCCTGGTGTTTGTTCTTTGCTATGGTTCACTAGATGAGGTATGACTTCATTACAGATCTGGTTGAGTCTATCATGAGCTGGTGAGTTGATGGTGACGTCACGTCTCCTGCAGCTGAGAGATGCCCGAGGTTTCAGCGGAGAGCATTCAACATTTTCAGTGCAATTTCTGGAAAACAAGTGCATATTTTTCACTAAAAAAACCCCAATAACAATTTACAGACTCATATTCAATATTATATGCATGAAGGAATCAAATGTATATCCCACCTGCTCTCTTGCAAATAAACAATGAGGTTAGGCACGCTCAAAGATTTCGCCTTCTTCTCTTGCATGTCCATCTTGGAGCTTGAGATTTTGTGCAGTCCTTGCGAGGACTTTGAGTTTTTGGCTGGGGTATAGCTCCACATCTTCCCCTGAACAGGACTGGGGGTCCGCAGCCTTCCTGTGAGGGGGCTACAGTGCCTTGGAGATAATTTAGCCGGGCTGTGTCCTGCTTCCCTCAATGGGCTACAGCTATGAATGCCTCTTTTTGGTGGACTTGGAGATTCTAAATTTGGACCGCTTACAAAATTTGAAATCCCCTGAGCGTGGCTGGCAGGGCCACTTTGTGATCCAGATATTCCATTCACAAAACTGCTCCCCCCTCCCCTGACAGGACAAGGGCAGCCAAGACGATTCTGTGTTGAGCTGACAAGAGAAACAGACACCCCATATCCTCTGTTCGGACTCCGCTCTTCCTTGGCTCCATTCCTTTCTTGGCCTTGTAATTTTGCGCGAGTGGGACTGGGAGTTCGCTCTAGTCCTGTCCTCGCAGGGCTCTGGAGGTGAGCGGGTTTAGGAGGGACTGTGACAAGATCAACAATGCAGTTGGCAAATGTGATTACAGGACAATAAAGAGGGATTTATGCAGAGAGGCCTACCTTGTGGTTTGTGAAACAGTCTCTTAACCAGGTTTCTTTCACCGTCTTCCTCTGCACCCACTTTACAATCAGATCCGGATCTACGGGCTCTGTCACAAGAATGGGACCTGCTGCTTGAACCACACACCTCACTGTCCACTAGTAAAAGATACACACAGTGATGCACTGAGACATTTGTTCACTTCAGATTCACTCACTCCCAGATTGGTGCAATTTATTTTCGGGAGTATTAAAGCAGTGATATTTTGCTTTTTAAAATGGAGTGGTGCATTTTCAAACATTTCCCTGTGGTCTACATAAACTGTAAAGGCTCTGCTTGGGTCTGAATTCTTCATTAAGTCAACACCACAGGTCCATCTTCAACTTTATTTCTGAGTAATGACACCAGAACGGTCATTTTGAGCGCTGGCCCTTTAAATGCACATAACCACTTCACGCTCCACCCCCTTCAGGTTGTTGACCGTGCTTTCTGCCCAGTTCAGCCACTTGTGCTCGTTAAATTAACCAACAACTGAACATTTTAGGTAATCTGCTCGAAGTCTGGACAAATTTTCAGTTTGGACTACAACAGCTGCTGCCGATAAACAACTGTGTCGCACTCAGAAACGTTCGTCAGAAGTTTTGACCTTATATGTACAAATGTTGAGATGTAACTAGTTATAAAACAAACAGGAATTTAAACAGATTGTAGAAATCCACTAGGTTTTTGGCCAAATGAATATAAAGATGGCTTTGCAGCACCTGGAGGGTCCAAATACACAAATAAATGAACCAAAGACTAATAAAAGTGGGTTTAGCCAAATATGAGCCCTTCAACATTTTTTCTTTGTATATGTATCATCTCTGCTGGTTGGTACCATGTGATCCAGCCACTTGTATTATGCGTCCATACCCTTGCTACATATTAATTTCCTTTGTTGCACAAGTTGAATTATTTCAAATCCTATGCAATAAGAAATTGTTTACCTGGTGTTGCAGTTAAAGTACGCACCGTTTCACTAATCTACAGCCTTTATAGACAGTATAAAGCTATTACTTCTACTTTCACAGCCTCTCTCATGACTTTGTCTGATAAGTTTAATTTACTCTTAAAACTGTATTATCTGGAACTTTTCTTACCTGCAGCTCTTTCCAAAGTCATGCAAGATAATCTGGTTGTTGAATAGCTTCAACAGTTGGCTCCTGGGTTTACTTAAGTGTGACATGTGCACAGAGCTAAAGCCTGCTTTCTCAATAGTGTCATACTTCTACTTTCTCACTTCTGCCTTTTTGCCATGCAGACAAAGAAAGATTTGCCAGCCTCAGGAGTTGTGCAACTGTCTAACAGACAACATCCAATGCTTGTCAGAATAAGTAGAGTACTATCACTCCCACAGAACAGTTTATAAATAGCGCTGTCATAGAGGAGGAGCAAAAAACAACATGGTAAGACAAAAAAAAAAAAAAACATTTGACAGATTTGTAAATGATTCAAAAGTTTCCACTCCACTTTTTATTTTTCATGGACCTGAGTCAGCATGTTGGTGTGTGGAAAAGAAAGTTTTAGTCATTAGTTCTGTAACTCATGTCTTTGTGGGCGTATCAAACCACCCCAGCAGCCAGATTATTAAATATATACACTGTCATCTTAAAATATAGCAACAAGATAAGACCTTTTACAAAGCCAAACATCCATTTCAATTGCATAGGTTGAATTGATGCACATTCCTATCAAACACAGAATCAGACCGTACAATTGGAGAGACTTATCCTTAAGTGAATAGCCAAAACAGATAGCACTGCCTCTGTGGGGAACAGTAAGGCTTTGTGTGTGTATATATGGGAGACTGATGAATGCTGGTCTCAAGACATACAAGGCAAAGTTCAGGCTGAATCAGGGGAAAGGGATTTGACCACTGTAATCCAACAAACTAAGAGGCTAATTGGGGCTAAAAACTTTGAATACGTGCCTACGCAAAAGGCGTTTTTACCTACAAACTGAGCATGGAAAGTAACAGACGCAATCCCTCCACAACTAGGGGCCCTGGTCACTATTACAGAGAAGCATGAGCCAAAAGGCCAGTACTGCAAATATTACATC
This sequence comes from Ostorhinchus rueppellii, assembly GCA_030068375.1. Lineage (NCBI taxonomy): Eukaryota > Metazoa > Chordata > Actinopteri > Kurtiformes > Apogonidae > Ostorhinchus > Ostorhinchus rueppellii. Next base: position 34,156,884 of record JAQQZY010000028.1, read on the forward strand.
TATTGTAGTCTACACTTTTTCTTGTTATCATGTATAAGATTAAGTTTTCATTTCCACAAGATACAGTCTAATACTGTTGACATGAACACACAAATCTTACAGATGTAGACGTAAATAGTCATTGAGAAAGTCTTTCCCAAATGACACAAGGGGTCTACAGTTAATTTAAGTTTTTACTGTGATACACTTCTGAACCAAATTTATGGTACAATTTAGGTCAAATGATCTTGTCCATGTTCAGAAATTGGAGTGAGCAGTCCAGTACAGAGGAAAAAGATATAAGGACGTGATTTTTTCCATTTAATACAGTTTATCCACATTGGCAGCAAGTAAATCCTAGTATGAAGCACTACTAAGTACAACTAAGAAGGTGACTAAAACACAGAAGAGCTTGGGTCACTTTGGCAAAAGTACATATAATACTAAAACTGAATTAAGAAATTAAATTAGATGAAATGTTTGTAGGAATGAAAACCTTGATGTTCAAATGTAAGACACCTAAGGTCTACCATTTATTAATAAATTCACATTTAATCACATGCCTGTGTAAGTGTTAGTAAAACTGGATGGATTTGGGGCCTTTTTATTGAATATTGTCAGTTTAATCCGTGTTTCAACTGGTTTATGAAGCCAATAGTGAACATTTTCGTCTAAATAAAGACCCACTGATCGACTTAGAATCCATATTGCACTACCAGCTATAATTATTTCAGTAACACTGGCATGAAGACTACAGGTAGGAAATGTGTGGGTGCAGGTGCAGAACACTGATGGAGGACAGTTCAGTGCGTACATTACCTCGTAGACGGTGTGGTATTAGGTATCAGTCATGTGAAGTACAACACACAACAGTTATGCAGAATGCAGTTACCTGTGTGGGAGATGTGACACTCCCCTGCAGCACCTGTGGCCTTCCGTCTGACCGCCACCCTTCTGAACTCCTCCGTCTCGTGGCTGTAGTTCAGAGTCAGACTGTTTCTCTTCTTCAGGTCAAACATTTTGAGACAACAGCCTCTGATTCAGACACTATCTCCTCAGATGCTTGTGCTCCGTGGTTTCACGTGCGTAATCACTGTCGATAATCACTATCCAGCTGTTTGACAAGCACCGCCCCCAATTTAATCCCCATCCGCCCCCGACACGCCCCCCGGAGCGCAGACCTATCAGAGCACGCGTTTAACACGCTGTTTCCTGATCCTCCATAAGGTCTAATTTGATCACACAAATTAAAAAATATTACTTATAATTAATATTTCAATTTTAAAATCCCATATTCATTAATATAAGTATTTCCAAAAAGTTCCAAATTTTAAAACTGTCACATCTCAAAAATATTAATTTGTTATCACTATGAACTCAAAAAAGCAAAAACATTCATTAGTATGTACCAAGAATTCTGAAAAATGGGACCAAAAGTCCTGTTGTCCGACGGCATATTTAAAGACATTAATTGACATTCGTTTGACCTTTCTAGGTCACTCAAAGTCAAAGGTCACTGCACCAGATGAAAGCCCATATGAGACTTTCTACTTATTGCCAAAAATAATTATATCAATATTGTCAACATTTTTTCAAGTTATAGCACTGTGAAACATATCCCATTATAAACTAATGGGGATTTTTTTTAAAAATTCATAAAACTGTCAAAAATCAATATTTCACAATTCTTTGAACAAACTTGGTAGACCCTGTGCTTATTATGTTCCACAACAAATATCAAGTCATTCTGACAGATGGTTGTGGAGAAGATTCTTGGAAAATTGTTTATGGATGGACGGATGGATGACAGATGACAACTGGTACCAATAGTCCATCGGACCCTTTGGGCTGTTGGACTACAAACAGAATGATCATACCCCACAACCCCATTTTGTATAGTGTCTTTTGTCTGTAATGCTTGATTATATTGTTGGTTCTTTAAGAAAGTTCATATATTTTTTTTAAAAAAAAAAGCATATTCTATTGAAAAAAAAAATTTAAACTAAAAATTTCAATACTTTATAAGGGACATACACACACAATTACATGGTCTAAAACCAAATTTAAATTCTACTCATATGCATATTTCCTGTACAACTTAAAGAAAAAAAAAAGCAGCAGAGACCCATGAACTTAAATTTATTTTTTTTTAATTTTTCGAATTAGCTTTTTGCAATATTCTTTAAACCACCTTATTGTTTTATTTCTGATGAATGAAAATGTATTTTTCATTTATTTAGTCTTATCTGAACCCCCATCACATTGTTTCCTCTGTCATTTTCATTATTGTCCATAATTTGTGTCTTGTATCGTGGTAATATTGTCAATAAAGGCATTCAAAAGACAGAGAGAACTGTGTCATGCAATCATGCAGCTATAATCATTGGACATGTTTAAATGTCCATATGTGTGTGTGTGTGTGTGTGTGTGTGTGTGTGTGTGTGTGTGTGTGTGTGTGTGTGTGTGTGTGTTTGTGTGTGTGT
>JAQQZY010000028.1:34182160-34194555 GCA_030068375.1 Ostorhinchus rueppellii
GCTGCACAATATGATCTTGCAATGATTTCCTAAGGGGATCTAAAATTTCATTGTGGATCAGGAAGAAATTATGGACTGTTTGCACTGTAGAGGAGCATCTAATCCAGATGCTCTTGACAGATTAAAACTTAAAGATGTGTATTTTTTTTGTGTTCCTAGGGTTTATAAAAACCCACACATTTTCCCAGGGTTAAATCCAGTAGTGTAGATTAATATCAATCCCTCTCACTTCTGAGTACATCCCTGTTCTCATCATATTTCTCTCTCTCTTTGTCTGTTTTGTTTTCTTTCCCAGGACCTGAAGCCAAGTAATGTGGCTGTAAACGAGGATTGTGAGTTAAGGGTATGCCTGACTCCATTTAAACCAATAACCCTTCCCCTTTAACTTGAACCTATTATCATTTTGAGGAACTGTCTTCTGGTCTTACAGATCCTCGACTTTGGATTGGCCAGACAGACAGATGATGAGATGACAGGATATGTGGCGACTCGCTGGTATCGAGCACCAGAGATCATGCTGAACTGGATGCATTACAATCAGAATGGTGAGAAGTGATGCCATCTTATGCAAATGTCTTCTTCCTTTCCTAAGTTCCAACGTTATTAAACCCTTATTGTTTCTATTTCAGTTGATATTTGGTCAGTAGGATGCATTATGGGAGAGCTGCTGAAGGGAAAAGTCCTTTTTCCTGGCACTGACTGTATCCTTTATTCACACGTGTCCACTGCAGTTTGCAGATTGTTCTTATTTTATTTTAGCAGCTCAACCTTCCACTAGTGCTTGAAACTACTCCACAGAGACTACTAGGGGATTTGCATTACAATCCAAGACCTTTCTGAAGGGAAGGTAATCGGCAAATGAATGGAAGGAATCACAAAGGAATGAAATTATGTCCCTCTCATCAGTGTTCAGCAAGAAGTTTCTATGTAGGTCATATTTAATAGCCCTTAACCCACCCTGCTCAGATATTGACCAGCTTAAAAGAATCATGGAGGTGGTTGGGACTCCGACACCTGAGCTGCTGAAGAAGATCTGCTCTGAACATGTGAGCGAGGGAAGAAGGGATGAAGAGTTTATATGGAGGGAACAGGAATGTGAAAATGAATGTTCAGTGACACAGAAGACCTGTGAAAATGGTCTGATTGATTAGTCACTTAAGTCAGATAGCTCCTGATTGAATTGTCTATAACTGTCAGTGTCTGGTTTGATTGATCGCTATCAGTTTTACTCCTGGTCATCTGCATTGTTGCATGTCATAGGTTGAAAGCTGGTCTCTATTTTCAGGCACAGAAATACATTCAGTCTCTGCCCTTCATGCCACAGCAAGACCTGGAAAAGATCTTTAGAGGAGCAAATCCACTAGGTGGGTGATACACTGCAGATTGGATTATTGGCTCATAAATTTAATTCACAGGCTTTGGAAATCTCCTAAAGCTCGAGTTACTGTGTCCATATTACAGATCCGCCTGTGATTTGAAAGGTTAGCCTTGCTTCCATATCCTTTTTTAGTTTTTACCAGGATGTTTGATGTGTCTGTTTCTGTCTTTTGCTGTTAGCTGTTGACCTGTTGAAGCGTATGCTGGTCCTGGACTGTGATGGGAGGATCTCAGCCAGCGAGGCTCTGTCCCACCCATACTTCTCACAGTACCACGACCCAGATGATGAGCCAGAGGCCCCGCCTTATGATCAAACACTGGAGAGTAAAGACCGCACTCTAGAAGAATGGAAAGGTGGGTTAGATGTTTTCTACTTTAAAGACGGAGCACCCATTTTCATTACTGTCAGTGAAAATCTGATGTGATTGCACCATGTACACAGTATTTGTTAAAAGTCCTCAATAATGGCCGATTCTCTTTTCCAGAGTAATGTTCTCAGTTCCCTTTCACATTTAAGTAGGGCACGTTGTGATATGCAGTTACGGAAGTTGCATAAATTTACACCCCAGATCCTAAGTGAGCTTCAGTCTTCACACATTGGGGATTGTGCAAGAGCTGAAGCTTGCATCAGTTTTGCAGGAATGCTGACTACACCAGCAAGTAACAAAATGGGTTTTAAGTTATTTTAAAAATTATTACATTTCAGTGCATCGGGGAATTTTATGACTTGTGAAATGCCACAGTGCTGATGTGAGTCATAGTGGATAATTCTGCATGGTTTGCTTCCTAATTTTTAATGTTCTTTGATATACAAATACAAAAAGCTGAAAAAGCACAGCAGTGATAACAATGACCAAAGACTTGTACCAGATGTTCTTTTGGTATAATGTTTTGACAATTAAAGTCATTTTTCTTTTAAAGTGTTTCTTTTATATCAAATAATACTCTTCTTCCTCCTTACACGTCTGAACTCACACATTCTTTATTGCACGTCCACAGAGTTGGTGTTTGAGGAGGTGAACAGCTTCAAAGAACCTGTCAGCAAGACTGATAGCCTTCAGGTGGAGCAGTAGACCTCTTTCTGCTCTGCCAAAGAAGGACTGTATATTCTATCAGTGAGAGAAGAAGTGGGGCAAGCAGTGAAGAAAGCTCATTCCTGAGGCATGGTGCCTTTTCCCTGCTCGATGTGACTGTGTTTGACTGCCTGTCATGAATCTATTTGAGCAGCAGAGAAGGACAATCTCCAAGGCATCAGGATGTGTGTGTACAAAGTTGCTTCCTCTTATGTTTCTACTGAGTGAAGGTGACATAAGGAACTATTCAAAGTGGCTTTATCAGACATCTCTGTGGACATGAGGATTCATACAAGGGTGCAACTTTACAGAACTGAACTGTGTTTACACACTCATGGAGAAGTATTTAAGGTGAATGCAAAATAAAAATGCACACTAGGATTTCCAAAGCAGCAACAGAGCACATCTGGTTCGTCATCTTGACAAATGCTAAAAGCAGTCAGTCCGAAGACTTTGACATTTGGAATTCATGTTTAAAGGCTTGCAGCAATGCCAAGTCATGTCACAGAACAGCTTAGCAATTAGCCTGCATACTACTGCATGATTTCTGTGCATCTTATTATCACAGCATATTACTATATGATAACTACTTAAACTGCTTAACGCATTTGTTACACCGGTTTACAACCATCTTGAAAGACAAAGGAATTACCGGGATATGCGACCATTGTTCACCTTCTGTCTTTATCTTTTCTGCACGACGACTGTGTCGAAGCCTAGAAAATAACACAAAAACATTGTTCTTCCTGCTCATAGAATAGTAAACACCAACTGTGCTATTAATTAGTAAGGAAATGAATATACGCCAAAGCTGGAACATGGTGACTGTGAAGCAGGTCTGTGTTTACAGTGTGACCTTGTGTATCGTACACAGTTTCCTCTGATGGATGATTTATGGTACGATCATCTGTTGGCTTTGGCACCGCAGCATCAACTTTCCATAGTTCTCTGCGGTGACTTTTACAGCTGGGTTTTGTTTACACTAATTGAGATTATGGGTATTTCATAAACTGTTAGAAACAGTTAGCAGAAGATGTGGAACAGTGCCAGATAGTAACATATTGTACAACTGGTAGCTCCATCTAAGCAATGTCTGGTCAAACACTACAACGGATGATTCACATTAAGTAGCCATATTCGGCTAATTGAAGCAAGAGGGAGCTAATTAGTAAGCCTTTGTATGACCTCAGTTTCAGTTTAATGCAAGAGGATGTTAAGGCAAAGTCTCCATCCAGGTGTGAAAACAGACACTTTCATCCTTGATACTGGAGGTTGTTAAAACTTTATTACATCCCCTGTTATATTAAGGAACATGTTCACGGGTAATATTTGTATAATCTAACACATGCAGCATGAGCTCAGTGGATAGTCTGATTATTACAACAAGTGGTTGACTTCCTAACTTACAGTGTGTCGTTTATTTTGCAACAATCTGGTGTGCAAATGTCTCGCTAAGGTATAAATAACTGGTCGAGTTAAACTACAGTGTGTTCAAACATTATCAATATTTTGCAGGCCAAATAGTTATTTAATTTTATTAGTTTTAGTTCAAACACATCAGTCTGAATGAAATACAAATTATAGGATGTATTTTTTTTGTTGGTGTGATGTGCTTTTGAGGCAGAATTGTAAAGTTACACACTACTGTCAGGTAATGCATATTGGATTCAGTGTTTGGAGATGTACAATAATTATTGTATTTATAATTCTAAATCCACTGTATGATCAGTAATGTGAAATTTACCAAAATTTGATCACTTTCTGACATCTAATTATTGTAAGCAGACTAGGCAACCCTATTTGGATTAATTTCCTGATATGTTTAGGTTTGTATTTGGTTAAACATGAATTTCTGCATCTGTAAATGTATTTGTACATGACACCTTTCAGTTTTGCTTGAATTCTCTTTACTACTCGGAAATTATTAGATGATTGAAGCGTAATCTACAACACTGAATATGGACATGGGGGGCGCTCCAGCTCAGTTGAACTACCTGTTAGCTATGAAGGGAAAAAAAACAGGTGTTTGCAAAAAAAGAACAGGACACAGTTTGTATAATGTCTTAAAATGCAGCTGTACAAGTAAATAAATTGTAGCCTTTACAATTTAAGTTGAGCTGTGTAGAACATTATCACCTTCCAGGATTATGAGAGGTGTCTGTTATAAGATTAAAACGAATCCTCCACTGACTTCAGTTTAATTCAACCAGTTTCAGCCTTAAAGAGACATTTGTGTTACTTAAAAGATCGAACTTAGAAATTCTTTTGAAATAGTGTTTTGCCACCTCAGTGGTTCAGACTGGAGTTCAACATGTAGCCTTTTGTGCAGGTCATGCATTAACCCCAAGTGACCTGAAGGTTTAGTCTGAATGAATCCAAATTGTCTGTCCCAGCTTGTTTCAGCTCTGTCATTTTCTGAATGTGGATGTGTTCTGTGCTTATGTGGATGTTGTACATGTGGTGGATTTGAATAGTAACTGCAAACTGATTGTATATGTATAGGTGTATGTATGTACTGTATGTATGTTACCAGTTAGAGCTGTCTGTTGAATACATGGTGGCATGTAATTCAGCTGTAGCCATGATGAGTCATAAATCGAATGTCCACTCTTAAGTTTCAGATGATCTTCTCGCTCATCATCGATGGGTAACATGACTAAGCAAATCTTCAGAGAATAAATACCAATATTTCTTTTTGTCAGAATGTTTTTGTCTCATTTATCATATCCCATACGCAAAATATATGGATATATGTGTGTAAATGGTCATTTATTCCCATATTTGTGGGTACAATTTGGGTGAGGTCAAGTCATAGGGTAGTGAAGGGTATGTTTTCTGGCCTCGACTGAGCACGAATAGAAGAGAAGAGAAGAGAAGAGAATAGTGCAATAGCCTATAGTGGAATATATATGATCAAAAACATAGAATAACACATACATAAAATATATTAATAAAATTCATGACTGTTTTAGGATTATTACAAACAGACTATGTTAGCATTGTTAATATAGGTAGAGCTGAGCTACAAAACAATGAGAAATGTCGTAATATAATTTAATATTGTGATGAATATCGCAATAAAAGGTTTTAAATCCTCTTTAGTGTTGATGTCATTCACATTGTCATTTGTACAATAAATGCCTCAGTTTTTTCAATTAAATTTTTTAAATATATTTTTTTATTATTTTAGTTGTTTTAAATGTTTTTCCTCTAGATTTCTGAAATATTTGTCATGTCTTCAACATGAATGATCATTTTAAACCATAAGTGACTCTGACTCATCTGGTTTCTTCAACTCTCACTTCGAAACAAACGTCAGCCTTAATTGTAATACTAATGTGACAGTTTTGATCATTATTGACAAAAACATTTTAAATCATGACAAAAGTCCAAATCAACAAGAATGGAAAGTCCTACAAATGGTAGATGGGTTGTGTCCCAATATTTATATTAAAGTGTAGGCAAACAATTATTATCAATGTTCCATACATTCCTTATTCATACTGCAAAAACCAGCAATCTTATTATGTTATATTATTATGATGATAATCTTATTTAAAGTGTTTAACAAATCACAACTAAATAACATACAAAGGTGTCTTTATTACACTTAGAAAGAATACTTATGGTATGAGAGGCTTTGGAAATTCTACACTTCCTAAGGTTGGAACTACCAGGAAGAGTTTTGTCTGTCCGTATTTGGGGTGAAACTGTGGAACAATCTGGATTTCCATGACAACCAATGCCGAAATGTCCACAGTTCTAAAACACTTTACAAAGGTATGATCTGGTCATAGTACAGGGAGGGCGGGGCTTAATGGTACTTGCTCGGCCTTTACATCCTTGGCTCTTCCTCAGCTTTGTTGGTATGTGCTTGCCATTGTTTACCATGTTGGTATGTAATTATTGTTAAAATATATTGTACTATAAGTTATGCAGACTATCAGTTAGATAGTTACTATGTGTAATATGCACTAGCTTTCCTAATCTGTTTACTATCTGTACTATTTACATCATTAGGCCTCTAAACAGATGTAATTTTACCATAAAGGAAGCAAAAGTAATGTTTTATGTTGAATAAATGAGAGGCAGGGTTGGATTTAATATGTTTTCTTCTTCCCATTCCTTTTTGAGCAATATGTATTGAATTTATTTTAATACAAGTGTACATGGCAATTGCTATATTGTCATGATCACCTCCATGTATTAATTTATTTGCACTGCTATTAGTTTCTTGAACACATAAAAGTTTTCTTTTTTCCTCTGTGCAAAACAAATAAAAAGAAAAGACAGAATATTTATGTTCCGTAACAATAATATATAATGATTTAAAATACAAATTAGATTCAGATTAACTTTATGAACTTAGTGAAAGCCTAATTTTCTTTGACATTTTCCAGTCCATTCGCATATTAAAATATTACTAGATGAAATTCACTAAATTAAGATTGTAGGTGACATGACACCACTTTCTGGTCTATTTTAATGATAATGAGTGGGGGTGGTCACAGCGCCCTCTGCAGGAACACTGGGAACAGACACACATTCATAGTCAGTGTGACAGACTCACGCGAGGGTGGCAGATGTTTCGTGACTTTTTCCCTCTCATTGTGGACACACCCATAAACTGCCCAGGGCGACCAGCAGCAGAGGGTAAACAATGTGTGTTTGTGATGGGGGTGTCGGTGCAGACCCCACAGACGCACAAGTGTTTTCTGGAGGTCTGAAGGAATTTAACCCAGAACAGAGCGACTTCTCATGAAAGTACCTGAGGGAGACACGGACCCCAGAGTGAAGCGGACCCACATCCGACCTCAGCCCCGTGTAGTCGGTAAGGGATGGCCGTGAGGTCCAGGACGGGGTTCTACCGGCAGGAGGTGAACAGAACCGTGTGGGAGGTTCCGGAGAGGTACCGGGACCTGAAGCAGGTCGGGACTGGAGCCTATGGCACAGTGTGGTGAGTGGGAAGACTTCCCATGTGGATCATAAACAAGTAGCCTGTTGAAACACAGATGGACTATTGTGGTTGAATGTTATTGCATTTTTCCTTTAAATTAAATTGTGTCCCATCCAATATGATGATGAACTTTTTGTGTTTATATAAAGAGGAAACCCCAGTGTATGAGCAGCTTTCAGTTTACCTCTTAGTATTTTTTTAATCCACTAATTACTCATTTTGCTAATTTTTTTTCCAGCTGAGAAAGGGCATCCTTTCTGCACAGCTGGCTCTGCAGGGCCTCCCTTTGCATTGTATTGTATGGATGAGGGTCAACAAAGAAAACCCCCAGCCTCATTGTTAGGACAAGTCAGACCCTTACATAAGGGCAGTGAATGCACCACTACTGTGTCTTTTAAAACAAAAAAGTTTTTTGTTTTCTTCCCCCAGTAGACATGCTGTCAGCTGCAGAAAAACATAGGTGTAACATATTTATATCTATGCTTCAATGTAGTGAAATTCACCATAATTTTGACCACATTTACTTTCTATGGTGCAAAAATGTTATTGTTTACTATGTTTTTCTTAGCCTTGAACTTCACCTCCATAAGTCTAACATCGTTGTTTCTGTTTTAGTTCAGCGTGGGACCGCCGCTCAGGGGTGCAGGTAGCCATCAAGAAGCTTCACCGACCTTTCCAGTCCAAACTCTTTGCCAAACGGGCCTACAGAGAGCTACGGCTCCTCAAACACATGAAGCATGAAAATGTAAGTTATTGAAAATATTTGCAGTTTTAAGTGCTGACAATCTGGGAGATTTTAAGTAGGTGGAAGCAGATGCAGCTGGAAGAAAGTCAACTTAAATTCCTCAAATACTAACTGCTTCCACTGCTTGTGGTGTTACTTTGCCTCAGCCTAATGTCTGTATGTTTCACGTTTTGTCTCCACAGGTAATCGGGCTGCTGGATGTCTTCACTGCTGAAATTGCTTTGGACCGGTTTCGTGACTTGTAAGTTCTGAGTAACATCTGAGAAGCTGAGTCTGAAGTCAGCGGTTGTTCTTCTGAGCTGATTGAAGTCCCCTCTTTGCCTCCAGTTACCTGGTGATGCCTTTCATGGGCACTGACCTCGGCAAACTGATGAAGATGCAGAGATTATCAGAGGACAGAGTACAGTTCCTTGTCTATCAAATGTTGAAAGGACTCAAGGTTATCATACACATGTTGTTTATTCATGTTATTAAATGTTGCTAATATGAATTAAATGTGCCTGTAGTTGAGTTATCTTTTGTTTGCTGTTCCAGTTAAGTAAAAGAAAGAAGTAGTTTCTGTCATGATACTCCCTGATGCTGATTTTAATGTTTTACTGAATTGTGTTTTTATTTTCTAAAGGCACTAATGTCTGTCTCCTCTTTCCTCAGTATATCCACTCTGCAGGGATCATTCACAGGGTGTGTGAACTTTGACTCTTCAGACTATGAATATGGGGGATGGGGTTATCCTCTTTCAGACACAGTTCTTTTCATTCCGATTCCCACAGCAGCTTTGCTGTGTGTGAAATTCATGTCTTTGTCGTCTCAACACAAAATGATACGCTGTTTAGCAAATCTTATTATTGAAATATTTCACAATTCTACAACCTCTCCTTTTACAGCCCCTCCTGACTATGACTGGGTTAGTAGATGTTTCAAGAAACAGATATTCTGAAACTCTGAGTGCGCCTTGTTCATTCAGTATCTGGATTTACTGCGCCTCATTGTTCACAGCTCTGGGTGTGCCAATGCCTTTCAGACAAGCCAGGCTCACTTTTATGTGTCTGAAGAGGCAAAATCAGGAATAGCTTGACCAGGGGCGGCTCTAAAGGGGACGACTAGAGCTCTGCCCCCCCAACGGCCCCCCCTTTACTCATGCATTGTTAAAACTGTTCTTGTAAAAACAAATCAGTACTATGTCCACAGTTGTTTTGAAGTATAAAAACAAACAATTCCTTGAACAGGAGTTATTCAAAGTGTTTCTCCACTAAGAGATCATTTTACACGTTATTGATTTGACAATGGCAGAAATTCACTGATTAAGTCAAAGAAAATATTCATGAAACATAAAGATAATGTAAAAAACAAAACAACAACAATAATAATAATAATAACAATAATAATAATAATAATAATAATAATAATAATAATTATTATTATTATTATAGAATAAAAAAACTACACCTTAGTAGTTACAATAATATTTACAGAACAGAACTTGTAAAGGAATATTTTCATTTTTCCATTAGTACCTTTTACTTTTACTAAAGAGCTGCACAGACTTGTTTTGACAGAAGTCTTGTTCCTGTTGTTTATTACAAATACTTCAATACTCTGTTGACACAATACATGATGTAACATCAAATAGTTTAACATATTTTTATGTACCTTTAGCAACACCGTTTACATGTATATATAAAGTCCTGTGTACTGTTGTCCCATGCCACTCCTTCAACACTCGAGAAAAATTTTCCAAATCTGCCAGTCATAACAAAACCTCATTTCCTGATTTCATTTCTCTGTCTTACAGGACCTTAAACCTGGAAATTTAGCCATTAACCCAGACTGTGAGTTAAAGGTACTCCAACTGTACCTTCAAACATCTGGAGTCAAACTTGTCACACGTGTTATACATGCTCATTGTTTATTATTTTCATTTCTGACCCAGATTCTGGACTTTGGCCTGGCCAGGCAGGCTGATGCAGAAATGACCGGTTATGTTGTGACGCGCTGGTACCGAGCACCTGAAGTTATCCTCAACTGGATGCACTACACACAAACAGGTTCATAACACACCACTATTACATTTAGAGGGAATCCGACTTCTCATACAGCCCACAGTTACTGAAGACGATTGTGTTTGCTCTTTTTTTTGCAGTGGATATCTGGTCAGCAGGGTGTATCATGGCAGAGATGCTGTTGGGAAAACCACTGTTTAAAGGAAACGATCGTATCCTTAATAGTCCACAGTGCCTGCTTGGTTTTGCATTGTAATGTGTCAGCATTCAGAAAATCCATGCCAACAGCCATTAACTAAGACCCTTAACCTTGAGCTTCTGCAAGACCTGGACCAGCTCAGAGAAATAATGAAGATTACAGGAACTCCAAGTGCTGACTTTGTTGTGAAGCTGCAGAGTCAAGATGTAAGTCACTGACATGTTAAAGAAGAATTAACTGCTTTGTATGTTCAAAGCACTTTGTAAAAACACCAAATTACACTGCTTTCTGTGTTCCTCACAGGCCAAAAACTACCTCAGGAGTATACCAAAAGTGCCAAAGAAAGATTTGCGCTCCATTTTTAACAAAGCTGACTCAAATGGTATGTTTGGTGTAACTTTTATTTCAGTTTTGCTATTGGTTTATTGTACTAGTCTCTGACTTTAAGGGCTCATGTTTTGCTAAACCCACTTCTATTAGTCTTGGGTTCATTTATTTGTGTATTTGGACCCTAATAGTTCAAAAAGTTTGAATTTGAACCTTCCAAGTGCTGCAAAGCTATCTTCGTTTTGGGAAAACTTGAGTGGATTTCTACAACCTGTTTCAACTCCTGTTTAATTTATTACATCTATAACTAGTTATGTCACGACATTTGCACATATAAGGTCAAGACTTCTGATGAACATTTCTCCAGCACAACGTAATTGTTTATCAGCAGCAGCGGTTGTAGTAAAAACTGAAAATATTTCCAAACTTCTGGTTGTATTAACAAACACAAGTGGCTGAAAGGGACAGAGCAGCAGTCAACAACCTGGAGGGGGTGGGGCATGAAGTGGCTCATTTTAAGGGCCAGGGCTCAAAATGACCTTTCTGGTGTCATTACTCAGAAATAGGGCTGAAGATGGACCTGTGGAGTTGAATGAATGAAGAATTCAGACCCAAGCAGAGCATTTACAGTTTATATAGACCACAGGGAAATATTTGAAAATGTATAATTCCATTTAAAAAAGAAAAATATCACTCATTCAACTAATATGACTTGTCTTTATACACTATAGCAGTGTGTGTCTTGGAAAAGATGCTACTTTTGGATCCGGAGATGAGAGTGAGTGCCTCAGAGGCTCTGGACCTGCCTTACTTCAGTGAATTCCGAGACACAGAGGAGGAGACGGAGGCGCTGCCATATGATCAGACTATGGACAATACAGACCTGCCGGTGGAGCAGTGGAAACGTAAGAAATGCACAGGAGGGGTGAAGTCTGAGGCTGTCAGACATGTCATAATTTTTGTATGTATGCTACAGTTCCTGCAGATTGCCAGAGGAGGTCAATAAAGACCTCCGATCAGCTGATGATTATATGAACATGCAGTAATATACCAAGCACATAGGTACCCAATGTTTAATACCTCTTTCATTTTTGTAGGTCACACGTTCACAGAGATCCTGACCTTCATACCCCCCAAAGATGGCAAAGAGACTTCACTTTAACAGCAAACATACACACACTGTGCACATTCACATATGTTCTGTAAACATCTGCACACTATGTTTGCACATATACACACATATTTGCACACACTGTTGCACACAACTTCACCCATGCATCTGAAATGATGTTTATGTCACTTCATGTTGTAAAATGAACTTTTCTGCTTTAATTTGTGTTTTGTTGAATAAATGTGACTTGTTTTATTTTGAAGAGGTCTGTTTAATTCGTGTGTAAACACATGTAAATCCACACTCACTTTAAAGCTTCCTCTAAAAACTATTTCAGTTATTTAGGGGAACTTTTTTGGCCTGTTTGCATTTTGATAATTTATTCTGATAGTAGATACATTTCTGCAACTAAGGGCGAGGTCACTATTGTACAGTACCGAGGTGCATTCTGGGAAGTTAGATGTGAGTGATGGTACCATAAGCTTTACATAAACCAGTGTTTTCCTTAGGGTGAAGCTGATTTAATGTATTAAAGCCCCTATGTGTAACGTTTACAGTTATAAGTTAACAATTATTGTTTATTTCTTTCAAAAATATAATATAAAC
>JAQQZY010000028.1:34203826-34214643 GCA_030068375.1 Ostorhinchus rueppellii
ACCTATGAGGTTGGACACATAAGAAATTATTATTAGGGACTCATGCGTATTTCACAGTTCCTCTGACGTGCCTCTCTGTCCTGGTGCTGCTCCGCTGTAGCGTCTTTTTCCACTGAAGGCCTTGTTGCAGGTTCCGTAAGGCAGCATAATGTTCTTTTTCCTGCAGTCACTGATCCACAAAGCTAAATCAGACTCCATCCTTACAATGCTCTTGTTGCGGACAGTTCCAGTGCTTTTTGCATCCTTGTTAAAATGTATTGTTGCTGTTATCCTTATGTTATCTTCCTCCTTTATGAAATGAACTGAAGATATGTTTATTCCATAATGGTGCCTACAGCCGCCTAAAGTCTATCTTCCTTCAGCATGTCCAGAAGTCCAACTTTTTTTTACGATGGTTAGCATCTTTTTCTGCCTTTTGGGTGCCTTTGTCGGTGCAGAAAGTTTGGTTGTGTGGGTCTTGTCGAGGAGAAAATGTACAAACATACAGCACTTCAGAGTCACACTGATAGCGACAGAACATTTATTTTAATTTGGCAAGCTGAATGCATTCTGTCCTGTACCTGTACAGGAGACATGGTACAGAGATGATTGACAATGATCTACAGTCCTTTAGCCAATCAGGACACAGAACATAATGCGTGAGTTCTCCCTTAGCCAATAAGGATGCACAACAAAGTTTACGTTAATATGCTGTAAAAAAAAAAAAAAAAAAAAAACCATGCAAAATTGCACTAAAAAAATCCACAAAACAGCAAGACTGCGAAACATGAACCGCGATATAGCGAGGGACCACTGTACATATTTCTCATGTATGACAAGGTCCACCATAAAAACAATTACATCACGAGGTAGGGCATGTCTATATTATATACACAATATGACATTGGTACTGTGTCTTTAAACACAAAATATTCATTCGGGTATCGGTTATTATGATGTAATTAATTGCTTCTCTCTTGTCTTGAAGTAATCCTGAAGATTACTTATGGCTCACTTACATAAAACTAGAAGATAGTAGAAACTTTAATAATCGGAGATGGTCATTCAAGAGGCCTCTGGTGCTTTCACATTGACTAATCCAGGTGGTACTATTAATAACATAAATTTTGACCCACTATTAAACAAAGAGAATATTTACAGCAGCAGGACCAGAAAAAGAACATGCATCATGAAGGGCTGCACCCACCCTGCACACTTGACACTGCCTGTCAAGTGCCCATCAGGATGGAGACTCTGTAGCATGAGAGCCAGAACCACCAGGCTCAGAAACAGCAGCTGCAGTACCTGGACACCATAAGACTGTTCAAATCATACCACAGCTGAACAATAATTCAATCACGTGCTGCTTATTTATGTGAAATATAATACCACCATGCAATATTCAGCTATGCAGTCTGTTTTATTACAATACAATGTGCAATAATCTGATTACATTCTACTACAGTTCTACTACTATTCTATTACATTCCTCCTTCTTTTCTATGTTTTCTATGTTTGTTTATTTTTTATTTTTTAATTATTATTATTATTATTATTATTATTAATATTATTATTATGACCTGCACTTCATGTATGGGTTTTTTTCTGTCTTAAATGTGTGTTTTTCTGTTTTAAATGTGTGGGGTTTTTTTTGTTTGTTTGTTTTTTTGGTCTTTTAAATGTCCCCCTCACTAGCGGCGAGGTTGACCAATATGGTTTTGTCAGGGCTGATACCAATTGTTAGTGAAGGCTGATGATCAATATTTGGAGCTGGTATTTGATGTAAAACTGAAAATCTGTCTGTCTTATTAGTGACTTTATATTCTACCAAAAAAAGTACAGTGGCAGTAGAAGCGCTCTTTTATCTTTGCACACTGTACATCATACAGTCCATGTAGGCCTTACATTATGTCTAAAGTCTTAAAAACATCATGCTACTTTTATAAGACACTATCAAAGAGAGCTTCAGACAGTTCATCTAACAATGTTACTTTCTAACGCTCAGAATCTCTCAAAAACAGAAAAAAGTGAAGTAAAAAATCCAGGGATTATGACAATTGTTAAACATTTCCCAACCATTTTCTCTCACTCCACTCCTCTACAGCTTCTAATTGTCACACACACTTTACTATCACAGCATTGACAACACCATGCTAGTTGACTGCAGTTGTAAGTTAGCTGGCTTGGTTAATGAGCACTGTGCATGCTCATCAGTACTATAATCCAATGACCGTTTGGTTGTAGAGAGACAGAGGGGAGGACTCATTCACTGCCATTGATTTTCAGAGCAGCCAGCCTCTCACTGCCAGCGGTTTTGGAGAATTTTAACTGATCTTTCAAGAGCTACAGAATATTGAGTTTTATGGCTACATAAACATGGAACATATAAAAACAAAGTGTAGACTTTCTTCTTTCATTGGCAAAAATAATTTTGTTTTTAGCTGCTTCAGTTCTTATGTAATCGACTGTAGAACACAGGGTGATTGCTGCAAAACCACCCGTTTTTGACCAAAAAAAAAAAAAACAGAGAAAATGTGCTTTTGGTGGAGAGACATTTCAACAGATTAGTTACCTTGATGGCAGTTTTTTTTTTTTTTTTTTAGCTTTAGTCACATCTCAAACACCTCAGCAGATGTTTACTTCTATGCAACAACAAGAACCACTAAAAACAAGGCGTCTGATGGAAAAACAATTATTTATTCATAAACATATAAAACAACCTGCCCCCCCCCATGTTACTTTCCTGACCACATCTTTACCACCTGCATATGAACTCAAACAGTGTCTCGGATTTCTGGCCCTATACTAGACATATGCATTATATGCGTGTTCTGTGCACCACAGCTTGCACCACTCGGTCCGGTCTGTGTGGGTGCATCACTTGGTCCGTTCTGCTCCTCCTCTTGCGGCCATTGTCCAACCCTCTGTCATTCTCACCCACGACAGTATCTCCAGAAATGCTCCTAAAAAATTTCCCTCAATGTCAGCTGCCTCAGTTTATTCTGCCATCTTCTCTCAAACTCTCCTCTCTTCTTCTGTGACCACCTGCTGCCCACCCCCCTACTGATCCTGTTGGTGCGCCCAACACAGAATCAGGTCGGTACTACACCAAAAGTAAATGAATACAAGCCTGATTTTCACCAACAAGTTCCACCAGACCGCTCCCCCACCCCTCCCATTAAAAAACGTGATTGACGTCTATAGACGTCAATGGCAGTGAGTGATTGGATTTGAATTGACGTTTATAGATGTCAATGGCAGTGAATGAGTTAATAACCAACCTGAAATTATTGCAGGTTTTTACTCTTTCACACACAGACACCTTACTATCCTAACTATCACAGACTATTCCCGTATCATTATGATTAGTACAGTCTCATAGTGATACAGACAGAAGAGGTAGGGGTACTCAAAGGTACGTTACATGCTGCTTAGTGTTCCCTTCAATGTGCTTTCACTTACTGCATTCATATATTTGGATCAATCAGCTGGTGCTGTGAGAGTGAAAATGATCACGGCATGGAAGTCAAAGCCAAGCACAGCTAAGACAGCCAGCTGGATCAGAGCCAAAATAACCCCATTTTAACATTGATCTATCATATCAGCCATCGGACACTTTAAAAAGCCGGTAACAATAATGGTCAAAATGATGAATAACAAGGCCGATAATTAGCTGACACTACTCACCACCAATCCTGTGGATTGTAATTTCATTCTTCATGCCACATGTCGAATGTCAATAATGGACCTTGAATCTTGAAAGACAAAGAGGAAAAAACGTTGTGGAGTGCTGTATATTG
This sequence comes from Ostorhinchus rueppellii, assembly GCA_030068375.1. Classification (NCBI taxonomy): domain Eukaryota; kingdom Metazoa; phylum Chordata; class Actinopteri; order Kurtiformes; family Apogonidae; genus Ostorhinchus; species Ostorhinchus rueppellii. The sequence continues at coordinate 34,207,606 of JAQQZY010000028.1, forward strand.
TGCCAATGGCTCAAGCAGCTACTGTGAACTTTTGCAAGTGCAGTACACATGCAGGCATCTTTGATAGACAGCAGGTTTTATGTCTGTTACATTCTATATACTATTTTCTTCTTTTGATTAGAATCGGTATGCCAATAGTATGCAGTAGATATTATAAAAACGGAGCTGTAGACTATGAACCTATGATTCCTATTATTGCTTAAGAACCTCTTTTTTTCCTCTTGTGTCTTTTTATTGCACCTGGATCTCTGTATGTATTGTAACTGGATCTGTATGTCATGATTTTGCATCCTGAACCTTTTTTTTTTTCATTATTTTTTAGAGGACCCCAGGAAGACTTACCTGCCATTTATGCATCAGCTAATGGGGATCCTCAATAAAGAATAAACAAACAGAAAGAATAAACTTTCAGTCCAATCTGATGTGCATCATGACCTCTCTGTACAGTTCTCTCAAGGACCAACAGCTATGGGAAAAAAATGTGTTTTGTGAGGTCACTCAAACAAACAAGCAAAAAGCAAAATGGATATTGTAATATGACTCCAGAATACAAAATATATCAAGATATGAGATTTGGATCATATTGCTCAGTCTTGAAGTAAGGCTTTAATTTTATTAATGTCAGGGGACTTTCCTGTTTTAAATCATGAAATACAGCCTGCCATTTTTGTCAAGATGATATGTAGTTGCAAATTGTCTTAAGGAGGATTAGGTTGTGGACAAATCCCACAGCGGAGTTATGTATCTAAGTAGTGAACCCGACATAGACAAGTGGTTTTTGTATATGCCGTTGTTTGAACTTTCACCAGAGTGAGCCCACTGAGAGGGAGAACAATGGAGCTTTGTCTGCTGTCAGCTGTGTAGACATGCAGGCAAGCAGCAAAGATAAAGGAAATTTAGCCTCATGCTGCAGTCAACCATACACTAGCCTCTTGCTTATCTTTCACGTACACACATTTCTGCACCTGTACAGTTATCCTCATATGAGGTAAGGCAAGGGTTCCTCTGAGCTGTATACAGAAATATTTTACAAAAACTATGGCATACCTATGCCTTCCTATAAAATAGACAAACAAACACTATGTATTGTCATCATATCCGGTTATTTTCTTCAGCACTCATCAAACTATACAGCATTTGGCCCTGACACTCTTTATTAATCATACTCACAAAGTTCACTCTTATGTACAGCAGGATAGATTATATAGTTATTTGTGATAGTGGTGTCTGTGCATATCAGAGATGTGGAAATGCGTCATTTCAAAGATGTATCATGTTGTAGACAAAGTGTGAAGAAAGTGAAACATAACATCTCTACTCTGTATTTGTAATACACTGCAGAAGGATTCATGTTGTATTTTTGGAATGTTTATGAACAGTGGTGGTTCACACAGACATCGGTGTTGAAAAGATGCCACTGTTTATATTAGAGATTATTGCACTCTCTTTTTTTAAGCAGTTTCCAAATAAGAGAGAGATGTATGGAGAATTGTGCAGTGACCTTTATAACAAAAAACAAAAAAAAAACAGCTTTTGTGGTTTGGTGAAATTCACTTTCCATTATTTTTAGCACTACACTTTTTCGAGGAATACATAGATATATTGGCTAAACATCAATAACAGCAAATATTGGCCTTTTAAATTAAATCATATTAAAAATTAATTAATAAATAAAACATGCATATAGAAAGTATTAATACTATCAGCATTGGGTATTGCCCAAATTGTTATTTTAATTATTTGTATTCGCCCAGAATTTCAGCTTGTGCACCCTGAATTTTTCAGTCCTTGAGATTTAGTACACAGTACTTTATGACTAGACTCCTTTTTATGATTCATTTTTATTAATAACTGATAGCTTTGTGTGAGTAGAGCTGTGAATGTACCACGAATGAGGTGATGAGATGCTAGGACCCACTATACAATTGCAATCAAATCACATGGTTTTACTGCTGCAAGAAATGCTGTCCTGGATGCTGAGTAATGCTACCAACAGCCAGTGGTCAGGACTATACTAAGTCAATAAACGCTCCACTGCTCATAATGTGTCAACTCTATAAAAAGCATTCTTTATTTGTCATGTGGTGGTGTGGAAATCATTTTTTATGATCAGTAATATTTTATCCGTGGATACGTGGGAAAAGGTACAAACACAAAAACAACAATAACGTTACACATAGTTTTATTTCCCTTAATTCACATCATATTGTCTCTGTGCTCTTAGCTGTTATATCAGCGCAGCTAGATTCATTTTAGCACCACTAAACTAATTTCCATGTCATTTTTAGGTGATAATATCTTGGCAGTCCTGAAGCACCTGGTAATGTCAGAGAAGCTTGCAGATTCCTCTGAGTATCGCCATGGTAACATGGTGTTCTTCGACCTCTTGGGGGTAGTGGTGGTAGCTTACCCAGCTCGTGTTGGCAGCATTCTTAACTACATGGTTGCTACAGCCACTTTCCTCTATCTGGCTAAGAAAGCGTCACTGCCTGGCAATGGGGGTAGGTCACTATTTCCTGTGTTGTCATTTTCTCTTTTGGATGTGTGTTATGTGCTTTTTGTAAAAATAAACTAGTAAACAAAATGATGTATAGAAATTTAAATATTACTTTTGAGGCTTTTTCTAATTACTTATCGTCAGTTGTTGCTGTGTGTAAAGCTCAATCCCAATTCACCCCTTTGTCGTCCCGCTTACCCTTACCTACCGCTTGCCCCTACCCCTACTCCTTGAAACCGAGCTGCAAAGGGTAGTGGTTGAAACATTCCCCTATGAAATGGAACAACCCTTTGCGACCTGTTAAATCATCATCAGTCATCAATGCTGCTATCAATAGATGCAGCAACTTTGTCACTGAAAGTACTTAACATGTTGTCAGTAGCTTTTACCATCTTTTTTGCATGGGCTTTGGTCATCTTTTTGTGGATATCAACTATAAACTGCAAAAATACAGTCTATAACACACAGAAACTACATGAAATGGTTGATCAAATGATTAAGTTGTTTATGAAGAAAATACATGCATTTGTGTGTTTCTTTCATCACACCACTGCACTTTTTTTTTTGGCTACATCTTACCAATGATTCAAACACAATTATGGGAAATTTCTCCTACCCCTCCATTTGTAGTGTGGTCCTGAAAAATCTGTATTTTGAGGACTATACAGCCCTCTGCCTTAGCCCTTCCCCTTCATCTAATTGAGAATCCAGATAACGCTACCCCTTCACATGTACCCGGAAAATGGAGGAGTATGGTTAAGGGGGAGGACCAAGGAATGAATGGGATTCAGCCTAAATGTTTAAGTCAAATCAAATAAATTTTTATATACCACCAAATCATAACAAAAGTTATCTCATGACACTTTACATATAGAGCCAGTTGGAACCAGAGTCTGAGGCCAATTTACAGAAACCCAAGCTTAAAAGGGGCCTTTTCACATCTCCATTTTAAATAGCATTAAAAAATAACTTTATTGTAGTCACAAGTGGTTGATATTGTGAATATCAGTTTAACATGGTATTATGTAATATATACTCAAAAAATTATGAGAATGTAGCCGCAAGGGGGCACAAGCCAGTGTCTTATTGAACCAGTCCCAATCTCAGACAAATCAGTGATCAGTGACTGCAAAGTAGTGGTAGGTGAGAGTGTTGCCAGACAGCATAGGATGGTGGTGTGTAGGATGACTCTGGTGGTAAAGAAGATGAAGAGGGCAAAGGCAGAGCAGAGGACGAAATTATGGAAGCTGAAAAAGGAAGAGTATTGCATGACTTTTAGGAAAGAGTTGAGACAGGCTCTGAGTCGTCAGGAGGTTCTTCCAGATGACTGGACAACTACAGCTAATGTGATCAGGGAGGCAGGTAGGAGAGTATTTGGTGTGTCCTCTGGAAGGAAAGTAGATAAGGAGACTTGGTAGCGGAATGAGGAGGTACAGGAGTGTATACAGAGAAAGAGGTTAGCTAAGATGTTGGAGAATGAGAGAACTGAAGAGAGTGGACAGGAGTATAGGGAGATGCAGCGTAAGGTGAAAGTAGAGATGGCAAAGGCAAAACATGACTTTATGCCAGGTTGGACAGTTAGTAGGGAGAGACTGATCTATACAGGTTAGCAACACAGAGAGACAGATGGGAAGGACGTGCAGCAGCTTAGGGTGATTAAGGATATGGATGGAAGTGTATTGACAGGTGTCAGTAGTGTGATGGGAAGATGGAAAGAGTACTTTAAAGAGGTGATGAATGAGTAAAAAGAGAGAGAATGAAGAGTAGAAGAGGTGACTGTTGTAGACCAAAAAGTAGTAAAGATTAGTAAGGATGTGTGATCAGGAGTGTATTGAAGAGGATGAAGATTGGAAAGGCAAGTTGGTCCTGATGATATACCTGTAGAGGTATGGAAGTGTCAAGGGAAAGGTGGCAGTAGAGTTTATGTCTGGGTTGTTCAACAGGATCTTAGATAATGAGAAGATGCCTGACGAATGGAGAAGTGTGCTGGTGCTCATTTTTAAAAGAACAAGATAGATGTGCAGAGTTGGGGCAACTACAGAGGAATTAAGCTGATGAGCCATACAATGAGGATTATGGGAAAGTAGTTGAAGCTAGACTAAGGGCAGAAGTGAGCATTTGTGAGCAGCAATATGGTGTCATGCCAGAAAAAAAGAGCATTACAGATGCAGTATTTGCTTTGAGGATGTTGATAGAGAAGTTTAGAGAAGGTCAAAAGGAGCTGCATTGTGTCTTTGTAGATCTGGAGAAAGATTATGCCAGGGTGCCCAGAGAGGAACTGTGGTACTGTATGAGGAAGTCTGTATTGGCAGAGAAGTATGTTAATGGTGCAGGACATGTATGAGGACTGTAAGATGTGCTGTAGGTGTAACAGAGTAGTTCAAAGTGGAGGTGGGACTGCATCAGGGACCAGCTCTGAGCCCTTGACAGGCTTACAGATGAGGTTAGACAAGAATCTCCATGGACTATGATGTTTGCAGATGGTATGGTGATCTGTAGTGAGAACAGGGAACAGGTGGAGAAGTTTTAGAGGTAGAGGTTTGCCCTGGAAAGAAGAGGAATGAAGGTTAGCAAGACAGAATACATGTGTGTGAATGAGAGGGACCCAAATGGAAGAGTGAGGTTACAGAGAGAAGAGATGAAGAAGGTGGAGGATTTTAAGTAGTTAGGGTCAACAGTCCAGAGCAATGGGGAGTGTGAAAAAGAGGTGACCAAGTGTGTGGAGGCAGACTGGAACAGGTGGAGAAAAGTATCAGGTGTAATGTGTGATAGAAGGGCTTCAGCTAAAATGAAAGGAAAGGTATACAAAACTGTGGTGAGACCAACGATGTTATTTGGTCTAGAGACGGTGTAACTGAGGAAAAGACAGGAGGCAGAGATGAAGATGCTGAGGTTCTCTGGGAGTGACCAGGATGGATAGGATCAGGAATGAGTACATCAGAGGGACAGCACATGTTAAAGTCAGAGGCCAGGCTGAGATGGTTTGGACATGTCCAGAGGACAGATAGTGAATATATTGGTAGAAGGGTGCTGAGTTTTGAGCTGCCAGGCAGGAGCCCTAGAGGAAGACCAAAGAGGGGGTTTATGGATGTAGTGAAAGAGGACATGAAGATAGTTGGTGTGAGAGAAGAGGATACAGAAGACAGGGTTAGATGGAGGCAACTAATTTGCTGTGGTCAACCCTGAAGGGAAAAGCCGAAAGGAAAGAAGAAGGACAAGACTCAAAAAAGTATGAGAAAATTAAAAGTAAGGCAGAACTAAGTTCTCTTTGACTATTGTGTTAAATTCTGATCAGTTCATGAAGTTCTGCATAAGAAAAACACATCTGAGGCTTAACGTAAACACCAAAACACCTTCTCTTCGCGTGAAAAGCTCAAAAATGACATTTTTACTTGTCTGTTAAATAGTGTTGATAAATGGAGCAAACACTTGTGACTGGTGACAGTGACGAGGAAAAACTTCCTTTTAACAGGCAGAAACCTGGAGCAGACCCTGACTCCTGGAGGATGGCCGTCTGCCTTGACCAGTTGAGGTTAAAGAGAGAGGGTAGAGGAGGAGGGAGAAAAAGGAGAGAGGCAGAGAGAGAGACTGGGGGGGGCATCGGGGGAGACACATGGATGCAACTGATGCACAGATAACTGAATTAGAACTGTAAAAAAATAGATCAGCTGGTGTTAGTGTAATTACCAATAACCAGAACAAAAATTCATGACCGTTAATCGTAGTACTACATGACAAGTATTAATATTGGATGTGCTACTACTACAGCAGTTAGTACAAATAATAGAACCCTCTACTATCTATGGAACTAACCCATTTCAATGTGTCTCTGTCTCTATCAGGTGGTCGATATGTTCGAGACTTGGCTTTTGCTACAGGCGTAGCGGTGCTGAGCTGGTTTGTCACCCTGCTGTCAGTGCTGATCGTTGCCCTGCTTGTTACTCTGCTGGGCCGCTCCATGTTTTGGTACAACCACTTCTATGCCTCCATCTGCCTGTACGGAACTGCTGCCACTGGCAAAATGATCCTAGTTCACACGCTGGCCAAAAACATCTACTACGGAGTGAGTAAATGGACTCTTTTAACTTTTGAGGGTCAAGTTAAAGGACAGAGCCTATGAGTACTTGCAGAATTCCAACTACAGTTTATGGAAAGAGGACAAGAGGTGACTTTTGCACACTGTGATGAACTGATTACACAAACAAATGAGAGTATATGCAGGACAGGGGATGCATGTTCTGGATATGGTGGAGTCACAAAGCCACATGAACACTGGTCCCTGTTTCTAACAGACTTTGCTTTTGAATGCCAAGTTCGAGTATTCCGCAGATCTGTATGAAAGGTTGAAACACTATGAGGAAATGTTGAAAGTTCATTAGTTCATTCAATGCAAAGATGACATAGCTGCTTTAACAACTGGAAATTCAGGCCCAGTGGGTTCAGGAGTAAAGCTGAACAGACCAGTTAAAAGGAACAGTCCACCGTGTTTTCATACTGAAATATGTCCTTCTCTGACCTGAGACGAGTTGATAGAGACCTCT
>JAQQZY010000028.1:34242852-34254084 GCA_030068375.1 Ostorhinchus rueppellii
TTTTGTTGTATTCATTATTTATTATTCCAGTTTAATTCTTTGTAGTTTTAGTTGAGATGTATATATATATATATATATATATATATATATATATGGTGGTTTTCCATTCAGTTGTATGACTATTTCTATACTATACATGAGGCTCAGACACACACAGATATTCACCTCAGACCCTGAAAACAGTGTGAAATAGCCCCCAACCAGCTGTGAATTATGGGAAAACCATAAATGATAGGTGAAAACTAAGATGATCATGAGCATCAGACAGACTTGGTGAACAAATAGATGTAATTTTTTTGTCCGTACTGTGAGAAATGGCTGAGTTATGGCTGTATAAAAACAGTTAACTCAGCAGGAACAGGACGGTCCATTTGGTACTCTTTTGTATTGGTTTTAATAGGAGCTGAGGAAGGATTTGCCCCTAAACTAACGCCTGTGATTTCACTTTAAAAACAACTAGGTTTTCAAACTTTGGTTCATATCAATCCCAGGACCTGTGGCTACATTTCTGGAAAAAAAAAAAAAATCATTCACCTCCTATGTATTGTTTGGCCAGGAGGGCGAGTTGCTCAGAAAATTTTCACGTGAATTTTCACTGCTCTTCCGCTGTAAACTGGTCACATGACACACTGTAGCTGAGGGAATTTTCACTCAACTTAGGGGGTTTCTAAGACTAACCTATTGAAAACCGTGAACCCCATTCTCATACCAAAGGCATTTTTTTGGCAAGTGACAAAAATATCTGCGTTTTAAAGTTTAAATGTAGTCTGTAGGTGAAAGTATGTTGAAGCAGTAGCAGTCAGAAAAAAGCCTTTTTTTTGTGGCTGCCATTAAGAATGAATGGGTTGGGGTTTTTTTTATTGCATTTCTCTGTGTTTCAATGTGTCCTGAAATGGCAGCTAGTTTTGAACTGCTCCAGTGTCAAATGACCACATGACTACTGTATAATACCACACTACTCACCGCAGTCATTTTCACTTTGCGAATGCATTTTCGAATTCTGATAGCTTTTTTGCAGGGCGGTCCATGAAATGAAAAAAGCAATGTCCCGTGTTTTCTTTTTTTTTTGATTGTGTCATAAAATGTGTACCATGAATAAGAAAATGAAAATGCAGACTGGATAACTGATGACTCATTTTATTTAGGAGTCAATTAATGCAGCCACACTCTTAAAATGAAAAAGCATTTCCGGTAATGCATTTGCATTTTCCAATTTTAGATTTCAAATTGAATTTTGATAACCATTTTCTAGGGCAGGCTTTGAAAATTAAATCTCAAATGTCTTTTTCTTTTTCATTTTAATTAAGTTAAAGAATGAGCGGTCTTGAATAAGAAAACTAAAATGCAGACTGGATGATTGATTTCTCATTATATTTATGAGTCAAATAATGCAGCCACATTCTTAAAATGAAAAAGCATTTCTGCTAATGCATTTGAATTTAGATTATGACAACTAATCACTTCCATAAATGACCAATTAAAGTAATGTCCTAAAACATTTAGTCTTGTCACCCTGGTCTAACACATGTAGTCCTTGTACTACCTTAATGTGTGTGTGTGTGTGTGTGTGTGTGTGTGTGTCCATACCCTTTAACAGAGGGTCCAGTGGGCATACTAAACGTCTTTTGCAGATTGAACTTGCCCACAGCAATGGAGTCTGCAGACTGAGACAAACTGATACTTCGATTTCTAAAGAACTCAAAACCCCCGGTTGAGCTGGGTTCCTGAAGACAGGACAGAGAGCAGAGAGGATCCATGTTCAGGCTCACACATTTCCAACAGTTGGACTAAGTGGAAACAGAGATGTACTGTGGCTAGCGCTTCACCTGAGTGGAAGGTGTTGGGGGTGGAGTCTCCATCTCCCCAGAGCCGATGGCTTTGAGGAATCGGATCATGTGCCGGCAGAGGTCCCACTTGCCCTGTTCAAGAGCTGTGTTAAAGAGTAGAGTGGCGTGTTGTCTGCTGACCGCTGGTACCTCCATGTTCTTGACAGAAAAACAGGGAAGGGATAAAGCAACAGAAATGTTTGTTATAGCTGATTGATAGAACAAGTGATAACAGTGGTTCTCTGTGAATAGAGAATATCTCTCCCAACATATAGAATATATTTTGTAGGATTTACTGACATTCTAGCAGCTGAAAACTTATTTAAGAAACGGCATGCTTACCATGACTTCCCCTGTGCCCTATAAATAGACCCAGCTGAGCAGGGATCAGCTAATTTACTCCAATTTGAACGGGTTCCGAGTGGCCTAGAAGTAGAAAGATATTCCCTATTCTCAGAGAACCAGGGTTACACTGTAATCCCACATTCTCTATGGTACGAGGATATCTGTCCACTACATATAGAATGTACTTTATGGGCTCTTTAAGACACCCCGTGAGGGTCCCAAGGAGACAGAGCAGACAGTGGTCTAATAGTATCCCCATGAGGTACTTTCGAAAGAGACGTCCCCACCCCGAATCCACAAGATTTACAATATGTACAAAATCACTCAGAAATATATGTTCTAATTTACGCATGTAAGGTGGCAACACCACAAAACGCTATGTGCTGTATGTGATATTTGCATACCCATCCCTGCTAGAGTCAGGTCATGCAGATGTCCTGCACTCCGCTAGGATCTTGACATCGTCCCGAGTAGGCCTAAGGTCAACTGGCCAAGGGACACAGTGAATCAGTGTTCAGGTTGACATGGTCCCCAGCACACGCTCCCCAAAGGAGGTAATGGTGGTCACATTCAAACCATAAAACCTGGTAAAGGCATTTGGCATGGCGCAAGTGGCGGCTGTGCACACTTCTGAGAGGGCAGCTCTGTGCCACAAGGCCCGGGAGGTGAATATGTCTGTCTCAAAGCTGACAGGACCCTGCCCAGGTCTCATGTCAGGATGGTTTGCCTATGGCGTGGCACCAGCCTCTATGGTCCCTTGAGGAACTGTGCTATGAGGCTAGCATCCAGTGTAGTTAACTTAGCTTCACCAGCATGAGAGATTTTTATGGTTGCTACTACAACCCTCAAGGTAAAGTTAGATTTACCAGACTCAAGAAGCTCTTGCAGGTATCTGAGTACCTCTGGAGCCGAGCATGACATTGCGTTGAACTGGTTGACACAAATACCATACCACCCTTGTTGATGGGGCTTGAGCATTCTACAGGGTATGAACTATCAAACTTGATAATAAGATGGTCCTCTCAGTGGCCAGGCCCAGAGATTCAGCCCCCACAGAAAAGCGTTGAACAGGGTCCCCTGCACCTGGCTTAACAAGTCCTGGTGTCATCCATGACAACCATGTGATGCGTGGCCAATCCGGTGCCATCAGAATCACATAAACTTCCTCCTGACCGATCCATTGCAGCAAGTTGGACAGGAGGCTGAATGGCGGAAAAGCAAAGAGCAACCCCATGCATCTTCTCCAGCAAACCATCCATCACATTGCAGTTCTTGCTCTGGGTCTTTCCCCAGAACTGACTTAGAGGGAACCACCACAGCTGCCAACACTGCATCCACAGTGATTGGTGCACAGAGATAAATAAACACTAGAGGGGGCATTGTCAGTGTTTGCCTCAAGCTGAAACATCCAACTGTGGTGGCCATCTAGGTACAGGAAGCTAAGCCCGCCCCCTCATGAAAATCTATACATGACAGTGGTATTTCATGGTTAAAGCTAAAAAAATAGGATTACCCATAGTCTTACAACTGTACGTTTTTACAGAAAAAATAAAATATAGAAACAAGCAACAAAAAAGAAAATAAATTTAAGCATAAATATTATTAATTGAAGGAAACATAACACAATCACACAGGCTTTAAAACATACGGGCATTCCATGCGCAATATAGAACAATGAATTGCTTAATAACATAATGATCTAACATTTGTAAAAGGTGAAAACTGTGAATCAAACTGCAATTCATAACGTAATCATACAGGTTTATAAATACGAAAAAAAAGGCTTTATTGTAAATACGAAATTATCAGAATATAAAATACTACTATACTCTAGCAGTTATCCAGCCACTTTCCATAATAGCTGTATGATAAAATGTTGATGCTATGGCCTACTGATTTTTTACCAATGTCCTTAGCAAATTTCTCTTTGTAAGCTTAGTTTCTAGTGACAGTTGTTTCTTTTCTATATTATGTAGCGCTGACAACCTTTTCTGGACCAAGATGACGGCAAGACGTTGCCGTGACAAACGCCCCCTCGCCCACTCTAGTATTTATTTATATCTGTGGATTGCTTTTCCTGAATAAAAACATAAAGCACGAGCAATACTAGGAATGCCATTGTATCTGTGACTAGTTTGTTATGAATGGACAGTGGACATATTCAGTTCTATTGATCATATGCACTTTTTTCTCAGTGTGCCAATCTGATGTCTGTTAAATGTTATTGTTAATAGCAGCTACTCAAAATGGCAGGCACTGATGAGCTTTATTTTATTAGTTTTCTTTTATTATTCTACCTTACTCATTTGCACTTTTTGTAACTAGTGTGTCCACCAAAGTATTAAGAATGTTTTAATGGCAACAATGTTAAATAAATTCATGTATATATGAACTGAGTTGCTGTGTGATGTAGCAATTGAAGACACTATCCAGATCGTACACAGCCACAGGTAATTATGCTCTATTTTTTTACAATTTCACTTAAATATATTGAAAATATCGCAATGCATCGCAATGATTCAAGAATCGTGATGAATCGTGATAGAATCGCATCGTGGCATGTGAATCGTGATACGAATCGAATCGTGTGTCTTGAAGTTTTCATGTCAGTTGCTAGAATGTCAGTAAATCCCATAACGAATCTTCTATATGTAATGGACAGATATTGTCATACAATAGAGAACCACTATTACCTCTAATAATATCAGACTGTGCAATGTACTATATATAATTACATAATGCTGCAATTTATGCTGCCTTGTGTTCAAGAGCTTTTGCTGTAGTGAAATGAAAACTGGCTGGCACTTAGGTGAAAGAGTTTTTGAGTTTTGTAAATTGTATATACTATAAATGTGCAAAATCAGGTAACAGCAGTAGAACATTAATAAAAGCATTGTTTATCATTCAAGATTAATCACTCATTGCTCTACGCCATGTTGAAAAGGTCAAATGATATTTACATCTCAATAGCTCGTGTATCAAATTTTTTCTCCAGTTCTTCAGTGAAAACTACAATGTGAGGAGCAGTGTTAATTTTGTTGCTCTTTTTCCATTTAGTCTTAGTCTTGTGTCAAAGTTCCTTATTAGTTTAAGTCATATTTAGTCATTCACATATTTTTTGTTAGTCATGCTGTCAGTCGACTAAAAGTCCCAACATTTTAGTTTAGATTTAGTCAAACAAGAACTCAAGATATTTTAGTCAGTCACAATAAGCTTGGTGGAGGTCTGTGCTCTCCGAGTGCTTTTCTAGTTTAGTTGTGAAACAATTCAAATGGAATGATAAACAAAAATCAAAAGAGTCATGAACAGTTATCAGACCCGGTCAGTGGCTCACAGTTGGGCAGAGCCAGGCACAGACCCAGCCAGCCGGTGGCTCTGAGGTGGGCACAGACAGGGTCGGCAGATGAGCTGGGCACAGACCCAATCAGCAGGACAGAACTTCAGATGAAAACAAGGACAAACCGCGGATCAAGTTCTGAGTACGGCCATATGCTCTCTCTCTCTCTCTCTCTCTCACTGGAAACTGAAACCGTCTTCGTCTGGATGGATGTTGCATTTCCGATATAGATGAAAATGAGGAGGGAGTTTTTGTTTAGTTTTTATTCCATGCAAAATATTTTCGTCTTGTTTTTAATTGTCAACGATAAGACACATGACCACAGTCTTAGTCAGTGTTTTTAGAACATTGGTGCAGTCTCGTCTTCATCATTAGAAAAAGGCTCATTGACGAACATATTTCGCATCGTCTGACGAAATTAACAACAGTGAGGAGGCATTTAAGTGCACTTTTTGAGTTCATAAGTAGTAGTCACCATAATTCTCATAGCATGTGAAGGCAGATTTAGAGGTCCATTTTATGTCTGGTGATGTATCAGATTCAGTGACATTGAGTAGATGGAGGTACAGTGGACAAATGCAAACTGTAAGCATCTGCATTATATTTAAGTTGTATAAAACAATTTTTTATACAAAATTTTTCTTGATAGACAAGTAGACTCAAATCTTTACACAGATTTCTCACCAAATCATGCTGCTCTACTACGAGTATTACAGCTTTCTCTTTCATTAGCTTTTTGTGCCTACCTGCAGTATGATCAGATAGGAGGCAGCCGTGTCTAGATCTTGAGCCATGAGACACTCTTCAAACAGATCCTTGGGGTTTCCTACAGCTGCAAAAAGGTAGTTCCACAGGGCATATTCAGTCTTCCTGGCACAGTGAACGATGGTTTGGAGGAATAGAGGGAATTCTGTGATGAACTTTGCCACAGTGGGCAACAGAGGGTCTGGGATGGGCTCCCGTGATGTAGCCTCTTCTTCCAGCACCACATGAACCATCAGTTCCATGACGTGGGGAAAGTAGGGGAGAGACGCACACGACTGAGCTAGCATCAGAGCCTGGATGACAGGGACCATGAAGACACAGTGTCATATAACCTTAACACTCCTCAGACAGAGCTTTGTCTATGATTTTAGCTATGTCTGTTTGTTAGTAGTTTAATACCCAGAATTTTGGACAAATGTTGCTGATTTTTTTATGCGAATTCCAGATGGCAGTGACGGCAAATGATAATTACATTTTGGAAGGTCTAGGGCAGGGGTGTCAAACTCATTTAAGTTCAAGGGCCACATTCTACTCAACGTGATCTCAAGCTAGCTGGACCTGAAAAATTCATTTATTTCTAGAACCCGTTTTATCTTCACTCGGGTCACAGGGAGACCAGTAAAATACTAGACATAATAACCTTTACATAATAATCAAAAATTTTCACTTTGTTTTAATGTGAAAATATGAATAACCTGAATTACCATGTACAATCTGACATTTATTAAGAAAAATAAGTCAAGTTCCAACAATAATAACATTAACACAACATAAAGATGGCCGTTAATCTATTATTTTGTTCAAATTTCTTAAAAATGCTCAAGTTGATCATAATTGTTCAGGATATTCAAATTAAATTGTGACAATAGTTTCTAAATGTAAAGATTTTCATAATGCAATTTGACAAATTACAATATCTGATGTCTTCAGTGCAATTGTTTAATTTTGTAAATTCATCCTGCGGGCCGGGTTGCAACCTTTGGCAGGCCAGTTTTGGCCCCCGGGCTGTATGTTTGACACCCCTGGTTTAGGGCAAAGGTCAGTTTTGATAACATGTGCATTCTTTTTGTTCACAAAATCTTACTGAAAACTCATTTGATTTGATTCAGATCTACAACATATATCTACCACATATGGTAGGCCAGGTTCAGTATCCAGCAGTGACGTGCGGTTAAGGGAGGCAGAGCCTCATCTGCTGTCATCACAAGAAGAAGAAGAAAAAAAAAAAGATGATCAAATAAAATAAATGTTGATATTTGTCTACTAATCTGTACTATAAACTTACTTTCTGTGTAATTCCAATTATTTTGATTATTTTTCAATAAAAAATGTGGCATTTCCCTTTCAAATACAGGGAAGAGATGAGCTCTGTGGCAGCAGTGAGGTTTGCCTCACCTGGATCATGTAATCCCACCCAAAATGTGCAGGCATCCCATGCGATTAGAGTGTGTTGCTGTCTCTCTGTGTATCGCCAATAAAATGGTTTCAAACACTTTGATTACATGTCCTGACTTTCCATAGTCTAGATGATGCATAAAATGTATGTGTGTAACTTGTTCAGTCTTGAATCTTAAAACTGCATTAAAAAAGACACTCCTTGAGGCAGCCTGCCTCATGTGCTTGTGAGCCCCCAAGTCAAGTGCAGTGATTCAGTGTTTCATTTATTTTTCCTTCTCGCCCCACCTTAATCTCAAAATGAAAGATTACATAACCAAAATAATTATAATGGTGGTGAATAATGTACTGTTACATCCACCTTTATTTTGAAAGCTGCTTGTTGGGTTCCTGCCAGGCTACCTGTGGCGGCTTGACAATAGGGAGTGTATAACCAGGGGCCTCATGTACAAATAGTTGCGTGGATTTCATATTGAAACCTATAGTGTATGCTGAAATCCAGCAAAGGAAAGATCTCTGAAGGTCTCAAGACCAACACTAAAATTAAAGAAAAAAAAAAAAAATCAACTAAAAGTAGTCAGTTGTTCAACACAAAGAAATGAACACATACCTGTTCACCCAGGTTACGAACCAACAGTTGCCTCAGGATGTGGTGGAGGTAGATCTGGGAGGTCCTCTCCACAGTGCAGTAGGGAAACAGTGCCTCCAGTGGCTCAGAGGAGCCTTGCAGCCCATCATATAGCACAGTCTCATTAGTGGCGCCCAGCACCAGGGCATCCTCAAACAGCACAGCAAGAGGGTAGATGTTAATGTGGAAGGGCAGCATGATGCGTCTAGACAGGAAGGAGTGCGGCTTGCGGTGGTCTCGGGGAAACAACGGCAACCACACTTTCATGCCTGCCTCCCCGCAGGATAACCAGAGGGCCTCCAGTAGGTGGCGCTTCTTCCTATTGGAGCGACAGGTGGTCCACACGTTCTCAACACACTGAGCCAGCACCACTGGAGGACAAAATGGTAGCTAAAGAAAGGGGAAGTGATAATCATATGATTATTAATATGTACTGAAGAACATTATTTTTCAAGTATAGACCCTCCTCCTTACTGTCCAATTTTCAAAAACACCGGAAAATCTCTTCAACAACAGATTGGACACACGTCTAGAAGAGTACAAAATACTTGCAGGGAATCAGCATTGGTTGAGTCAAACAGATCAACAGCATTGGCAATAATTGAGGTGATTTATGAAATCTCAAATGCTATACATCATAAGCAATATGCTGTTGGGATATTTATTGATTTAAAAGCTTTCGACACCATCAATCGTGAAATATTAATCATGAAACTGTAAAGATGTGGCATTAGGGGAATGGTGCTGGACTGGATAAAAAGTTATCTAATGTCACTTTTCCACTGGATGGTACCAGCTAGGGTTGACTCGACTACACGGTTGAGTGCCACTTTTTCACTGCAATTGGTATCATCTAGGTGTGAATGAGATGTGCGTACTCAACCGAGTCGAAATTGTTGAGACGTCATTTAAAAGTACAGTAAATGGCGATGGATGACATCAAGGTGATGTTATACTTATTGTTCAGTCTGTGGCTTTTTGTCACAGAAAAGGTAGAACGAGAGAGCCAGAAACAGATACAATCAGCGACATGAGTCACATGTGAAAAGCAAAGGAGAGTTATGAAACCCATATGGAAGTATGAAGCTGAAGACCAGTGGATAAGAGCTGCCAAGAGACGACGTCTCTGAGTTTATCATCATAAACCAATGCCTTATATACAATAGATGTTGCATTGAAAGTCGCAGTCTATATAGACCAAACTGCGAGTAGAGTGCAAGAATAGAGGCTATCTGAAGATTTTCTCTGCTATCACTCTTGTTGGTGTATGGTGTTTGCATTTAAATGCTCATGCCTTGTGTATTTGTGACGACACTCTCTCTGACCAATCAGTAGTCGGCAGTGAAATTTCAGTGCTGACCCAGCTGGGACAGAAGCTCATCAGCGGTGGTACGACAAAAAATTTCAGTTACCAAGTACAATCCACAATGGAAAAGCACTAAAACCCTGTAGAGTCGAGTCGAGCGAGTCATCGGAGATTTGGTAACTGCGTTACATCATATGTGGACACTGCTTGTGGAGTCCCCCAGAGATCAGTATTGGGCCCTAAGTTTTTCCCTTTGTACATTAATGATATACAAGCGTGTTGACCCGTGGGGATTCACAGCGTCTAGATATAATAGTTTTTATACCGTTGTATATTTGTGCATACTATACTGTATTTGTCCAGCAGTCATTGCCAAAGTGTTCTGGGTATAGCAACGGGATTGTTATGCTATTGCATTCCAAAACTATAAATATCACCCAAAATATTGGTTCTATCAACTTGCTGTTTTCGCTAGTCTATTTCTTGACTAAAATACATAAGTCAAACTAAAGCACTCAGCTCTTTCCGGATTTTATGTCAATCCTGAGACATACACGAATGCACACAGAGGCCACTTGATTTTTATAATATAGCTCAAAAGTTTCTAACATTTTGTGTTGTTTGCAGATGACAAATATTTTCTGCTCTAGAGAAAACATGCAAAAATTACAGGAGGAAGTCATTATAGAAATGAACAAACTAAAAATGTGGTTTAACAGGATGTCACTAAATCTGAGCAAGACAAAAATAATGACATTTGGTCATTGTAGAACAAGTTTGCAGAAAAAAATAGATTGAATTCAAATAGAAAGTTATATTTCTGCACATATATGACAGAATTAGATGGAGATCACACATCGACTGAACAAATTAAAGTCTCGAGAAGCATTGCAAAAATAAGTAAAGCAAAGAAGGTTCGGATCAGAAATCACTCCACAGATCTGGATCTGTAATAATTTAACATAATGTTCACTTAATATGGACGACCGGGAAAAATTTATGTTTCAGTCAGTGGGGTGAGACGGTGGAACAGATTTAATATAGAGTTAAAGCAATGTCCGAGCATGAAAGATCATGTCTTTGTACCTCAAAGACATGATCTTTCATGCTTGGACATGGCTTCTTTTTTTTTTTTTTTAAATGATGTATTTATTCAGTTTTACAAGTCATATCTTACATATGAACCAAACAAACAAACAAACAAAAAGAATCAAGGAAAAAACAAATAAACAAAAAAACAAGGACAAAGCTGGGTGTACACGTACATTACTGCAACTGTGCAATTGTGCATCATTACTACAAGTCCCTGCATAGATGCATACAATCAAGGCGAGTAGCACATTGAGGCTTGAGTGCTGGTCAGTCTCCATCATGTTGGGCAAGATGATATAGAAAAGGCTGCCAGATCTTTTAAAATGCCTTCAGTCTATTCCGCAAGCCATATCTGAGTCTCTCAGTGCAGCACACTTGTCAGTTCTGACAGCCAATCCTTAAAAGTGGGCATAGTTTCTGATTTCCACCTCCTTAATATCAACCTCTTAGCAATTATCACACCATACATGAAAGTATTCTGTACAGATAGGCTTTGGTTCAATAGGGACAAAGAATATCCAAACAGTGCGATATTGGG
>JAQQZY010000028.1:34291364-34309813 GCA_030068375.1 Ostorhinchus rueppellii
AGCAGTGAAGTTTGAAGGGTTTATTGATGACATTAACAGGTTCTGTTAATACCTCAGACAAGGTCACCTGAACCCTTGTTGTTGTTGTTGTTGTTGTTGTTGTTGTTGTTGTTGTATCCTAAAATAACAGAAGGATAAGTAAAATTTAAAAAGAATGAGTGAATGCGTTATAAATGAATTGAACTTATACTATATGACTAAGAATATATCAAAGTTCACGTACATTCCTTTCATTTGTAACTCATTCATTCATTTTTCTTTTGATATACTAATCATCCTTCTTTTATTTTTTTTTTTTTACTCCCAGGTACATTAAGAAAAAAAATACCCGAAAAACTTACCTGAAAAAATTCAGGTAAGTTACTTTCTTTCATAATTCATTCATTTATTTTTCTTTTCATTATACTAATCATCCTTCTTTTCACCCAGGTACATTAAGATGGAAAAAAAACCCCAAAATAAAATAGAAAAAGTTCAGGTAAGTTACTTTCATTCATAACTCGTTCAGCATCTTTTTTTCATCCTTCTGTTACTTTCCCAGGGACATTAAGAAGAAAAGAAGGAAGACAACCAAGTGTTTGCACCTAGAGGATTCTGTTAGTGTCTATGAATTGACTTAAGAGTCTGGTCTTAATCAACTGGGAGTGTCATGAGATAACTTTTGTTACAATTTAGTGCTATAGGAATAAAATTTGATGTGATCTCTCTCTCTCTCTCTCTCTCTCTCTCTCTCTCTCTCTCTCTCTCTCTGTCTGTCTGTCATTTTTTCTGCTCATTCATTTGTGTCTCGTTCTTTCCCACTTCTTTTTTTGTGAAAGTCTATGTTAAATTTGAAATTCTTTGACTGAGGCATGTATTACTTAAACTAAATGACTCATTTTTTTTGGTCATAGATGCTTTGAGTCATCAATGTATTTGATTGTTGTTGTTATCCCTTTTTTGTTTATACATTTATTACTGTTTTGAAAATTTTTTAACAAATGGCTATGAGTACTATCTTTAAATAAAGAGAGATAAACAGAAAAGTGAACTATGTCCTCTTCTCTGAATAGTCAGGGATAATTCCTTCTCAAAAAGCTGAGAAACTATTTCATTATAACGTTCACAAAATGTAAACAAACCTTTGTGAACATCCAGTCAATGACATTTACTCTGGTGCCACCTGCTGGTAGAACAAACTCCAAAGACTGCAGATGCACTAAGTAGGATCCTTTGTTTGAAATTCATTAGATTCATTTTTATTACATTGTATGCATGATCAGAAATATTTGTTCTTAATCAAAAAGCCTCAAAGAAATGAGGAAAAGTGTTAATTACTCTATTTCCTAATGAGCAGTGTAATTCTATATTCGTGTTTTATTTGTGAAGACTGAAGATAGATATGTTCTGGAGCCTGAGCATCTAAGAATGAATGTTTTCTTTTGTCTGACATAATTTAATTTTCACAACTGAAAAGCAGTTAAAAGAAGTAAACACTTTTTAAATCCCACCTATTTATTTACTTATTTATGTGATTAGGACTGTGCATATTAATTAACACTCAGTACAAAATAAAAATATTACTCTGTGTAAATACACCGGATTTAGCAGGGAAGTAATTTCCATCTGCAGTCCTCAACATTTAAAAACAGACGAAACATACAAACAAGACAGTGCAGTATACAACACATATAAAAGAATATATCATATAATCCATTATTAACACAGTAAATAAAATATAAAACTGCCAAGACTTTTCATGAATTACAACATTTCAACCTTCTGTCATTACTTTAAGTTGTAAATACATAGCTAATCATGACCATCCCACCACAGGAAGAGAAAAAATGAAGACAAAAAATAACAATACTAAACAACATCATTCTTATCATTGCTTTCCTTTTTTTATCTCTCACACCCAAAAACTAAACAGGAGAAAACCCCTTGATATTCATACATTTTGGTTTCATATCTTGACAAAATCATCTCTTTATACCTTAGTTTAAACTTAAATATATTTGGACATTGTTATAAATCCATTTTCATACTATTCGATCATTTCATTACACAAACAAAAGCTTCTCCTTGTGTCACCCTCATGTTATTATAAAGTTATATAACCACCTTAAATTGTGATTTTCTTGCCAATTAATAAATGTTTTTAGAAGATTCTTTGGAAACCGATTTTTTCTTTTTAAATAATTTGTGCTGTTTGAAAACTGATCTAAGCATTGAGTTATAGTATTTTTGAATAATGAATAATGAGTTGGTGAGGTGTGAACAACCTGACAGGTGATGTCTATGACGCTACAGACTCTAATCCAATTTTCTAATAATGGTTGTAACGGTTGTGTTTAAAAAATAAATAAATAAAAATCATTAAATATATGCATTAATTAATTAAAATTACATTAAACATTTTAGTATTCAGTAGCAGGAAAGGATATGCCAAGTTTGTGAAAATGATGCTTTTAAAATAATAAAAGCTTTTTTCTGATTATAACCTGATAGATGATCAAGAACTGTCATATAATCAATATACCAATTATTGATGCACTATCCAACATTTTAATGATTCATCTTCCAAACACAGTCATTTAATCCATGGTATTAGTAGGGTTAAATGCATGATTGTGCCACGATATATAATGTTAATGATAGCTTGTATGCGGTTTCTGTAAAAAATATAACCGGAAGTCTCCTTTGTGTAAAAACGTAAATAAGATTAGTCGCTGTTAAATAATTAGCCTTCAAAATAAAATTACAAAGTCATTAAATTGGTATTAAATTTTGATTAAAATACTTTTTTTAGAAAATTTGTAGTCGTGATTCTAATGTAATTGCATTTTATTTTCCAATTAATCTTTCCCTTTGAGATAAATCATTGTAGAGATAAAGACGTGATACTTTTATTTTGACAAAAGTTAAAGCGGAAGTCTTCTTGGTCTGCTCATAACGGAACAACCAGGCGCAACATGATGACAAGTTACCTGTTTCTACTGTTGATAGAAATCTCAAATCCGTTACGAAGTTGACATAAAAACAAGCTTTTCGGCAGTTATTCCTTTTTCTTAATTTCTAACGGTGAGTCCGGAGCGGATTAAAAGTGAAACATGACTTCCGCTGTGACGGTGAGACATTACTGGACTAGTTAACCTAGCTAAAATCTACAAAGGCGGTGAAAATAATTAGCTTTAGATATTAAGACTGTGGGGAATAACGGCACTATTTTGGACGTCTGGAGGATTTAACCCAGGTTAGCGGTACTCGGGTGTGAAATGTTTGTTTTCCGGGCGTTTTAGTTCTTGCTGTTTAAGATACAGTTGGAAACCTTAACATTAAAACCTTGTGTAAAGGTACTAACGGCTAAGCGCGATCGTAAAAATGTACTTTGCCACATGAATAATGTCGGACACGGTTGAAAGTGAGTGTCTTCAGATACAGGACAGATATAATGCTCCACAGAGGTGTTGGATGCCCATACACGTCAGCACCTCCTTAGACAACGACACTATTCATACATTTACACCACAGAGGTAAACTCCTCATCGGATATTTAAACAGTCATGGCTCTGAAATCACGGAGACCGTGGACGACCGTGATTTTCGGCGTCTTCCTCGGATTCACCGCGTCCTCTTGGCTCATTGTGCCCCAGGTCCTGGACGGTAAACGGAAGAAGTCCGCCGTGTGTTCCTACTACGGGGATGCTGTAGTGGGCAAAGCTCCGGAGGTCTTGGGTAACACGGCGGATGTCAGAAACCGGGACAGCCCGCAGGTCAGCCCGGACGGGGACAGGGTGTTCACGGCGGGGAACAGCAGCAGCGGGGGCGGCGGTGTGGGGGCTAATGGGACCCCCACCGGCCGGCCCAAAAGGTTCCTCTACGTCGGCGTGATGACCGCGAAGAAGTACCTGGAGACCCGGGCAGTGGCCGCCTACAAGACCTGGGCCGGTTCGGTACCCGGGAAGGTGGAGTTCTTCTCGAGCGCCGGGTCTGAAGCAGTGCACGTCCCCATCCCGCTACCCGTGGTGTCCCTGGCGGGTGTGGACGACTCGTACCCGCCACAGAAGAAATCATTCATGATGCTGAAGTACATCCACGACCACTACCTGGATAAATATGAGTGGTTCATGCGGGCAGACGATGATGTTTACATAAGAGGTGATTATTCTGGGACTGAAGTGTGTGTTTGTGTCCATGATAGACAGAGAGTGTGTTTTTGTGACACTTTATTTTAAGGTAACCATATTCACCATTAACCATTTACTTATTGGCATCCGTATTTGTAAGATACTGGCTCTTTGTTAGCAATTATAAAACCCTTATTTATGCCTTTATACTGTTCATGTCAGTATTCTACAACAGACCAGTAACAACTCATAGTGAGTATTAGTTGTTGTGCATGAGGTACAATCTGGACCCATAAAGACCCAAACAACTACTGCCAGCCAACAGGATCTGCTGATCTGAAATGTTAAATAACTGTTTAATCCTATCAATACATGCAAGTAATTCAGGTAAACTGCAGTTTGTCATCTTTTCATGGTCATCAGATATGACCCATTTAGATGTTCGGAGGCTCTGGAGTGAACATGGAATCACTCATCTACAACTGTTCACCAGTAAAACCCATGGAGTTGGATCAGTGACAGTGACTGTAAATGACTGTTTACATTCAGACATGTTCAAATATATTTTTGCTAAAAGGTCACTGTTTCCAAAGGTTTCTCTATTCTCATGTCATAATTTTTGCAGTTGTTTATGTTAGTTGATAATATATTGAATTTAAAAAGTCACGTTTATTTATTTATTTTTTTCTGATTTGATCTAATAACCTTTGAATTAGCTCTGGGCTTTTATGAACAACTA
Organism: Ostorhinchus rueppellii; assembly: GCA_030068375.1. NCBI lineage: Eukaryota > Metazoa > Chordata > Actinopteri > Kurtiformes > Apogonidae > Ostorhinchus > Ostorhinchus rueppellii. Next base: position 34,296,213 of record JAQQZY010000028.1, read on the forward strand.
CATGATCAGTGAATTAAACATAAAAATAGCTGATCTTAACAGAGAGATTTACTACCTGGTCTTAACAGAGTATTTTAAGCAGTAATGAGGAGATAAGACAAAAATATAGACCACAGACTGTGAGATCTAAACAACCACACTAAATATTTCCACTAAGTTGTGAATAGCCAAAAAGAAACGCCTAAATGTTGTAAATCAGTTCCTTCATTCTTAAAACATACTCTCAGGATTTGGATCCATGATTCTATCAAATGATATTTGAAGTTATTTGCAGTCAAGTCCATTTTGATTTCAGTCCTTCAAAACCCTCTAGTTCCAGACTATGTTTTTGGACAACTCCGATGCAGTAGAGCCCTAGCTAGTGTAAACATTTCCAGGAAAAATGGTTACAGGCTTCACGTTCAACTTAGAGGTTTGGACAGGCTGATACCCTTGTGGAAGCAGGTGATGACTGAGGGAAAGTTGTACCGGTAAAGTTGATGTTTTTGAAGACGTTTGTTTATAGTAGCTGTAGAATATGATTATCCAAAGTAAAACATTAGTAGGTGTTTTATGTTGAGACATAAAAACTCCGTATGTTACTAATATATAAGAAAGAAAGCTAATAACACATAAGCATTTTAGTAAGTTTAGTTAAAAAGTGTTTTACATGACAGTAGAAGAATACATTATATAATCCATAAATAATAATGAATAGACTGTTAGTAAAATCAAGTCGAGCCTGATTAAAATGGTAATATCACAATAATCTAAAAGAAGTGCTTGTAAAATAAAAAAAAAAAAACCCAAACAAACATGAAAAGGTGTTTATGAAAGAGGGTTGTTTCATACACTTGAAACAACTTAGAATCAACATTCTAAAAACACTGTTATATAAAAGTGGATTTAAATGTATTCATTACAGATTGTCATAAATAGGCAGTTCAGGCTTAATATATGCACCTTAATATCAAGTGTTACCGATATCTGGTCTCTCAAACATTTACTGTGCATGCATTAGATCAAGACTCTCTGATAAGAAGCTTAAACTTTACATTTTTTTGTACAAAGACACCATTATACCCAGCCCAAGCTGACATCTAATCTCTCTCACTTCTTCGTCTGCCAGGTGAAAAGCTTGAGTTGTTCCTCCGGTCGCTCAACAGCAGTAAACCCCTGTATCTTGGCCAGACAGGCCTCGGTATGGCTGAGGAGTTGGGCAGGTTGGCCCTCGAGCCTGGGGAGAACTTCTGTATGGGGGGGCCGGGGATGATCTTCAGCAGGGAGGTGCTGCGTAGAATGGTCCCTCACATCGGTACCTGCCTCAGGGAGATGTACACCACCCATGAGGACGTGGAAGTGGGCCGCTGTGTACGACGATTTGGAGGAACGCAGTGTGTGTGGTCATATGAGGTATGCTTTTTGGATGATAAATGACAAAAAATGAATTGTAATTAAAGTGTGTAAAGACAAGACTTCTCACATTTTATTCTAAAAATCATTTTCAGAAAAACATGTCTACAGCTGGTGGCCACAGCACAGCTCCATATGGTCTCCATCACAGTTTTGATGTCCACTGGGCCATTGCAGAATTGAAACATTGAAACAAGCTGTTCAGCAGCTGTTTCATGTTGTTTTGCAAACACAGTGTTTATAGCAAATATTAAGAATATGAGTTAGCAGTTCATTAGTGATTAAAAGCAAAAACTAGAATTTGTAGATGTATGGAAAGAAAAAGGCTAATACAGCAGGTGTCAGTCAACAGGCATGTACATTTTGGTGAATTCAAGTATTTGTGCTGCTCTATAAATATTAGATCTACTACACAGCTAATTCAATATAACAGGGATCTCTTTTCATTACTTATTTGGGAAAATCTACCATCATGCAATCACGCTAAATGGTGTCATGGTGGTGGTAATCAACTCAGGTTTTCAGAGGAGCGCTGTTCACAGTAGATGACAAGTCAGGATAGAGCTGCATATTTCTGAAATGATGAACAAATTATCATTGGGGGGGTTAAAAATATAATGAATACCAGAGGCAACACAGCTGCCAGAGCCAGGAAAGAAAGCTGACAATAAACAGCCGAACAGCCGACTGATTGTGTAGCTAATGTCCTTATCAGCATCACTTCATTTAGGCATAAGTGGATCTGACTTTCTGATTGGGTATTCTGTTAAATGAATGTGATGTTTTATTGTTTCCTCAGCTCATACCAGCAGTGTAGCTTCACATTTTCAACTCCAACCCTGGCACAACACTCTTGCAAAAAAGCTAAATTAGTTTCTATTTTGGGATTCTGTCATTGTGAAGAGAAAAGTCTGATGACTGAGATACTCTTCCAATAATTCTTGCTTTTTTTAAGAGGAACCCACACACTGTGCTGACCGACCCCCAAAAAATCATAAAAGTACAAATAAAGCTGCAAGCACTTTCCATTTAATCTGTAATGCTTTTTGATATTACATGGCAGCAAAAACTAAAACAGGCACATTTCAGGCAAGCTGAGGGCTGAAATGTTTCAGTTTTCACATAATTCTGAGAGAAACTGAAACGCATCTTTTTTTTTTTTTTTTTTTTGTCATGCAATATCAAAAAGCATTACAGACTAAACTGCAAGTGCTGACAGTTTGACTTGTGCTCTAAAGTAAGCTAAAGGAAACACAATGGATACTTGCACACCAGCAAGAATAACAGCAGTTTGGTCTTAAAGAAAATAATCAAATCTTCACATTTAATGATTTTAGTGCTGCTCTTTCTTTCTGTTGTAAAAGTATTATAGTACTATACATTCTGGTGCTTGGACCTTGTTTAGGCTTTTGACATTGTCGTTGCACTTATTTCCACAGATGCAGCAGCTGTTCTACGAGAACTATGAACACAACAAAAAGGGTTTTATTGAAGAACTCCACAGCAGCAAAATCCACAATGCCATAACACTCCACCCCAACAAAAAACCAGCCTACCAGTATCGACTCCACAGCTTCATGCTTAGTCGTGAGATTTCCAGACTTCGTTACCGAACCATCCTGCTCCACCGTGAAGGTCTCATTATGAGTCAACTCAGTGATACTGAGGTCCTGTGGGAGGACCAACAACTGGGTGCCCTACCTTCCTTTATGCGCTACCAGCCCAGTGAGAGAAATGATGTAATTGAATGGGATTTCCTTACTGGCCGCCATATTTACTCTGCTGTTGAGAACAAGATGGCAAGGCAAAGTCTTGGGAATGCACTTCGGACTGCATTAGAAGACATTATAATGCAAGTCATGGAAATGATTAATGAGAATTCAAAAACACGTGGCCGTGTCATTGACTTTAAAGAGGTTCAGTATGGTTATTACAGAGTGGATCCCATGCATGGGGCTGAATACATATTAGACTTACTGCTTCTGTACAAGAAACACAAGGGACGCAAAATAACCGTACCTGTGAGGCGACATGCGTACCTGCAGCAGTCCTTTAGCCGACCCTTTTTTACTGAAACTGAAGAGCTTGATGTCACTGAACTTGTGGCTGCCATCAACTCCGAATCACAGAGTTTCCTGTCGAACTCTCTCAAGTTTTTGTCACCTTTCCAATTCTATGAATCAACCAAGGAGATGTGGGGTCAAAGCCAGAGGAAGGTAAACATCCTTGTCCCTCTGTCTGGACGCTATGAAATCTTTGTGCGCTTTATGGAGAACTTTGAAAAAGTATGTTTGATACCCAAGCAAAATGTAAAGCTCTCTATCATTCTTGTAGACAATGAAAGCAATCAGAACAAAGGGAAACACATGGAGTTAATTGACGACTACTACAGGAGGTATCCTAAAGCCGACCTGTCCGTTATCCCCATGACCGGCAACTTCTCACGAGGACTTGCTCTGGAGCTGGGCTCCGCACAACTTGATAATGACACTCTCCTCTTCTTCTGTGATGTTGATCTTATATTTACTGCTGATGCTTTACAACGCTGCAGAGACAATGCTGTCCAAGGGAGACAGGCTTATTTTCCTGTAGTTTTTAGTCAGTACAATCCCAAAATTGTGTATGCTGAGAACAATCCACGGGACAACAAGTTTGTACTCACCAAGAAGAGTGGTTTCTGGCGGGACTATGGCTTTGGAATCACCTGTGTTTTTAAGAGTGACTTACTAAAAGCTGGAGGCTTTGATACGTCAATCTTAGGCTGGGGACTGGAAGATGTAGATTTGTTTACAAAAATGATCAATTCTGGCTTGAAAGTGTTACGGAGTCAAGAACCAGGAATTGTCCACATTTATCATCCTGTTCACTGCAATGCCAGCCTCGAGCAGAAGCAACACAAAATGTGCCTTGGGTCAAGAGCAAGTACTTATGCATCGACAATGCAGTTAGCAGAGATGTGGCTGGAGAAACACATAGAGGTGGGGTATAACAGAACGGCATCCTGACACTCCTGCCCTTTTGGACTCATGCAAGTTTACCTCATTTCTGCCTCAATGCAGACAATAATGGACTGCATGTGACTGTGGATGAGATGTCTCTGTAGGTTGGGAAAAGGCCTTGACACAAAAAAATGACCCCATCCATCTTTCTGAAACGGACATCAGCCCACCAAATGAGCTGAAGTGACAGTAGCCAGACCTGATACTAAGGGACCACTGGAAAAAGGGCGAGATTGAACCTGGGTCCAGAACTCCTAAATTACCATTTAAAACCTGCATCATATCGACAAGTTCTTGTCATGTCTCCACTTCTAATCCACTGTTTGAAAAACCTTTAAATTTAATTAAATTGGCAAGGAAATAAGTATGTAGTTGACTAAAGATCTAAAGCTTTGAATCTGGACAGAGTTCAATGGGAATTGCAGAGGCAGTTCCATATAAAGTCAGAGGAAAAGTTACCAGATCCATATTTATCCAATTTGATCCAAATTGAGTCATGTCTACTCAAGTTTATAAAAAAAATAAACTTCAAGACTCATCCCCTCTTGTTTTAGATGAGTAATTGCAAACTGTGTTGGATTAAAAAGAAATCACTCCCACCAGTTGTATTGAAGGAGAAAATCTGCATCACACTCTGAACGTAGACGTAGACTCAGTAGCCACTGTCACTTCCATAGGAACCTTCGCTGTTTTTATTGACAGTTTAAGTTGGAGTTACATTCATTTTTTAAAACCCACCCCTAACATCTGTGACATCTGTTATTTCTCTCATACCCCCTTCCCACCAATGCAAAGCCACATCAATATTTCACTCTACATCTGAATCGGTGGCAGCTTTAGAAAATAGTACGTCATGTTAGCTTTCCTACCCAGTTCATGCAAACTCACTCGGTGATGCAAACTTAACAGAATTGTTTAACATTGATGTGAGATTAATGTTGACATATCATTGATGCTTTCTATCTGTGCTTGTTTAGGTACTGTTGGCTGACTGCCTACCTCGGCAGTCATCATGGTCATGTTATGTTAGAAAACAATACCGACACTGAAGCCCTGTTTTTGTCTTCTAAGTATAAGATGGAATAGATGCACCTTGAGCTCTGTTTTTGGAACAAGAGCCATAAATTCAATCACATGTCCACTATCTTTGCATCATAATCTGAAATGTATATCTTGATCACCAAATTCTTCTAAGTTCATCCTCGAGTTAATTCCATATTTGAAGACATTCCTTCAAGACATTCCTCAGATATTGTGTTTATAAGAGCGGACATCCATTTCACTAAGCACTTTGACCTTTGTCCACCAAAGTCTTTTCAGGTCACTCCTCAGTACAAGTGAACTTTTGTGCCAAAGTTGGAATTTTTTGTTAGACATTTCAAAGTTTAACACAAAGTTTGAGGTTCTGATCTGGTGCTGAATCTTGTGGAACTGCCTCAGTAGAAAAGGGGTATTAGTGCAACAACCTGTACAGACTTTAAAACATCCGTGCTTTACTCCAGGACAGCCCACATTTTTCATGTTTTTCCCCTTTCAGATGTGTGTGATGAAACATCACCACCACAGGCAGTTGTGCAAATTATACAGGTTCCTGATTTTCACATGTTCTGACCTTAACAGTATGTTTACTGATTAACATTTAAGGCCTCAGTTTGCTGTGATCTTTCCACAGTGCTTTGATGGACAAGGGGAAATGGATAAATGCAGTTTTGTGCGTACTTCTCATGGCGTGTAATTGAAACCTGTATTTGTTCTGATGTTCCTCAGTCTGATGATGACAGGGTTGGTAGTTGCTCTGCTGATAATTACACACCGCTAACATCCTTCAACAGTACGTCTGATGTGGTTTTTCAGGAATTCCATCGTCATTTTGTCTAAGAATGGAATTGGAAGTCACAAGTGTCTTAACAATAGGAAACTAAATGAAAACTATATATTGTAGTGTAATCATAAGGATGTTAGATGTATAAAATGCTGCGTTGTTGCTGCAGATGTCAGTGAATGGAAATCTTTGCTGCTCTACTCTGACATACGGTCATGTGACTGGTTACTGTGCCATAAGCAGCTTAGTTACACTATCTGAGTGTTAGCCTGCTTTAACGTTAGCACTAATTTACTATAGTTTTACAGTTTTTAGAAATACTTTGGGGTTTAGAGCCGTACCAACGCTGTACGCTCACAGTGTCCCCATGCCAAGATTAGTCCTACTGTGCTACTTTGCCAGTGCTATCTTAACTATTGTCCCAAATTTTTACTAGTTATTTGTCAAAAATATAGTTGCCATCCTTTGCTTAATGTGTTGTATTACTGCCAAAACACAATGAGCATCTCCTGTCCTGAGTGTGTACACTGATACTGATCTAAGTGCAACTCCAAACGACAGCCGAGGTGAACGTTTGGATGGTGTTTAGCACATACCGTTGTCTTCAGAGGTGGCTCAGTATTGATGTCATGAGCTGTTGGTTAAAAGGGATCCTGGTTACCTGGTGTTTGAGTGCTCAAATTTAGGCTCGGTCTGAAGACTGGTCTCGACTACTTTGTGAACTTCGTAGACCTGCAGTCAACTATACTTTTATTTCAATTTGTCTCTGTTTTGGACAAAGAGGACTCAGGATTTTATTTCAAGACCAGACAAAATCATATCTTTGGAAATTTGTGTGATTTTTTTCAAACACCATTCATGCGATTTGGTGTAAAACGTCCTGCTTTAATTTCAACCGGTAACTTTTGATGAAGTGGAATTTTACACCTTTTAAAGCTGATTATTTCATCATTCACTGGATAAAAAACTATCCAATTTGCCTGCATTATACTATATCAGCGCCAATCATTTCAATAATATTCAGTTCATACTATAACGATTTGAATAATCTGGTCTGGTTTGGTTTTGGTTTTAATCCAGTTCGATGCACTCTGGCCTTGGTCATGACCTGGTTTTGGTTTAGGTCTTGTTAGTGTAATTTCTTGATGACAGCTTCAGCAAAAAACAAACGTTTTCAATGAATAGAGGCTCTAAAAAGTCTGTTGTCAGCCCAAACCACAAACCCCAAACCCTTCTCTAAGACTTCTAATGAGGAATAATTTACAAAGTTTCAGCAGAACACTCATTAGAGGGTCCAAATTAAGCAAAGAAGACCATAATGACTCCAGGAACAATTAGCTGCAGACAGAATCAATGGATATGTATGAGAGCCAGGCTTTTCTGAAGCCCGTTTCCAGCAGTTGTGGCAGGGCTTGGGTGTTGTCATGAATTGATGCAGTTATGGATTTTTTTGTATAATTGTCGACATGTTTTATCACAGTATTTAAAATACCTTCAAGTCATGTTGAAAAACCTACACATTGATGAGCTCAAGACAGATTTTCAGGAGAAAACACTGTCTCCTCGGGCTGTTACAGTATCTTTTCTCTGCAGATGGGTAGAGAAATCCCTACAGAGATTTTCTGTATCTTCAGTTAAGTTGCTCTGCCTTAATCATATAAGAGGGAAAACCTTGAAATGGTCATTTCTAAAGGGAGAAGTGTGTGTGTGTGCGTGTGTGTGTGTGTGTGTGCGTGTGTGCGTGTGTGTGTGTGTGTGTGTGTCCGCACTTATGGAAAGTCAAATCGCTCCTGTCATTAAAAGCAATAGAACACAGTAATGCTTCAGTTGAGGATAATGGATTTATGGAAATGCACTTGTAGACACAAAACTAAACTCTTGACGACTGCACATATAACCTGTTGTTGCATGAAGACTTAATTTTTAGATTCAGAACGATACAAATTGTTGTCCGTTGATATTAAAAAGGTGTACGAGGGAGCTTTAGATGATGTGACAGTTGAACACACACTGGCTCCAGTTAAGTTGTAGAAACAAACTGGTGGTGTGTGTTGAAGGCTTGTAAAGATGTAGCACGTCTGTTCTGTAAACACTTGACAAGTTCACTCTTACTCAACTTTGCTGGACTATGACACGTGAAACCCAGATCTGGTTTTGCTTCTGATACTAAGTTGAATTCAATCAGCTTCGGTGCATGTTTGTCGTCTGTGGTGTTTCAGTTCAACAGTATCTTTTGTTAGCCAGTACTTAATGGCTTTTCTTGGACTGTAAATATCATACTATCGTTTTCTTACTGCCGTAGTTTTTCTGATGTTTACACTTCTGCCTCAGGACCACATGTTATCACCCAGTGCAATGATGCCGCTGTTTGCTTTAACTGATATGGTACAAAAACAGCAATTCAGTCTGGTTATCAGACTAGCTTTAAATAGTAGTTGGTAAGTAAATCTGGCATATATATTTCACATTAATATATTGGTGAATACTGTATATAATCTTAATATTATCTGTTAAGATCTGTATCTTTTATATAAGGGAAAAAAAATTCTGATTCATGGTAGTACAATCCAGAAATCTTTACCATGTTAGAATTTCTCTAAAGCGTAGTACAGTTATAGAATCATAATGGTTTGATTTTCTTGCAGCTCATAATTATAATTTACAGATTTAATGTTATGAGTTGAGTGCAATACCTTCAATTTTGTTTTAGTTTGCATCATAATGACTTTAAAGTCTATCAGCAATAACTGGTAAATGATTTGTAATAAAACTGTCTTAAAACATGATTTGGACTGTGTGTATCTTTGTTTCTGTGGAATGGGGTGAATAGTGTTTTGTTGTATTTTTTGCTGCTCTCAAACATGCATGTGCCATTTATAGACCTGAAATATGGATAGAGCTATGTAAACTATAATTGTATATTATAAATAAAGCTGAAGACAGCTCAAGACAGTTGAATAAACATTCAGTCATAGAGCATGTATTGTATTTAAAGATTTAGTAAGCATTTATGAAGGACAACAGCAAAGAAATATTCACTGAATAAAATAAATTAAATTATTTGTTTCATTATTGTTGAATTTTCTGATTATTTATAAATTGGCAAAAGAAACATTGAATATGTAGATGCTTATCTGCGACGGATGAAGAGGAGTTTTCAGTAGATTTGATCTTCAAGTGTTTTTTTTTTCTCTGTTGCAACAGTTAACAAAGGGAAGCAACACATATACATGCGAATATTGTTCCAAACAGTATGGAGGTAAGTATAACAATGTAAAAAAAAAAAATGCAATACAAAAAAAAAAAAATGAAGTTATAAAATATTAACAAAAAATAAATTACTAAACAATTTGAGGGTACATTCACAATTGTGGGGTTTTTTGTTGTATTTTTGGCGGTCTTTTTGGTCAAGGCTAATATTTTATAATACAATTTAAATTTTTAATGATGTTGATGTCAGGAAGGATCTGGAGAACTTTGCTTTATGAATATGAAATTTACCTGTCAGTAGAATTAGATAAATTAAAAAACTTAAATGTTTATTAGAGCATTCACATTTAATTATCATTTCCCCTGAAGTACTGAGATATGTTTTTGTTTTGTTTTTTTGTTAAAAATTGTTCTCGAGTTCTCTCCAAAACATGTTAGATTTGAAGGAGGCACAGGATCTTCAGGTGTACTATTTTTCCTGAAGACGTAAACGCATCACGCGGGTGACGTTTCAGGGAGAAGATAAACATGGCGTCCGGGCAGCAGTGGGTGTTGGTGGAGATGGTGCAAGCATTTTATGAGGTATTTATCTGTCTTTATCAACTCTGTCGGCTAGAATAACTCACTGCTTTTTAGAAACATATCTCCCGCGGACGTGTATCTCTACGTGAGATGGTGTAAAAGTTACTTTGAGGCTGTTTACTGTAAGCGAAACTCCTGGTTCAGGAAGTGTCCAAGGGCCGTTGTGAGGAATGTTTGACAGACTCTGTCAGCCAATCAGGTGTTAGGTTTTTGCTGCGGCCGGTGTTTCTGGCCAATCAGCGCAAAGAGTACAAGTAACAAGGAAGTTGGAAAGACTCGTAACTGTGTCGAAACCTGCCCTGTAGAAGCTAAAACAATTAAAGTCGAAATGTGATGATTTTGTCTTTAGATTAAGCCAAATTCAGGACATGTACGAAATACGACACGATTCACAGTTTTCCCAGTTATCTCAAATGATTTCTTGTACAGTGTTTGTCTTGTAGATGTAGCTATTACACTGAAATACACCACGCTGATTGTCTTTTATCACCTGTTTGGATAATGGCCTTTAGCTACCATCAGTCAGAAAGAAAACGTGCTATGACTGAAGCTTTAAGGTCGAAAAATATTTAATAAGTGCCCCATAAATTTCCCAATTATGGTCTGATCTGACATGTAATATGCCATGTCTCGTATTGTATAATGTGTATATTTTGTGTCATGTGCATTATGGGATTGGTATCATTTGCTGAAAACACTAAGTTACAAATATACATTTGATTAACCCCAGGGGTAAATTCAATGTCAGCTCAGGAAAAGAGAGAGGAAAAAAAGAAAAAGCACAATTTAATCAAGTAATTAGTGAATTGATTAGAAAATGTATCCATAAAGTACTTGTATGATAATAATAATAATAATAATAATAATAATAATAATAATAATAATAATAACAAAATATATTTAAACAGAGGCATTTGTAACTGTACAAAAAAGGAGCCAAACAACACAAGTAAAATGTTTGAATACAACAAAACAGGAGTCACAATATATCATAAATGTGTTCTAAAAGTCAACATGTGTGACAGATAGAGATGATGTATTGCCAAAAATAATACTATGATAAAAGTAATGATTTTCAATAGGGATAAGGCATCATTGTTTCTGTTTTAAGTCAAATAAGGTTATTTAAGTTGATTAATTGAGATGTAATTATTAGAATGTATCCCCTACCCAATAAAGAAAACCAAAAAAAAAAAAACAAACCCAAAAGAAACAATTAAACTGTCCAACCAAGGAGTAGATAAACTACAGTTCTACTATTATCTTTTAAAAGAATTTTCCAGAGTTATTTAACATTTGCAGCACTCAAGCAGGAATAGTGTCATAAACATTAATTCCACCTCTCCAAGAAGTAAAACACTGTACTTACCAGTTTGACCAATTTATTATTTGTGTACAGCCCTAATTATACTGGTAATTATGGCAATAATTGCCAAATCATTATATAATTCTAGTTTTAAGTCCAGTATGGAATATTTGTATGAGGTTGTGTACTTAAGGAAGTTTAGTTTTAGAGTCTGTCTGACTGGGAGCTGGTCACTTTTTAACGCTCACTAAGTGAATTTCTTTGCTGGTTTTATACACTGTTGTATCTGTAGATGAACAGAGTAGAGATGCTGACTAACTCAAGAGCAAGAGAGATGTTTTGTTTTTTGTTTTTTTGGAGGATAAGACTGAATTCCTCACCACAGGAATGACCATATTACAACAGATGACAAAAATAAATACAATAGAATAAATCTTTATTGTCGTTGTTACAGGAACAATGAAAATCCATTTAGCAGCAAACACTTATAGTGCAAAAAAGACTAAAAATATCACACAAGATACTCAAAGATTCGCAATAAATTATTAAAAGCTTAGAAATGGAGTTAACCGATATAAAACAAACAAACAAAAAAAACAGCCATGCAAGTACACAAGCACACACAAATCGTCCATATAGGACTTTTAAAGACTATTCTTTGTCCTTAGTGAGTTTAAAATGTGTGTTTTAAAACTATTTTGTATGAAGGAAACAGGAGAAATGAATGACAGTGGATAATTCAGAATTTTAGAATCTCTGACTGGGTAACATTTACTAAAATAAAATCGAAACAATCTTTGTAACAATGGTGTGTAGGCTATATATTGAATTAAGTTATTACACACATATTGTATTCTGTCTGAACACAGCCGTAATGTACTAAAGCAGGTTATTTTTGTTCTTCAAGGTGCAAAGTTTACAAGCATTTAACATATTTACACCAGCTCGAGACTTCCACCACACACTTCCTATCACCACCTCCACCAGACTTGGGTCTAAGCTCCATGTCCATGTCCTCCTCAGGCTCCTGCATATCACCTGATTCTGGAGGGGATCCTCATTCTGTGGATCATCAGGCTGCTCTTCTCAAAGACATACAAGCTCCATGAGACCTACAAGCTGACAGAGAAGGTACATTCAGTAGCACCGAGCAGTGAAATTAAACAACTGCATTGTTGTTTGTGTGTCATAAAGCAGCCGTGGTGTTGTTGCTTCTCACAGGAAAAGGAGGACCTGATTGAGGAGTGGCAGCCTGAGCCTCTGGTCCCTCCTATTTCCAAAGACCACCCTTCACTCAACTATGATGTTGTAACAGGGTAAAGCTGCTTCACTCACATCTTTACTTTATTTTTGTTATAGGATACACAAAACATTCACACTTTTAGGTGGTGTGAATGAGCCAACAATGCTTTTAGTAAGAATGTAGCAGCGTGTAGTAGAACCAGTTCTTTATGTTTCAAGAGCAAGAAAACTGGTTCTAGAGTCACTCCAAAACTGCAGGAATGATCATAAACAGCACATCTGAATGAAACTTTGACCACTGTTTTTACAAAACCAGTTATTTTAGTGTATATACTGCCTTATTAAAAAAAGAAGAAAGATTAGAGGGTCCCATCAAGAGGTAACACGTCTTTTTCATATAAGCAGAGTAACTTATATGCATATATTAGACATAGTAAGTATTTATAAGCACTTTAACATGTGGAACTAAATTTGGGGAGATAAAATTTTTAGGTGAAAAATGTCAAATTACTGCTCAGTAACATGTGGACTTGAAACATACATTTTTAAGGTTTATGCAAACATTCAAAACATGCAGTTCCTGACAGAAACTGATATCAAGTAGGAGAAAACCTTTTAGATATTATGTTCAACTATGCTGAAGATAAATTTCGGAGTAAAATATTGAAAAGTCTCTGTTTTATTGACATGAGAATGTGGTAACACATGGACAGGTTACCATAGTAACATGTGGATGAGTCTTTACCCAAAATATATAAAAAGGTCATTACTTTCTGAAAGTTTCACTCAAATATCTGAATTATAAGTAACTTCAATTTATTTATTTATTTTTTTTTCTGGGAACATGTGGACAACGCGGGCGACACGGTGGTGCAGTGGTTAGCACTCGTGCCTCACAACAAGAAGGTCCTGGGTTCGATTCCCGGGGGGGACCCGCCCGGGGTCTGTGTGGAGTTTGCATGTTCTCCCCGTGTGTGGGTTTTCTCCGGGTACTCCGGTTTCCTCCCACAATCCAAAGACATGCACTGATAGGTTAATGGGCTAATCT
>JAQQZY010000028.1:34453866-34465569 GCA_030068375.1 Ostorhinchus rueppellii
GTATCGGATCGGAAGTGCAAAACAATATCGGTATCGGATCGGAGGTGTAAAAACCTGGATCGGGACATCCCTAATGTGGACACATTAAATTCAGGTGTTTGGGATACAAAACAATAATGACAAATATCATAATGTATTTTTATGTTATAATAAATATTATATTAATTATTAATATTGATTTTTTTTATTTCAAATCCTCATGAACAGGACATCTTACAGCTGAAAACATGATGTGTCCCAATATTTCTGTCGATATAGGTTATAAACATCAATATTTCCTTAAAGTTTATATTTTGTATATATTTCTTCTGAAGTGAGATTTGAAGAAAGTAGATTGTTAGTTGGGGTAGAAAATTGTTAAGTCAGGACAGGAAAAACATTTTAGAAATTTAGAGGCAAAAAAATGTAAATGGTCATGGGGGGGTGTTCAGGGTCCCTTACACATGGAGGAAAACATAGGATGGTGTGATCCAGCACTGATCATGTGTGTCAGCTTTGTGTTCTCTCATTGTACATATGATGGTTATTGATCTTGACAACAGAGAATGTGATGTGCAAGTGGATAAGTGGTTATAGGCGGTGTGGAACACAAGACAGGAGGTTTGAAGGTAAATAACTGAAGGATTAAAACAGTGTAGATACATGATGTAATATTATCAGTGCACTGGATATTATATTCTAATCCTTTGTCCAAATACAGTATTTCTAATTTTTAATCGACAAATAAACCTTTAAATTCTATGATGAATGTGATACTCCTGCCCCATACAGATTTTTAATGTGAAGTCACTTTATACATTGATGCTTTAGTCTTTACAAAAAACAAAAAAGTGGCTACACACTGCAGTATTTGAAAGATGTATTTTTTAATATGCATTGTTTTTATTGATTCAGTCTTTCATTTATAATCATGAAATCCTGTATTTTAATATTTAATGTATGCATCTTATTTATTTACTTTTTGTCATGTGATGGCTTCTTAATCTCTCCTTTCTGTCACATTTATGAACATTTGAACTATACATAAATGTCTGTTTGCAGATCAGAACGGTGTAATGAGGCTGTTGTTGGTGAAATTTAGGTACTTTGAAAAAAAAAACCCTCAGAACTTCCAAGATTAAAACTCAGATTTACTAGAAATTAAATCAGATTTGATCTTTATACAGGCAACTCCAACTATATTTACTGCACTACCTCATCAGACTTCCTGTTTTTCACTCATGACTTGTACCATCAGAGTATCAGTTCAGTTTTTTTCCCCCTCTTTGTAAAATGTAGATTTTTTTTTTTTCTTATTTAGAGTTTATTTTTGCAACTGTTATGCTTTAGATATTAAACTAAATATCTCATTGTCTGTTATTCCACAGATTTCCTCAACTCGGGTGGATTGAGTCAATGTTGCTGGATACAGGGATTATGGTGCACAGTTAAGTGTGTAGATGACGGCAAACGGAGACAATATGCAGTCAATAAAGCAAGAGGTGGACTCCAGTGAGTCCTACAGTGGAGAGGATGCTCTGGTCCTGGCAGTGGCCTTACAGGGGTCGAACAGAGATCTGATGGATCACAATTTATCTACCATGCCGTTTAAGGCTAAATCGAGCTGCCGCAGGAAAAGGGAGTTTATCCCAGAGGAGAAGAAGGACAACCTGTACTGGGAGAGGCGTCGCAAAAACAACGAAGCAGCAAAGCGCTCGAGAGAAAAACGACGAATCAACGACATGGTCCTGGAGAACAAACTAATGGCACTTGGAGAGGAGAATGCATCGTTGAAGGCTGAGCTGTTGTCTCTGAAGCTGAAGTTCGGTCTTCTGACCTCAGCAGCTTATGCGCAGGAAGTGCAAAAACTCTCCAGCACTGCTAACCTTTACCAGGAGTTTGTTACTCCCAGCAGCAGCCAGAGTTCGTCCAACAGGGACCTGGAGCCTCTTCACATGCGTAGCAGCTGCATATCGGTCATTAAGCATTCACCACACAGCACTCTGCCAGATTTGCCTGAGACATGTACTACAACTCAGGGTAGCTTTAACATCTGCAGGGCTACAGAGGTCAAGCAAGAACCAGCTGAGAGCAGCAGCTATGCACAGGAGAGGAGTAGTCCGTATGAAATGTATAAGAACTACGTGACCGGAGTCTACCCACAGCCGGCTTCGTTTCTGCAGATCACCAGGTCATCCAGTAACTCCCCAAGGAGCTCAGACGATGGCGTAATAAGCAAATCATCAGACGGTGAGGACGAGCAGCAGGTCCCCAAAGGACTGGTTCCATCTGTAGCTGACTCCAGAAGTGTCATCGTCTCCACACACAAAGTGCCAGATCCAAACTCTTCAGCTTTGCCTCACAAACTGCGGATCAAAGCCAGGACCATCCAAATCAAAGTGGAGGCCGTCGATCCCGAATACGAGTCTTCTGGAAAGTCCACATCTCCTGTCAACGAGGGCTACCAGACCGCTCCGGACTCCTCAGAGTACTCTCAGTCGTCCATGTGCCCTCTGTCTGTGCAGGTCAACAACATGCACAACTGGAGCCACCGGTCCGAGCAGTGGCATAAAGGCGGCACAGAGACGCTAACCCAGAGCCCGGCGTTGAGCAGCACCGAGCCTTCCTATGCACACTCAGACACTGAGGACTCGTACCTCAAACAGGGCCTGGGCAGCATGTCCACAAACATGGCCTCTCTGAACAGACTGATCACAACGAGGCAGGAGTCTGTGATAGAGTCGGTCAAAAGCACCGCCGATCAGTACGAGTCATTATCCAAAGGGTGTCCTTCAAAATGACCTTTGTATGTTTTGCATTTCCACTGTATCTGCTGTTGCACTGTGTGGTTGATATTAGGACTGAACATTTCATCACTGTACATTTTCAAATAAAAGCCAGGATGTGAATAATTAAAACCAGCAGAAGAAAGTAAATGTTGGAGCTGTACAACTGAGGCAAATGTATTATAGCGAACATTAAGGCTGGAATGCACCGATGAGACTTAATTTAAGATGTAAAATGAATAAATCCAGATTTAATATTAAAGCTCCTGCGTAAAACTCGAAGAGGACTTTTGATGTTTGCCGTCTGGCTTTGATTGGCAAGTGTGATTGACAACTCACTCATCTGTCAAGTTGAGCTTCTGTTGAATAAAACATTTCCTTTCTGACAGACACTAAGAAGACCATCAAAGGGCTTTCTTATCTGAAAGTTTCATGAAGTTTCAGTGAGTTTACATTGGCTCACCCATCGCACTGACTGTTCTTCATCCATTTGTCCAAATATGATAAGTTCCACTGCTAAAAACACAAAATGCAAACTCCTGTCTTAACCCTTTATAGGGCACTCATTGAAATACTGTCAAATTCAAAATTTCAACCTTGGTGTGTTATTGGACATCATCTACCTCGTCTATCTTGTTGATTGCTGTGACAACAGTGTCCCTCCTCTTGCCATAAAACATCCGAGCAGAACCTGCTAAAAAGTAGAAATGCAGTAAAACAGCTGTTACAAGGTCATAAACTGACAAAAAAAATCACTCGTATTCACTATTTATAGCTTCAAAATGTCTCAAAAATCTCTGAATCACTGTATAATGGTATGAAAACCAACATGCTTCTTGACCTCACTGAGGCACAGGGTTGGCCTCATATTTAATGTTGGTGGAAATAACCAAAAATAGTTACTTGCCTAATAAAGGGTTAAAGACAGTCATATGCTGACGATATTCTTCTCTCTTACACAGTGTGTAAGTAGTCGCTTTTCCATTGACCCTCAAATACCGCAAATATAACTTGCACATAAAAATGTATCTAATGGAAAAATGACAATTTCGCCAAAACGAACTTTTTGATTAAAAGTCTTTGTGCTGGCAAGAGGCGGTTTTTGGGGCATTGTGAATTAGGTACATTATGTAAAACTGCAATGGAAAGACCTTTTTTCACAAATAGTCATGTGAATAAAAACCCCGGATGTGGACGGATGTTACAACAAGCAATTTAGAGTTTTAACAGAAACATAGTGCGGTATGTGAGTATACACCAGGAAACGGAATAATTTTATAATTTAGTACGAGATAGATGGTAATATATTATAATAATGAATATATCTAAGTCAACACTATTTGTGTTCATGTTTATGGAATCACTTCTCGTGTCATCTTGCGATAAATAAATCATCGCATTTGTGATTTAATGGAAAAACCAACATTATACACTTCTGTTTTTTTGACATTTAGAAAATAAAATTAAACTTCTGCACATGCGCCCAGTGGAAAAGTGACTAGTGTAAAGCTAACTAGCAGTCATTTGTTGATGTTTTATTTCCAAGCTAATTTTGCCTACTGTAGCTTGAGGAACAGTTCGGTTGCTCAGTTGAATGCTAACCCAACTTCACTGATGGAACACAAAAGTACCTTAAATATTATGGCTATATCTAGCTTCCAAAATGAAAATAAATGTTTGCTAATTGTGTGCGATCAGGACCAGAATAAACGGCATAGTTGGATGCTAATTAGCAGTTGACGTTAGCTTTCGGTTTATTTTCAAGTTAATACTGGATCAAAACTTTAATTTGAGTTGAACAGAAATGCACTTTATCTGGGTTTAGAATAAAAACTGTGCTGAGGTTTAAATTGGATCTGTCTTGATTTTAAGCAAGTTTCAATGTTAAGCTGAAACCAAGATGAATTCAAGTCAGTATTCTCCTTGGTGCATCCCAGCCTTTTTTTCGTGAGCTCACATCAGATTTAAAGATAATTATTGTACTCACATGTACATTTTGCTCAGTTCTGTGTAAGATCTAAAATAATGGAGGTAAATAAATGCTCTGACCGCTATTTGAGAATTTACAGTAACTAATGTTATCAATGATGTGTAAAAGGCATCATTAATGTGTAAGACTTTGTACTGTGTGAAGTTTTTATTTTTATTTTTTTCACATTACTCTTTGACTGCTGTCACTGGGCGCGGTACACACTGTCAGTAAACACTTCTGCTCTGGTTTTTGTGGAGCTCTGGTCAATAGTAGCTCCAGCTGTGCTTAGAACGTGTGTAGTCTGGCCATTTTTTGCCTTAGAGCTGAAATCTGTGAAGTTACCGTCTTATGGTTGTTGTATCATCTGTGTGATGGAGTGTGAAGGTTGATGATCCGCTGTACTTTCTGAGAGACTTCCTAGTTTCTGCATTATTAAATTAAAAGAATCCAGAAATTTTAGGGAAAACTGGCTTCAATTTATATTTCAAAAAAATACTGGAAACAGTAAAAAACTAGCTGATGGCACTTAAGTACTCTTCTTCTACACTTCATGCTCCTTCATTTCAGACGGAGTTTAAACGTGCATTAAGATGCAGATTTTAGCTTTAACCTATGTTTAGTGCTTCTCTTAAAAAGGCTTTGCCACATTCACTGGTTCAGCATTTTCACTTGAATTGAACCCTAAACATTGCCAAATAGCAAATGCTTCTTCTTCTTCTTTTTTTTTTTTTTTTTAAGATGAGTTGTTTCAATATTTAATCCTTCCAGGCCGCTGGTTAAAGTGAGGAAACATGAGGCACTGACCTGTGACTAGCAGCCAGTGGAACTGAGAATAACCGGATTTCAGCAACATCTTCACAATTAAACCTTTATTATCTTTTTCAATAAATGTTCAAGAATGTGAAGGGTTCATTAAATGACCTATTTATGGAGTTCCTCTTACCATTACCACAGCTGTTTTCACCATCACTGCAGGTCAACCCTTACTGAAATATTAATTACCACAGTTAATTTTGAACGAAAGGTGAGTGTGATTTTGCTGCCCTGTTCTAGATTTGTTAATGATGATCATGAAATATTGGCCGAGCAGCCTGATGTCCAGCTACCTGTATCTGAACACTTTTCTCAAGGTTTATTGTATTGGTGAGTTTTTGTTTACAATAAATGTCTTATCACTGAATCACGTTGGACTTCTCAGTGTCTTTGTGTTCATCTTCTCTTTTACAGCTAAATTAAAAGTTATATATGGAGAGAAAATAAAATGAATTAACATCATAAAGTCTTCACTGAACTATAATGGAACATAGTCACGTGGCAGCCATTTTCCTGACATATTCAAGGAGGATGTTAAACTATTGTCAAAATGCTAATGTCATTCTTTATAATTTTATTATGAATATATCATCATGGAAAGCAAAACAACTGTGCAGTTAGAAAATAATTTAATAGTTTGGACATATGTTCACCTGAAAATGAAATTTTAAAAATAATTTTCAGATAATCACATTTTTTTATTTATCTTCCAGCCCTAATTGTATTGTAATATTAAGCATTAAAAATCTGAGGGAAATTTCCAATTAAATTCTAATTAAATTAGTTAAGATCTTTTTTTCTTTTTTTTTTTTTAGATATGATGTCGACAACAGTCAGTAATGATAAAAGAAAAAATAAAAAACAAAGAGAAGAAAAGACAAAACAAAACATGAAATAAAGGTGTTTGTACATTGAAAATCAACTATTAGCATTTTTAAATGTATAAGATGAAATCAGACAGAATCTTATCCCAGTATGGGGAAATTTCTCACTTGATAGCAGCAAAATAAATAAATAAATAAAATGCTGGAAATATAGATATACACTTGTGGAATGCAAAACACAGAGGAAAAATGTAAATTACTACGATATTTAAATGCATTTTTTTTACAGATATGTAGCTAAATTTCTATGTGCAAAACGTTTAATAATTTAAAAAAACGAACAAATGACAAAACAGTAATGTCTGTTTTTATTTTGTTATTATTTATTTAATTTTCTTCAACATATCACCATGGAAAGCAAAACATATTTTCAGTCAGGAAATATCTGAATACATTGTCAAACAGAAACGTAAGCTAAGTTTAGTAATGTAAAAAAAAAAAAAACCCGAGTAAAAAATGGAATAAAAATCTGTTTAATTTTTCTGCGTCGCCATGGAGGCAGTGCATAGACACGTGATCTACTACGTCACGGGTCAAAGTTGAAAGTCACTGCGGCTCTTCAGTATGGCGGTCCTGGTGGGACGTAGAGCCCTGGTGCAGGTCTTCAGACTGCAGGCGGCCGAGCGGGACGGTGCTGGCAGACTAGCAGCGGCCTGCTCCGGTTCCCGGCATTATGTACTGTCCGGTAAAGCGTCCCCCGCCTCTTCCCTGAACCGAACCGGACCCGCTAGCCGACAGTACAGCTCCGACTCCAAGGATGACCTGCGAGTCCGGTACCTGGACGGGGAAGACGCCGGTAAGTTCCGAACCCTGCCACGACATGGTTTAGTGGAAAAAAAAAACGACTAGTGTGTGGTGGAAAACAACACACACCAAAGTAGAAGGACACCTGAAGATCTGGAGTGACAACTAAACAACCGGGATTTGGTCCAGAAGTCAGAAAACACATTAAAATTCAGTTCACAAACACATTCAGAATCCTGCCCTGGAGCTGAACTGTCCTCAGCGTAATGTAAACACAACAAAAAGTAGAGCTGGGGTGTCTAAGGGGGATTCTAATCCAAATACACGGTTTTCCCAAGGTTTGTGGAGGTTCAAGGTTCACTTCAGTATCTGTAAATGTATGGAAATGTGTCCTGTTCTTCCTGTTAAGATTACAAATATTTAACATACATTAAAGACATAGTGAAAGAAGTTCCAGACAACATGGAAGATGCGTGTTTTACAAATAAAACTAATGAAATGCAGCTACTGAAGCTGAATAAATGGAGAAAAACACTGAAATAGAAGGAGAATTTAATATTTTTGAGGGTTTAAGAAGGAAAACATGTGAAAACCAATATTAATAAAAGTAGATATATTAATACAAAAACAAAAAAGGAACAGTTTGAAGAAAAATAAAACAAAATTTTATAATACCAGTGGCCACACATTTTGCAAATAACGCCAATAAAATACAACTACTAAAGTCAAATAAATGGAGAAAAAAAACTCATAGGAGAATTGAATGTATTCAGAAATAAAGAAGGAAAAGATGTGAAAATCAACATAAAAAAAAGCAAATATATAAATATGAAAACAAAACAGAATAGTTTGAAGAAAAATAAGAGAACATTTTATAATGCCAATGGACACATGTTTTGTAAATAACACCAATAAAATACAACTTCTAAAGTTAGATAAATGGGGAAAAATAGTTTTATATAGAAGAAGAATTGAATGTTTTGAGGATTCAGGAAGGAAAAGACAACAAAACCACTGGTAATAAAAGTAAATAACCCCCCCCACCACCACCACCACCACAAAAATAATAAAAAGAAAAAATTAACCATTAGAAGAGAATTAATAGAAAAAAATAATAAAATGACAGATTTTATGATACCAGTGGACATGTGTTTTGCAAGTAAACCAATAAAATACAACTACTAAAGTTGAATAAATGGGAAAAAAAAAAAAAAAACTTGTATAGCAAGAATATTGAATCTTTTGAGGGTTCAACAAGGAAAAGATGACAAAACTAATAGTAACAAGAGCGCTCAGTGAGCACAAACCTTGGGTGATTCTCTATCACTGGTGAAAATGAGTTTTTCTGTAAAGTTGCTAACAAACAGACAGACAGACACACACACAGACAAACAAACAAATAAACGCAGGCAAAAACATAACCTTCTTGGTGGAGGTAATAACTGGAATTGTACAACTTCAACAAAAATAGTCATTTGCTGCTGCGTTTCCCTTTGTATTTTTGGAAAACATTAAAGTGGAAAATGTATGGATAGTAACAATATTTATATTTTAGCATTAAATATATGGTTTGGATCCACAGATCTGTCATATACTGGTGGATGAACCATTATAGAAACAGAAAAAGATATTTAGGTAAACAGAAATACTGTTCAATTATGGCAGCAGTGGGACAGCTTAGACTGGGTGGAGCTGGAAGAATACATTTAAGCAGTGTACTTTTCTCTTTTTGGCACTAAAACAAACATTTTCAGTTATCATTATTTATGGATTATTATGATTAGGCATACAGTGGTACAGGTGGTCCACGGTTCGGTCCATACTTTGGTTTTTAGGCCACAGTTTTGGTTCAGTTTCAGTGTTTTGTGCGTAAAGAGAAAACATTTTCTCCCAAAATCATATTTTTATTTTTGTTGTCAACAACTGAATTTCACAGTGGGAACAAGTTGTACCCCCCCCCTTCCGTTCCAAAATGTTTTTTCCCCACAATTGGAAATCGATTCAGGCGTTAAGGGGTTAATCACATGTTGGCTCAGGTTGTGGGTCTTGTGTACACAGGTGGGGGTTTGGGAATATGGCAGGTTAAGTCATATTGGGAAAAGTGGTGGACCCGTGCAGGACTTGCAGGAACTTTTGCCTGCCTGGACACACACACACTCAGTGGCCTGTAAAACCAAAAACCCACAGTCCATAAGGGTGGATTGTCCTGTGCAGGGGGGAGTGAACACTACACAGTTTTCCTTAATTCTGATAGTATGTTACAGGTCCGAACCACTGGAGATCCTTTATGTCTCTATGTGGATTCTAAACTTAAATTATGTTTAATATCTTCAGTGTCATTTTTACATTTTACACATTTACCCCACCTGCTGGTTTTGATCCACGGGCTGTATGTCTCACCCCTGTGGATTAATCGGTCACTATAAACTGGCCGTAGGTGTAGATGTGACAGTAAATAGTTGTTGATGTGAAAACCCCAGCTGTGATGAACTGTGACGGGTCCAGAGTGTACCGTGCCTTCGCCTGATAGTAACTGGGTCAGGCTCCAGCACACGCTCCAGGGGATTAAGGCGTTTCAGATTCAGATTCTTTGTTTATTTAAACATTACATCATAGATGCACTGCACAAACAAAATGACGATACACTGACCTCTGTAAAAAAACAAAAAGAAACAAAACACAGATAAAACACTTGTAAACAGAATAAAATAGTCAGGATGAAAATATAGAAATATTCATAAATTAATAAAGAACATAATAAAAACTGATTAAAACAACAACAACAAAAACTATACTTGTTGGATGTTAAAATCTATTACACTGAATGTGGCCCACATTGACAGGTACTTATTGCACAGTGTTTTTGAGATCCTTTCAGTATATTGAAGTGTTTATCTCTGACATTATGTATTTATTTAACAGTAGTTAGATAAAAACTGTCCCAGTGTTTTGGATCTTACACCTGTGCACTGCATCTTCTTGGAAAATTAATGAATGAACAAGTCACAAAGTTAATTAATTATAAAGTTTATTTCCAGAAAAGACTACTTTTATTCAGTCTTGTATCAGATCTAAGTAGAGGACTCCTGTTTTTACCTCCGCCAAGAAGGTTATGTTTTTGCCGGCGTTTACCTGTCTGTTTGTTTGTGTTCAAAATAACTTGAAAAGTTCTGAGTGGATTTAGGTGACATTTTTAGGAATTGTTAGAAATGGGACGAGGAACCAGAGATTAAATTTTGGTGGTGATCCGGATCGCCGTCTGGATCCAGGAATTTTTGTGTTTCTTTATCATTGGGAGATAGGGCATGGCGGCATAGATTTGCATATGAGGTCATTCAGCACCATCTAGTGGAGGAAAGTACAAACACTACCTTTAAAAAAAAAAAAAAAAAAAAAAAGGTCAAGCACTACCTTGGTGGAGGTCCGTGCTTTTCTAGCCTTAAAATGTATTACAAATTTTTACAAAATTTTCACAAAAACAGTAAAATAAAACAGTTTATGTGCTATTCCATCATGACTCTTCTATGATTTTCTAGTCCTGCTTCACTTGGGTGTAAAACTTTCCCAGATATACGAGGATATCAGATGAACTTCACTTATGCCCATAGGATATTCCATTGTTCTGTTGCTGCTCTCTTATGATGCAGTGTTTTATACAGTAACACACGTGAGCCCTATTTTGTCTAAAATTCAACCTGCTTTAGGTTTTATTGCCTGAAATGAACCGTCCCATCTGGATCAGATTGCATTGGCCCAGACTCTTCCATGGTTGGTCAAAGCCTTTGCCTCACATTTGTTTCTCTAGATCTCCAAACATGATGGTGTTTACCACGGTTTCCATCTCATATGGCCTTTATGTTTCTGTTTCTGTTTTCTCCACCAATATAATTATTCACTAAATCTGTTTCCGTTTTACTTATTCCTACTGACCTGCAGCATTTCAGAGTTTCCTTTGACTGTTCAATGTCTGCAAATAAAAACAGCTGGGTGGAAACACTCCTGTAGAATAACTTGTGGTACGATACTATTATAATATGTATCTTACAATAGCTATGCTCTCACCTTACAGTAATTATGTGACACTCGATACATGGTAAGACAATCATGTACAGTACAACCACAATATCAGTGTAACCATCTGAAGAAGCTGGAGTACTCCTGAAAAGGCAGCAAGCTGGACTTGTGGATTTATTTACCGTAGTGGTGTCGGTTTCATAGAATCTGATAGCGGAGATGAAATGATGAACAGATAAGAGCCATAAGTTCAACAGTGTATGTACCATCTGCATCAGCAGCATCCCAGTGTTTCACATCAGCCTGAAACAGCAGGAGAAAACTGGGTCTAAACTTGGGCTGCACAATTTTTCGCAAAAATATTGTTATGCCAATAACGGAGTGTATAATAGTCATATGGAAATTTTATTTTAAAAAAAATCTGACAAAAAAGTTGCATCATGATGTTTCCAATATAGACAAGTATTTAATAAAAAAAAAAAAAAAAAAAAAAAAAAAAAACCAAAAAATT
>JAQQZY010000029.1:2474-14558 GCA_030068375.1 Ostorhinchus rueppellii
TCTCTACACATTTGCTACACTCTGGCTGACTCAGAAATGAGGCCCTATGTCCAAAAAACCGGAGTGTCACTTTAAGCATTTTTTATGTGGTTTATAGAGACAAAATCAAAAGTATTAAAAAACAGCCAAAATAGGCTCAGGACTTAAAGGGTTAAAGGTGTTTGTTTGTTTGTTTGTTTGTTTGTTTTGTTTAGAGCAAAAGGAAAGAACCAAAACACCATGTGAATACAAAAAGCCAGTGGCAAAGCAGATACACAAAGCACCCTGCAAATCCAAGGGAAAAATTAAATATATAAATAATTATCTAAGCAAAAAATTACAAAAACACTTGTCAAGTACATCAGCAATAACAAAAAAATTCAACAAGTACCATTCGAAAAGGAGTGGGAAGAAGAAAACTTATTAACCCCCCCCCCACGCTGCCGTTTATACAACTTAAGACATTAAATTAGCTACTTTAATGATAAAGTTACATCTATTCTGAATCATATCAATGAAAAAACACAAGAGATTAGCAAAACTGAAGTATATTACACATAAATGCTATCAAATGTATACCTTATAATACTATATATTTAACAATAGTCACATACCAACAATGATAATACAAGTGACGCATCAGTGTAGCTTGTTGTTGTCTGTGCCATATGTGCAGAGACAACAACAACAGCAGAGACTAGCCTTGGAGATACTCTCAGTAAATAAGTCAATTCAGTTGGAAACCCTGAGTGAATGCTGTGCCAGAAACACACATGTAACAGGCTAATTTGTAAAGCACCCCCAGTCCCAGATCATATTAACCCTTATACTCCACACACAGACACACAATAAGGTAAAGGTGGTTACTGACCCTGGCTTGGCCCATGGGTGTTTGCTGGGGTCACCATCCTGATGTCGACTCTGAAATAGAATGTCAAAGGTCATGCATTTAGCCTTTTGAAGAATGGCAGGATTTATTGGTTTCATGACACTGGTGCATGCACACATACAAGAAGAAGCACAAGAGAGTGACAAGGGAAAAGCCCAGAGAGGCTTTGGGACTGACATGGGTTGGTTGAGTTTCACACTGCATGCCAAACAGCCAAAGGCCTGGTAATCAATCATATACACCCTATATACATGTGAGCGTCGTAAATTAAGGTTCACCTTGTGAAGTAAACACCTCACAAATACATGCACTCCCAGTAAACACACTAAATATTGATCTGTCTCCGCTAACAGCACATGCTTTGTCTGACTCAATAATAACACATACAAGTATGGCCGCTGACAGGCCTGTCATCAATATGATTTCACATTTGTATTCCTCCCTGATCAATACTGGCCTGCAGCTATATGTTATTTTTATATCCCTGGCAATTAAACTGAGGAAATTAAATGTTTTCAGTAAGACAAAAGTAGATTGTGGTTGATACATAATAAACCTAAAGATATGCCCTAAAATCTCTCCTAAATTAAAAAAAAAAAAAAAAAAGTAGAAATGAGCACAATATTGAAAGTGACAGAATACATCCCAACACCTGTCAAACATGCACATGAACTTGTGTTTTTAATGTAAGGTCAATACAGTAAGAAAAGCAGAGAAACCACAAAAGATGTAACCTGGTCTCCATCTTGACTTCCACCTGCAAAATGGCACAAGAGATGAAGGGGTGAAAAAACAGACGAAGGAGTAAAACAGTCACAGACTCATCTGACTGATCAAGCTCAAATTATTGATTAAAAAACAAGACACACCCTGGATTATTCATGTTGTTAGCGACGCTCGGGTACTGTTAAAAGCAGTGCCGCCACTGAGTTTTCAGATGAGGTCTGAGGTCATAAATGTTTCATTAACATGTATAATTTATTTTGAAAATGACTCTTAATATTTCCCTTCCTCTTCCTCTTTAATGTCAGCCTGGCTTTCCAAAGAGATAATTAATGTTTTCTAATTCAGCAAATGGCCACTGCTGGAGTCCCAGAGAGGAGGAAGGGACTGTGAGTGGCAATGATAGATTATCCTCAAGGGCTGCATAGGCATTAGCAAGCACCAAGTGTTTGGTTCTGTAAATACCCTTGAGTTTAGGGGAGGGGCTTATTCTAAAATCACTGGATGGGAATCCTCAGAGGAGTTGTGGTTGGTCTTTTATCACTGTTCATATCCCACTGCAGCTCGACACATCAAAGAGGCATTGCAACAGGTGATGGGCTTTGATGGGAGGAAGATCATGCAGAAGACTTTTTGTTGAGGCAACATTAGACTTTTGTGATCCAAAAAAGATAAACAAGCTCTATTCTTTTTTTTTTTTTTTTTTTTTTTACACAAAATCAGAAAAAAATGTGTCTTATGTGGTCAAAACACTGAAACTCTTTTACTTAGAGGATGTTTAAGATAAGAACAAAGGCTCTTCTCATGTGTTATTTCACATTAATAAATGACTGATTCAGTGCCCCCCCCTCACACACACACACACACACACACACACACACAGAGTTAGGGTTTATATGTGTCAGGGAATGCGCAGTGTTGCGACATGGGTGACTCCTCCCATTGGGAGTTTCATTTAAGTCTTTGTCAGGACTCAAAGGCCACTTTCACACAAATGCATTTTAGTCCAGACGTTTTAGTTAGATCTTAACCAATTTTGTGGGGGTCAAATGTGCTCTCCATCATGGTATGACCCAAACTGCTGGTTTTCAGTCCAACCAAAAACGGTGACCTGACCTCCTGATCAATCTGAACCAGTGTCAAAGCACTTTCTGGTTTTTCAGACGTTTATATCAATTACAAGAAGCTGCTGCCCCCATCCCCAAAAAAGAGCATCCATCTATCCATTTTCTGAACCACTTGATCTTTGAGAGGGTCACGGGGGTGCTGGAGCCTATCCCAGCTACCTACACAGCAAATGTGCCAGTGTTAATTTTTCAGCGTTGGAGTAAATTAACAGGGGTTACTCTTAATTTTACTCAGATTTGATCAGTATTAACTCCCTCTGGAGTTGGGTTAACACTGGTGTTAGTGTTAAACTAACACTGAAAAGAGTGGACGCATATACACCTTTTCCAGAGTAAATTTGACACTCTCAGAGTTGATTTAACACTGGCATTTTTGCTGTGTATGAGTGAAGGTGGGTACACCCTGGACATGTTGCCAATTTATCACAGGGCTGACATATAGAGGCGAACAACCAATCACTCTCACATTCACACCTATGGGCAATTTAGATTAACCAATGAACCTATCAGTGTATGTGTCTGGATGGTGGAAGCTGGAGAACCTGGAGAGAACCCACACAAACACAGGGAGAACATGCAAACTCCACACAGAAAGGTCTCTGGAGTTGGAATCAAACTCAGGACCTTCTTGCTGTAAGGTGACAGTGCTAACCACTGCACCACCATGCCCCCCCCAAAGAAAAACCAGAGGAATAAGAAAAACAAACAAAAAAACAAAACAAATGGAGGACTGAGCTGAATTAATATTTAGTTTAACTCATGCCTGTGGTCCTATCAGCTGATTTATTGTAAGACTTTGTCAAGTCATGTTCAGTAATGGTGTTGAGTGGCAGACGAAACAGTGGTAAAATTATTCACTAATTTTAATCATGTACTTTGGTGACACGCCCAAGTAAAGTCTATGTGCAGTAAATGCTGACTCATTTACTGATCCACATGATGAAACAAAAGATGACTTGTGCTCCATTGATAACTACCTGGTTCATATTCCTCCTGAGAGAACGTGGACATTGTCATACTGGCAAGATTCCGCCTGGTTTCCCTCTTCTCACGTAGGATCTGCTGGAAGCTCCTGAGGCACTTTAGCTTACGTTCGTCCATCTGGTTTATCTCAACTGCATCCTCAGGTTTACCTTCAGGACAAACTGTGGTATCTGTGGTGGGTTGTTGAGGCTGTTCCACCTCAGTCTCTCCGTGCTCCTCCAGATTTGGAGGATGACCAGCCACAGGGGAAATAGTTAGGGATTCAGTAGTGGTGCACTGTGAGAGCTCTGCTTTAGCAGGTAAATCAGGACCTCCAGTGAGGTCTTCTGCAGGTTCTGTTAGGCCATCAGGTGTGGACGGTACAGCAGGGCTACTCGAAGGTGGGTTGTGGGAGACAGAAGGTTCTTGTGGACATGGGGTGGTATTTGAACAGGGAGGAAGCTGGAAAGTCTCTGTACCCTCCAGTGTAAGGCTACAATTGGTTTCTTCAAGCATAGGTTCAACAGAGAAATGATCTGATTTATCTAAACTACGATTTCGGGTCAATTCACCAACTGTATTAGTACTATAGAACATATCACCTTGTAGAGATTTTTCAGTTGCTTGGTCAAATTGTTCCTCACAGCGCAAAGGTTTTGTAGGTGACACAGCTGTGGGCCAGTCAGAAGATGAGATTTCAAAGTCTGTTTCATCATCAGGATTTTGGGGTCCTGGTGCCTCAAGTTTACGCAATGCCCCCCTTAGAGCTGAACTAAAATCAAATACAACTCTACTTATCCGCTTTACATTGAAACCAGTGGTTTGAGCATCCACATTACCAGGGAGCTGGTTTTCTAAACTTTGGTTACAGGTTTCAGTGTCCTGGATAAATGGTAGATCCAGATCAGTTACAGCAGAGTGCAAAGATGCCTCATTCCATGTCTCTGCTGTAGACTCATCATAAGCAGAATATGTTTCCTGATAACTAACGACTTGGCAGTCCGTTGTGTAGCTCACTTCACTTGCTTGTTCGTAGGTAAACTCTGACTCTCCATCATGCCCATCAATTGAATGGTAACCGGAACTTTGAGGGTAGGAAGAATCCGCAGTGCACTCATATCCTGCACCAGGATTTTCAAGCTTGGTATCCCTTGAATGGCTTCCAGACTGGCTTTGAGACCTTCGCCTCCTGGACTGCCAGTCCTCTCTACTGGAAGTGCTGGCAGGTGAGTTATAATGTTGCCCAGAATGGACAGACAGATGCTCTGAACTTTCTGTGGAACACTGTCCCAGAGTTCCATATCTACCTCCACCTCTGTAGTGGTCCCAGCTAGCTGCTCCTTCACAATATGGATGCTCCTCTCTTTCGTGCTGTTCCAGACTTCCCTTCCTGATGTAAGCAGGCTTCCTTTGCCACAAAGGTTCTCCTGTGGCACTGTGTGGTGGTTCAGTGTTTGTCCAGTGTTCCTCTCCATTATTGTGTCTTTGTTGCTTCCTCCCTTGACTAGGAGATAGTCCTTCTAAACCTTCTGACTCAGACTTGGAGCTGTGACCTGATGACAAAGAGCTAGTGCTTGCACAATCTTGGCCATCCTGCCTCTCAAGGTAGCCAAAGCTTAGCTTTCTTGCTACTGCTCCTACTGGTATATCCGAGCTATGTTCAGATGTATCCTCTGGTTCCTCTAGTTCCTGGTGATCCACTGATTCTGCTATTGGGGACACAGCAGACTCTCCTAAGCTTGGTAGCAGCAATTCTCCATGGATGCTATGCCGCTCATTGTAGACTCTGGGAAAATTACTTGAGTCTGACTTTGGTGTTGCACTGCCTAAACTGCCATAAGCACTTACTGGTCTTCTGCGAGGTGATGCTCCATCTTTGCACCCTGCCCCTGACCAGGTACTTGCAAGTACCTCTGAACCACCTTTGTTGCTAGAACGAATGCCCTCAATCTCCAATAACACAGCGTCAACACAGGATGACACTTCTTCAACTGACCCCCTAACTGAAGTCAAATAATCCCTGAGGTCAGAGATTTCCTCCTGTATCTTGTTGATCCCTCTCAACTCTTTGAGAATATGCTCAATGATAGCACTTGACTCCTCCTCTTTATCTACCACAAGGTCTTCCTCATCTTCCTCCAGTAGAGTACTTGGGAGATGTCTGTTGAAGTTATAGTCAACACAGTCACCAGCAGAATATGGTCTCTTGGGGCGAATACGAGGTGAAGCAAAGTCACGTCTACATGATCGTGGAAATTTAGTACCATTCAAGTCTAGTCCAGTTTCATTGTATTGTGGAGCTGGAATTGCCTGAATATCACCTTCAAAGGAAATTCTTTTCATATTTGACGGAGTCCTGCAGCTCTTGTGCTGCAAAGTACAAGGGATTCTTATGCATCCCTCCCTGTTCAGCTCCACCTCTCCAACACATGGAGGTCCCAGTGGTACTGAGTGTCCTTTACCATTTGATACTCTTGAAGAGTATGCGTCTGCCTTAGGGTTAATCTTTGGATATACACCTCTGCGTTCCTTTCTATCCCCACGTGTTTCACCCTCCTCCTCTTCAATACCTTCATAATAGGGGTGAGAATCTGGGACATGATGGTCTGCAGACCCTTGCAGGAGACGATGAATTTTACCTCGTATAACCAACGCTACCCGGGGGTTTGGAGCCCTCTTTTTGGGTTGTTGTACTTTTGCCTTTGCACCTCCTTTAGGGGCAACACCTGCTCCATGTTGTCCATTGAAGCGATTCCGAGAGAACATATTCTCAGCAGATAACCTTTAGCTAATTTCCCACATTATGAATGGGAACTTGAGTCAAAATTCTCTTGAGTTCAAAGTTTAGTAATAAAGTCTGGTGACAGTCTCTTCTGCCAAACAACTCAAGGTCAATGGTCCATGACTAAAATGAAAAGATAAAGAAAAATACTTCAATTAAACATAGTAATTAAGTCAAATAAAGGCATTTGAGGAATTCCATTCAAAACTTCAGATTATAATAATTAAATATCCTGGGTTAAGATCACATTTGAAATCATGTATGCAAATTCCAGATGTGTAGACATCTTCTCCATATTGGGCAAGCATAACAAACATCAGTTATCTGCACTATCATTTATCAGTGTTTTGGTTAGACATGTCAAGATAGGAAAGGAAACTCACCCTTTGTCTTAGTTCTAATAGAAACACTATGGGTAACACCTAATTATCATAATCCAAATCATGAGCTGAACATCAATAAGACTGATCATTTTAGGTCACTCTGACCACATCAGAAGACAAAGCCGATGTAGAGCAAAATATGCCAAATTAAAGTAATAGTATTAATAATATGAATGTCATGCGTCTTACAGTTCATCAGATGAATGTCAAGTACTTCTTACTCGAGTACACTGATCTGCATCCTCCCAAGGGAAACTCAGACGTGTCACTGCTCTTTATCAAACTGACTAAATGCTAAATCCACTGTGTTTTTAACTGTTTTTTATGGTAGAAATGTTTTCAAGACCATTTCAAATGCTACATCTCAGATATCTATATATTCTCAAGTCAAAACAAACCCATTAATAAGTTCACAACCCAACTACTAAGGGCTTTATGAAGGGTTCATTTTGGATTTGCACCCAAACTTTAGAATTTGATCGATCGAGAGCTTATGAAAAAAGCAGGTGTTGATTTTTACTAGTTCCCTTATGGATACATGAGCAGACAAAGTACTAAGTATTTGGTAATTACTGTCTGTATTAGGATGGGCAAAATGCAGAGATAATAAAGTGAGTTGACTACTTCTAAATCCAAAAGAGAGTCAGGCTGGTGCTCGGTTGTAGGAAAAACAATAATAAAATGATAAAACAGTCCTTATAAGGCCTATTATGCACATTTCCAGGCCCTTAATTCCATTCTGGAACTCTATGTGAATATCATGCATGATTTAAATTGGACAAAGATATTATTTATCTCATACTTCAGACAATCCAATCCAATCAAACAATCCATATCAGTCCAATCTGTTCTGACTGGAAGCTTTAGTGCAGAATTTCATGGCCGTTTCTTGTTCAGTTTGAGATGATAAATTTCTGTGTGTGTTGTTGATCCATCTGTGCATGTTGGAGCATGGATGTGGTGTGGAATATGAAAATGGACAGCATGCTAAAATACCACCTGATGTTGAGTCATTTGAGGTTGGTACATGGGATGGACATGGACTAGATGGATTATGGTCCATTGGTACATCTGAGTTTAAGTGTAGATTTATGTGCAGACTTTTAATAATAATAATACATTTTATTTATGACGGACATTACATTTGTGAAAGATCTCGGAGAGCTCCAAGACAGGATGCACAAAATCAAATCAGTCAAAACCATTAGACACAATTAGAACAATAAAACCACAATTAACAGAGCACCAAGAGGGCTAAACAGACGGCTGGCAGTGTAGATTATATTTCTCAGTCAACGTTAGATCAGTCCCAAGCTTTGGTTAGATTCACCACCATATTAAGGCAGATATGGTTCAACTTCTACCTCTGTTTAATCCATCCAGACCAGCTTCACTAAGAAAATGACCAGATTAGTTGGTTCAATAGACTGATGCTTATGCACCTTTTGCAGTCGTGTGAACTTGATCCGAAACCCGATACTGGTATGGGTATTGGTGCCTCCCTACTGTATTATCACTTGTTTGTAGTGGTGGTTTTTGCATCTTTTTGTTGGATGGCAGTGCAGAGCAGCTGGCTGATGGTAGGTTCAAGTAAAATGTCATAGTCTGGTAAAGTTTCATACTGTCTTCTACTTCCAGGTATTGTAGACCATTCATACAGGAAGTAGCTGAAACTAGTCAAGCAGGTAAACAAACAACTGCCCCTGTCTGAGAAATGAATTGTCGACAATAAAATGTCATATTATACACAGGATGCATATGAGGAAAAGATTCACAATATAAACCACAAAAGACCAATGAAAGAATGACCAAAATATTACAACTACAAACTCCAAGCAAAGCATTTATACACCAAAGTAATTGCCTATAAAAATAACCACCTCTGACCCTTAAAAGATAATTAAATCTTTTCAATGCACAGGACTATGAGGTATATCCTTAAGGTATATCTACCTTTGGTGCTTTTCAGGATCACTGTCAGTGGAAAAAACCTGAATATTTCGGCAATAATGATGTTTTTCCATTGAAGTAAAACCCTACTTTATATCTCAGCACTTGTGCCAACTAGAAGGTCATAAAAAATGAGACTTTTGTTCAGTGTCTGATGAAGTCGTTTATTTTTCTGTCTTTATTTTGGTGTCATGACTATATTTATTGTCATGATTTTGCATTTAAATTGAATGAATACTGTTTGGAAGATAACCACTCATTTCCATAGATAAAGAAAGACAGATACTAATGGTTTTTTGTGTGTGTCATAATTGGAATGAAATTTGGCTCTATGCGCTATAAATGTACAAATAGGAAAGATCTGATACATTAACCCTAACATCACCTGCTTTTATGTTTAAGATTGTAGCATCAGATGAGTATAAAACGTCCTTGGAAATGAAAAATCCTACAGTTTCTGTGTTCAACATGTGAATGAACTGGATCAGGTTATAGATGACAAGAACGTAAAATGGGTCAAATGATGATCTAGTGAATTCAAGAGTTAAAGGAGTGATATTTTGCTTTTCTAAATGATAATGTGGATTTTCAAACATTTCCCTGTGGTCTACATAAACTCTAAAAGAAAAAGTCGTTTTCCTCAGTTTTGTCTGTTTCTGATATAATAATCCTCAGTTTTAATCTGAGCTTTTATCAACATCTACATGAACAGTGAATTAAATACAAGGGGGGAAAATTTTTTTACTGGGAAACCCCGCCCCAAAATGCAATAATAATAATGGATTAGATTTTTATAGCGCTTTTCAAGTCACCCAAAGCTCCATTATCCATTATTCATTCGCTCTCACATTCTTCCTCTGGGGGTGATAAACTACATTTGTATCCACAGCTCCCCTGGGGCCGACTGACGGAAGCGTGGCTGCCATTTCGCACCTACGGCCCCTCCAACCACCACCAAGCATTCATACACCAGTGTGAGTGACACTGGAGGCAAGGAGGGTGAAGTGTCTTGCCCAAGGACACAACGGCTGACCTGGAGAGAGCGGGATTCGAACCACCAACCTTTTGGATATTGGACGACCCACTCTACCACCTGAGCCATAGCCGCATATTATAGAAGATAATATTACAATAAATGGTGATAAATCACTTAAAGGAGTGATATTTAGCCTTTTTCAAACAGAATTCTTCATTTTCAAACATGTCCCTGTGCTCTACATAAACTGTAAATGCTCTGCTTGGGTCTGAATTCTTCATGAATTCAACTCCACAGGTCCATCTTCAATCCTATTTGTGAGTAATGACACTAGAAAGGTGGTTTGGAGAGCTGATGCAAATGAA
Source organism: Ostorhinchus rueppellii (assembly GCA_030068375.1). Taxonomy (NCBI): domain Eukaryota; kingdom Metazoa; phylum Chordata; class Actinopteri; order Kurtiformes; family Apogonidae; genus Ostorhinchus; species Ostorhinchus rueppellii. Next base: position 12,612 of record JAQQZY010000029.1, read on the forward strand.
CCACTTCAGGCCCCGCCCCCTCCAGGTTATTGGCTGTGCTGCTCTGTCCTGTTCAACCAAACTATTACAAACTATTAGGGTCCAAATACACAAATAAATGAACCACAGACTAATAAAAGTGGGCTTAGAGAAATATGAGCCCTTTAAAGATACTTCTAAATACTATGTAATATATGTGATAAGACACAACTCTTATTGTGATGTGGTTCAACTCAATGGTTTAAACCAATGCAAAAGAATATGGTTTTATATAATTCAATATACAGTTTAACCCATAAAGACCTTTTGTGATACTTTTGTGTCAGTTCCCAAATTTTTTTTTTTCTCTCTTAACCTGTCTTAAGGTGGGGTTGAAATTTATCATCATTTCTTATAATATTATCCCCTGAATTTTGCATTTTTTCCAATAATAATCGGGTATTTTCCCATATTTAATTTACTGACCATTTTGATGTTCATAAAAGCTCAAATTAAAATTAATTCTCATAATATCCAAAACAGAAAACAATTAAGAAAACGTGAGTAAGAAAACCCAGTGTGTCCATCCCCTGTCATTGAACCAACTCCAGGGGTTTTACTGGTGAATCAATGTTGTAGAAGAAGACGATGTTTCCATGGTAACTACGGAGCCTCTGAACGTCCAAATTTGTCATATCTGATAACCATGAAAAGACGAAAAACTGGGTTTTACAACAATTATTGACATGTATTGATAGGATTATTGGATCAGAAAAACTTAAAATAAATAAGAAAAAAAAAGATTAGTGAATCAGAAGGTATTCAACATTTTATCTTGGTAGAAGGTTTTGGTCACTAGTGGTTGTTTGGGTCTTTATGGGTTCATTTTATTCCACTCATTTTGCGGAGAAGAAAACAAACAACTAAATGTAATAATAGATCACATGAAACCACTTAAAGTCCATCGTGTTTTCTTGTTGAACAGAACATGCTGGTGTTGGTTGGAGCTGTGTTGCTACAGTGCTTGTTTAGCGTCTTTTTGTTGGATGCTGGTGCAGAGCAGCTGGCTGATGGTAGGTTCAAGTACCCAGCCCTACTGATTACTGACCTACAAAAAGGATGGGAGGATGTGCCGGATCAGAGCCTATAAATATGACGCTTTTACCGTTTCTCACACTACAAACACTTATTACCAAAACCTGTTATTTGCATCCCAGTAAAAACGACTGCTCCTTCCTGTTATGTTCATGCATTTGTCTGGGCTTCATGTTCCTTGTTCTACTTCATATCATTTTTATTATTTAGCTCTTGTTGTTCTAAGTCCTCTTTGCTTCTAACTATCTTCTAAATTGGACAGACTCATGCTTTAGCCCACAGGCGTTAAACATGTGACGGACGTAAACATGGTGTTTATTTACAGATATATTCATTATTCATATATATTACCCCTCTATTCCATCCTAAATTTTAAAAAAATCATACTTGGAGAGTTTGAAAAGGTTTGGCATCCTTTAATCTCCTACCTAAATGGGTGAAATCAGCTAAATTTGAAATACAGCCTGCATGGTGGATGCTAACAGGAAGCACTTCCTTTTGTATTCAATCTAAAAAAACCAAAAAGAACAATTGGAGGGATTGCTTTATGGATGAAAGTAATGAAAGATTTAATAAAGAATATCTGAAACAAAAGTTATTCCATTTCCTGGTGTGTCCTCACATACGGCACAATGTTTCTTTTAAAACGCTTCTTCTCTTGTTGTAACATCCATCAACATTCGCGTTTTTTATTCTCATGACTCTATTTGTCTTTCCATTGTAGTTTTGTTTAATATTCTATTTTTGCAACACCTGAAAAACCATCTCTTGCCAAAAACTTTTAATTGAAATTTGAGAGTTTTAGTGAATTGTCGTTTTTCATTCATTCATTCATCTTCTATACCCGTTTTATCCTCACTAGGGTCACGGGGGTCGCATGGAGCCTATCCCAGC
>JAQQZY010000029.1:16675-37366 GCA_030068375.1 Ostorhinchus rueppellii
TTTTCTGGGCATAGCAAAATTGGTGCATCACCCAAAACTGTAATGGAAAGACCTTTTTGCGCCACTAGAATCACGTGGAAGAAAGAAAAGACACAATGTTGATGGAAGTTACAACAAGCAAAGAAGAGTTTTTTAACAAACATGGTGTGGCATGTGTGGGTACATGAGGAAACCGAATCATTTTGGAATTTAGTACAAAATACAGGGGCTTCGAGCGTTCTAGATTCAAAACAACTGATATTCATGTTCGTTGCCATGTTTATGGAATGACTTTTCATGATTGTGATAATAAATAAACCAATCATCGCATTTGTGATTTCATGAAAAAAACGATCTTACACACTTCTGTTTTTTTTCAACATTTCGTAAATATCGGTAAAGTTTTGCACATATGCCCAGTGGAAAAGCGACTAATGATAGAAATCTCTAATCTTGTGCTTTGAAAGGAAAACTTATAGAGACGACGGTTTAGCTGACATTTTCCAAACAACAAAATGTCCCTAGTCAGATGCAGAAGTGGCGTACATCCCAGAGTTATTCCCACTGCCCCCTTTTTTATTGGACATAGTTTCATGCAAATCTGGTATTTTTTTTGCAAATATTGCCAGTTTTTCAAATACAAACGCACAAATTATTCATTCTATAAAGTCAGTTGTGCATCAATGTACAAGTACCAGTGTCTGTTCTGCCTCTGTTTTTGTTTTTTTTTTTTTCTGCTTGTGTTATTTTCTCTGGCTTTAGGTTTGTGAGTAGGAACCTGAACTGTCAGAAACATTTCTAGTGTTTGATACAATGCGTTGGCCTTGGCAGGTTGGATAAAGTGTGCAGCAGTGTTTCCCACACTAACCTGAAGACTTAGTGGATACATACTGTACTTTAAAAAATGACAGAAAAACAAATAAAGATGTGGAAAATGAAACAGGAAAGCATGATAGACCGATAGAACATGTAACATTTTAACATTACACACCATCACCAACACTTCAGTCACATTCTAAATCACCCCGAGACACTTCTCTATCATGATCAAGGAAATCGTTTTAACTCACAGGACCATATCTTTGAATTAAGAAGTTAGTGTTGTAGGAGCTCCATAAGTGGATCTGAAGGAACCCGTGCTGAAAAAGGGTTCCCCACATCAAAGTCAAAAGCTGTACAGAGCACAAAATTAGTGCAAATTGCTGTGGCATGACTGACAACTCAACCATCCCATGGGAGTAAAAGGGTAGTGAGGCAGAGAGAAGTGGAAGAGGGGGGTGAAAATGGTCATGTGTTGTACACTAGGTGTGGAGTGGAACTGGACAGACTTGACTTCCATGTAGAAAACTTACGATGCATATAGGTTATATAACAAAAAGAGACGCTTTCCTACCTCCAGCAGCTGGACTCGGACTTTGTTGTATGCTTTGAGCCAACGGACTTTGGATGGAGAACACGGAGGAGGACCATCTTCAAACAAACTGAAAAGGATTTTTTTTTAAAAAGCAATGATTATAATAGAAACATTTTTAACGGTTAAGTATGATGGTGAGGAGTAGAGCATCCTTGAATAAAAGGTTATTTAACAGCCTTTTGAAAATCAGCATCTCAACTTCTTCGGCTGAATCCCAATTCACCTTTGGCCCCTCCCCCTTAATCCTACCCCTCTGTTTTGCACGCTCACTTGAAGGGGTAGTGTTGTCCCGATGCTCAGTTAGATGGAGGGGAAGGACTGTATACCCCTGGAAGTGGAAAATTTTCAGGACCACACTATGAACAAAGGGGTAGCAGGAGTTTTACATTATTCTGTTCAAATCACTGCCAAGACAGAAGTAAGCACAGCCAAAACGTGCAGCAGTGACGAAAGAAACACACAAATGTAGGTACTTTCTTCATAAACAACTTAATCCTTTGATCAAACATTTAATGCTGTTTCAGTGTGTTATGGATCCCATTTCTGTGGTTTATAGCTGATAGCCGTAAAAAGATGAACAAAGCCCGTGGAACAGAGACAATTACAGCTACTGACGGTGGGATAAATATTTACAGAAAGAAAGTTTTTGCATCTGTTTATAGCGGTGTTGATGACCACTGATGGCATTAACAGGTTGCAAAGTGTTGTCCCATTTCAAAGGGGAATGTTTCAACCCCTACCCCTTGCAGCTCTGTTTCAAGGGTAGTGCCAAGGGCAAGGGCCAAGGGGGAGGGCTGAAGAATGAATTGGGATTGGACCTTACACTTCTGCAGTGATCCACTTGACAAGAAGAAGTCAGTTGTATGTTTACACGAACTCTACATACAAATAATATCAGTTATTATGAACCAAAACTAGAATTCAATTTCCAAATATCTATATTTTTACATACCAGATCTTTGTTTTGTTTTCCTGGTTGTACAAAACTGGTTTTGTTAGGTTGTCAGAGGAGCTCTTCAGGTCTTTGTTAGAACCAGGTTCTGGTTGTGGATGCAGCTCCTTTTCCTCCTCCTCCTCCTCCTCCTCCTCTTCTTCGTCGCAGGTAAACTGTGGGCTGAGGACAGGTGGGCAGGGCTCACTGGACTGGCAGGACTCTGGGTATCTGCGCTCCTCGGGTTCAGAGCTAAGCTGGGAACTGGCTGGGCTCAGGTTACCAGAGGAATCCAAGCGGCTGCTGTCTGGTGGACTGTAAGAAAAACAGGTGAACATTATAGAAGCAGCACAAACGAAGGACACCTGGGATCAAGGGTTTTAGTTCAAGAAGTTTTTAAAGTGAGGGTAAAACTACAGGTAAGTAGACTGTAGTGGTGGCTGTGACTCAGGAGGTAGGGCAGGTACTTCAGTAACCAGAGGGTTGAGGGTTTGAATCCTGCTCCGTCCCAGTCGTATGTCCTTGGGCAAGACATGGTAGTGGAGAGAGCAGCTGTGGATACAGATGGACTTTACACCACCAGTGTGTGGATGAATAATGGATCCAGTGTAAAGTGCTTTGAGTGCCTAGAACAGCACTATATAAATCCATTCCATTATTATTAGTGCATGCGAGTTAATTTCAGGAAGATGCGAAACCATATACTGTAGGTAAGCATTTCAAAACTGTTTTATTATCAACATACTGAGTTAGAAATCATGTTCCTACTCTCTAACATCTGAACTTAGCTGGTATGTCCAGAACAGAGAGAATACTTGGCACGGACAAGGAAGAAGTAAAAGGATTCAGGAAATAAAGTGAATGAATGAAGAACTGACATCTCGGTCTTCACTGGGTGTAGTTTAAAGCACAGACAGAATAATAATGATGATGAATCTATTTAGAAATGTTGCATGTCAAAGACTAATTCTAAATGATGACTTCAGTTCAACAACTCCAACGACAGTATATTTGGAGGAACTCCTGTAGCGAGGATCCTGTAATGTAATCACACACATTATTCATTATTCTCAAGCCATTTACTAGTGTATTAATATGACTGAGCTAAAATGGCTGCTGAAAATCATTATTAGAGTGAAGAGGTAACACATGTGGGGGCTGCATGATGACTGAATGAGGAAGGTGTGCGCTCTAACATCCATGATTTACTTCGCTTGGGTCTGGGCCAAATTATTTCTCACTTGCTTTTCTTTCAGACTCGGTCCGGGCTCCACGGTGTGTGCTGCCACACCATCGTAAATCTATCTGAGTTTGATTCATTTTAAGAAATTGGCTGGGACTGAGAGGATAATTTAGAAAAAGGCAGGGGACAGAAAAAGGAGGGGCTACACCATACACACCTCAAAAGCAAAAACCTCATAAATACAGACCATTGTTTTTTGTTTTTTTTTTCATTGCACTTCCATCACTGTCAGGGAAACTGCAAGTACGAAATAGCTTCAGTGCTTCGACACATAAAAGCTGAGCAGATGCACATGATAAGTACTTTCACGTGTAATTATGATACTGGTAATGTCTTTGCTTTTGATTGTGAGGTGTACACACATGGATGGGAAAAGAACTAAAAACTAAATGTAGAGACACGATTTCAAATGTACAAAACCACAAAACACAAATCTACACAGGAGGAAATGGGAATGAAAGGGGCTGAAGAACAGATCTACAGTACTATGATAAATTAGCATTTATCATAGGAATGTACTAGCCTTTTTGAAGAGTCCATTGTCAATAGGTCCTTTGTTTTTTCTGTATCCACATCTGCATGCAAGGTCTCAGGGGAGTCAGTTTCATTCTTATCTACATCACATGGGCTAATCTTTAACTGGGGTTTATCCATTTCTTCTGACAGGGAAACTGAGTACGAAGGGAGGCCAGACTGCGGGGTCTGTGCCAGGGTGTCGCAGCTTCCTGTTTTTGATGTTTCTGTCGGTGCTTCTGTATCACTCGCATCTGCACTTTCAGTTTCTCCAGAACCTGGTGATGGTTTCTCAGACTCTGGTTCACAAAACTCATCAGCAGGTTTTGGACTTTGAGGCTGTGGTTGTGCCGTGACAACCGGCTCACAGGATTCAACTTTGGGAAGGTCCGAGTTCCCAAATACAGAGCCAAGTTTCAAACCAAATACAGATGCAGTAGATGAAGTTTCTTCCTTTACTGCTGTTTTCTCATCTTGGAAAATACCAGCAGAGAAGCTTTTCAAGCCAGAGAAGAGACCACTCTCTGTCTGTTGCGGCTGTGGTGTCTTTGCATTAGTTGTTTGAGATGAGAAAAGGGACCCCAGAGATGACGTCCCTTCAGCAGCAGCAGATATGAAACCAAACTTAGGGGCGGCCAGACCTGGTATATCAAATACACCCTTGCTTTCAGGAGCTGAGGATTCTTCAGGTTTCTCAGACAGTGTGGAATGTTGCTCATCCATAGACACTGTTTGGTTGTTCTTGTCTGGTTCCTCAGGGAAATCATTATTTTTAACTGATTCATTCAAAGAACTTCCTTCTGCTTCTTTTTTGTCCACCTGTTCTGGTTTTTCCATTATTCCTTTTTCACAGACCTCAGTGCTGTCAGCTGTTTCAGTCCCTTCATCCGCATGGAACACTGGCTTGTCTGGTTTTACTTCCATCTCTTTACTGCTCTCAGAGACTGTGTCCTTTGCAGAAACATCCTTCTGTCCAGTTTCAATGCCAGAGTGTTGAGGCTCTTCTGGTTTTGTGTCTGAACCCTTAAATATACCAAAGAGGTCACTGGTGAGTGATTCTGTACCCAAAGTGCTTTGAAGGCCAAAAAATGAGCTTTTCTGTTGTTGTTGTTGTTGTTGTTGTTGTTGTTGTTGTTGTTGTTGTTGTTGTTGTTGCTGTTGTTGTGGCTGACGAGGAGCAGGAGATGTTCCAAAAAATGAACCAGGTGAACTTGAGAAAAAGCCACCAATAGTTGATGGTTTACTTGAGGCCGCTGGAGTTGAAAACATTGACATGAACCCAGAGAGTGGAGCTGAATCAGGGGGCTTCTGTGGTCCTGGTTGTCTTGGCCCAGGAAATCTAGGTCCTCCCATTCTCGGTCCTCCCATTCTTGGTCCTTCCATTCTTGGTCCTCCCACTCTTGGCCCTCCCATCCTTGGCCCTCCCATCCTTGGCCCTCCCATTCTTTGGCCTGGTGCAGCAGGTGGTCTGGGCATACCTGGTCTGGGCTGTTGTGGCAGTGGAGCACAGGGAGGCTCCACTGGTGGAACTTTAATAGGCTCTACAGGTTCAGATGTCACAATTTCTGGTTTTCCAGTATCATCAGTTATTTCTTTATCTATTGGTGAAAGCACAGCAACAGAACTATTGCTTTCAGGTAATATCTCATTTGAACGTCCTTCAAGCTCTTTGTTTGACTTAACAGACTCTTTTTCAGTCTCTTCAGATAACGTCTTCAAAGATTCTTCAGTAGCTTTTTCAGTTTCTGAAACCGTAGTTTCTGTTGTCGCTATAGTAAGTTTCTTTGAGTCCGTTATCACTGTGTCATCTACACTTGCTAAGGATTCATTGGTGCATTTTTTCTCATCCGCAGCTACTGTTTGGTCATCACCAACATCCTCCTTCAATGGTTCCTCACTTGATAAGGCCACTTCTGCAACTGGCGATTTATCATCAACTACTTTCAAAGGTTCTTCAGTTGACGAGTACACATCTGTAAGTGCTGTTTGTTCATCAACTTTTAAACATGTCTCAGTTAATTGACATGAATCTGCTCTTAAACTTGGTTCTTGAGAAATAACTTCATCTGTTGATTTTTCAGGTGTTGATTGATCTTCATGAATAGATTTCAGAGCCTCAGTTTGGTTCTCTTCATCATGAATTGCTGTCTCTTTTGGAAGAGATGCATCATGTGTTACCAAATCTGAGTTTGGGCTTTTGTCTATACCATCTACAGTATTATCTAACATCTGTTTACTTTCAGGTTCGTTGACAGTGGCAGGACTTATGATTTCACCTGTGCTGTCAATGTTAGTGGTACCCATTTCTGATTCAGCTAGTGTTTTCTCAGCATCCGCCATATCTTTTGTTCCTTTACATTGAATGTGGTCGTCAAACAGTTCTTTGGTTACAGCACTTTCATCCAGTCGTGTCTCTTTGTCTGATAAATTACTGGTCAAATGTGTGTTGGCTATGGGACCTTCATCCATAACTTCAGATTTTTCATTTTGTTGTAGTGTGTCTATTTTGTTTCCTTCTATTTGAGACTCAGGCAGGGAAAATGTCTTTTCACTTGTATGTTTTGTGATATCTACTCCTGAATCTAACCCAGCATCTTTGCTTGCTTGGTCACCTTGGAGTTCTTCACTGAGTGATGATACAGAAACTGTCTGAGAAGGAATGTTTTCTGTCATTCCACAAAGGTGATCATTTGCTTTTTCTGAAAATCCAATGGATTCTGGGGGTTTGGTTGGTTCTGTCTCCTGTTTAATTGGTTCAGGAATGCTTTCCTCATCCACAGGAACAACTTTATCAGTTTCTGCTTTGGTTTCCTCTAAGAAAGACATTCCCAATAACCCAAACCCAGTTTTACCTTTTTTACTATCAGTGTTGCTCCCAAGTGAGAAAACAGAGGAGACTTTGAAACCACTATCTGATTCTGGTGGCGGTGTAGGATGTACTGTTGCTGCTTGCTGGTTTTGTCCACTAAACATGGAAAAAAGTCCCTTTGCTGATGCCTCTGAAGTGTTAGGTCCTGGTGAAGACATTCTTGGTCCAGTCTGTGGCTGTGGCTGGGCACTGGGTACTCCAAACTTAGAAAACAAACCTCCAGCAGTTGTTTCTTTAGGAGTAGTGGAACCCGCCAGGATACCACCAAACATTGAAGATCCTGCGGTAGATCCTCTTGGTCCAGTGCTTGCACCAGGGGGGGCTTTAGGACTTGGTGGTTGCTGAGGGGTAGATCCACTAAACATGGAGAACAAGCCTTTGCCTGGAGGTTCTTTTGGTGGAGGACCTCTAGGGGGCCCACTTCCAACAGTTGGACCGCTTGGGCTGGATGGTGCCTGAGCACTGGTTCCACCAAACATAGAGAATAACCCCTTTCCCTGGTTTTCTTGTGGGGCTGATATGGATGTTGTTGGTGGGACTTTGGATCCAGGAGAAGATGTGGCATTTGACCCACCAAACATTGAGAGCAACCCTGTGCTAGGGGTGTCTTTACTAGTTGAACCTGGAAGAATGCCACCAAGTATTGATATTCCACTTGGAGAGGATGTCTGCTGTGGAGTTGCAATAGGGCTACTAAACATTGAAAGTAAGCCTTTTGTTGGTTGTTCATTAGATTGCTCATCTCCACCCTGATCAAGCTTGACATGTGGACTGTCTTTAGATGTTTCAGTTTCTTCAGATGAAGAGTGGACAAGGTTAGTCTCAGGGGTAGGTAAGATAGCATCCTTTTCAACTTTGTCATGACATTCAACTTCTTTGGGTGATTTCACATCTGAGGGTTGATCTGAGACTTTTCCCCCCACTGATGACAAAGGAGGACACTCTGATACTTCAGGCAATACTGCAACTGGTGATATGGTTGTAGCCTTGTGGCTCATCTCTTGATGACTTTGAGCAGTTTCTGGTGAACTACACTCTAAAGTTGTGCCCTGGCTTCCACTGATAGAGCTAACTCCTTCAGATGTTGGACATGGCTCCTTGGGAGATGGTTCAGGTGATGGTTTCACAACCTCAACAGATTCTGCTTTCACTTCAGCTTGTGAGAGAGTACTTTCCGTGGTTGAGCTTGCATAGGTTGGAATGATCTGAGAACCATGTTCACTAGTACTAACAACTTCAGATGCATCAGATGGTGAAAAATCTTTACTCTCTGTAAGTGTGACTACAGTGTTACCAGTATCATCCAAAGCTCTTGGTTCTTGCTGTTCAGTTTTGTGACATTGACTGAGTTCATTATCACTGGTCTCTTCTTCTGGTGAACTTGCTGCTGAAACAAAAATATGAGGTAGTCTTATATAGGGTTTTGGTTCAGATGGATCCATAGCCATATCAGTAGAAGGTACTTCTGAAGAGCTGATGCCAATGTAGATTGACTTGGGTGGGCTGATTCTTTCCTGTGTTAATGTAGCTGAGTTTGAAACCTCACCAAATCCAGTGTTGGGATATATAGCTTCTGTGGATGGAGGTTCTTTAGTTTCCTCTACATTTTTCTGCTGTGACATATGACATCCAGATACAGTCTCATTGTCTGTGACAGAAAGTTCATGGATAATTGTTTTAGATGTATCTTCTGTCACTATGTCTGAAAGTACTATTGAGCCATCTTTACTGAGATTACCTTTAGTTAGAGAATTACAGTTTTCTGCTGATGTCTGTGTTCCTTGTGGTAACTGACAGTCTTTAGAAGTAGTTGTGGAGATCAAACTAGATTGTGCTAACCCTTTGGATGGAGAGACCACTGAAGGTGACTGTGTGCTCTCTCCGCTCCCACTCATTACTGATGTCTCTGGTACCAGGTCTTTGTGAGTCTCTGTCACTTGGCATTTCCTGCTTGATATACCAGAATCTGGTAATTTAGAGTCCATTTGGACAGTTCCAAGTACTGGTGGATGAGGTGGAGAGCCTGGCAATACAGAAATTCTCTCTTCCATAGGGCCAAGTACAGTAGATGTAGTGACTGTAGATTTCATGTCAGGAGAAATTGCAACACCACTCTGTGTTGGGTGAAGTTTCGGCCTATAGTCCACAGGCGCAGTAGCAATTTGAGTATGGTGGGGCATTGCTGATGGTGGTTTTGTAATGACAGGTTGTTGTGAGCTCAAACCACTAAACAATGAAACCAAACCCTTGACAGATCCTCCTTGTGTCATTGTTAGATCTGTTTTTTGCATTGCGGAACCTTGGTTCAGACAACCACTTGTATCATTTCTAGGCAATGGTTGCTGTTGAGTTTTGATAAGTTGTGATGTGACCCCAGTAGTCCCTGATATATGTTGAACAGATACCACAGAGGTTGCTGGTACAGCTTGGGTGTGATGTTGCTGTAGAGTGACAGGACCTTGGTTTGGATCACACTGTAAGATTTTTGATCTTTGAGGAGTTTCTCTTGAGTAGCAATCCTTGACTGCACTTTGTTGCACAAGGTTTTCCAGAGATGGTAGAGAAGGATCAGGTGCATGTTGGTTAAATGACTGCTGAATAACAGAAGTAGACTCATTATTTGCCAGTGTTTCACTTCCTGATGGAATTTCTTCAATGCCTCCAAAGCCACCCACAGTTGGTTGTTTGACAAGGATTTTGGGTCGAAGGGTCATGTCAGGCTGGACATTTGTGTCCTGGGGTTTAGAGCCAGTGGATGAATTCCAACCAATTTCCTCACCAGGTTGCTTGAGCTGCTGTTGCGGAATTGAAAATTGTTCTTTCACTAAGTTTTGAGGAATGTGATAAGACTTACTCAATTTAACATGTTCATATCTGTCTTGCTGAAATGCACTGTTTTGTGAAAAACTAGAAGGAACATTTTCCTGCACAGATGGTGCTGCATAATTTGGAGAAGGCTGTACTTTCATTTGCAAAGGTATCAAAGAAGAAACTGATTTATTTGTTGTGGTAAGATTCCATCCTGATTGTCCTCTGCATGGTAGAGGTTGGCTAGTATCACACTTATCAGTGGCAGATTCCTGATGGTTTAATGATTCCTGTGTCTGAGTAATTGTTGTATCTTCTTTGAACTCATTATTTGTAGAGTGCTGTTGAATGTAAATATTACTTTGAGATGAAAATGAACGAGAAGAAAGATCCCTCACATCTTGATCACTCAAAAGGGTGGTTTTAATTTGAGGATCAACTGTTAAGTCAACAATACCAAATGATTTTTTCTTTTCTGATTGCCTTGTAGTTTGCTTTATTTCAACTATTTCTTTCTTCATCTTGTCACTCGTGAAATCCAAGGCTTGTCCATTTTGGGGTTCAATATAATTGCTTTTATTCTGGACTGTATTTGTGCTGTCTTTTGCAGAGAAGTCCACTGGTGTATTTTGTGGATGTATACTTTTGTATGCATTTCTTGAACCAGAAAAGACTTCATTGCTATGGAAGGTGGATATTTGTCTATACAGTGTTTCCGTTGTGTTGAATCCATTCAAGACTTGTCTACCTTGTTGGGAAGCAGACTGATCCACTATCAGTGGTACTCCAACAGATTCACTTCGTCTTACAGTTGCCTTGTCTCTAACCAATTTCATAACTCCAGAGGACAGGACTTCAGGAATTGTTTCAAACTGTGTCTTATGTGTTGGAGACATGTCTAGGAAACTTTTGATGGAATTTGCTGGTGCTGATGTTCTGTAACAGACTTCTAAAGATCCACTATGCAAAGCTCCCTTTTCTTGTGAATGCACTATTGTCTTTTGCCGTTTTGGCTGCTCTTGCAAGGGCTGTGTTTCCACAATTAATGGAACACCAACAGAGTCACAGTGAAAATATACAGAACTTGGAGATCTTGTCCTTACCATTGACACTGGATTTGTATTATCTGGCACTATGTCCGGTACATGTGCTTTAGTTGACATATCTAATGTGTCTTTGACAGAGTTTGCCGGAGTACTACATGGCAGATAAGGTTGAATAATGGTCTGTGATACAGCGTTGATTTCATGTGGGCTAGAACATGACATTGCCTTAGAACAAGGAGGTGGTTGACTTTGAATGGCAAAGTTTTTATCAAGCGTTTGCTGTCTGACCATGGCTTGGAGCGGCTTCTTATTTGTAGTTTCCACTACCAATGGGATACCAATAGAATCTTCTAGCCCAATTGTTCTTGTACTCTGTTTATTGACAAGTGATATTACATCATTCGGATTGGACTCACATTCTAGTGGTGGGGCTCCCAATGTTTCTTTTGATGGTCTAGGTGACATATCCAGTGCCACGACTGGGACAGAGTTTGTTGAACTGGTGGTCTGACATGTCTGAATAGTTGGTGACAAAGGTAAAGGTGAGTGATTTAACTGGGAGAGGACACCAGGCGTGCTCTGTTGACACTTTTTTTCATATGTGACTGAATCTGAATGACACTGGACTTCATTTTTCTCAAAACTCTGGTGTGCAGGACAACTGCTAATGTTACCAGGAGGTTGTTGAGAAGTGACATCTACAACTAATGGTACACCAACTGAATTTTTCCTTGCAAGTTCTCTTGCACTTGGCTTTCCTCTCATTAGTGGTATTGCCTCACTTGCAGTATCCTCTCTTCTTACTTCTGGAACCACCTCTTTTAATTTGGACTGAGAATTAGAAGACATATCCACAGCTGCTTTAATTATACTGGCTGGTGCTGTTGCTTGCTGGAGTGGTGTCCAATTCTCAAGGGATTCAGCAGATTGATATACAAGAGGATGCTGTCTTGGCAACATTGCACTCCTCCTACCAAACTGAATCTCAGTGTGTTTTACCCCGGTGGTTGTAGTAGAACAAGAATGGTCTTCCTTCACAAGCACAGAATGAATATTTTCTGTTGCTTGTGTCTGAAGTTCTGATGGCTCTGTCCTATATGACAAGTCAATAGATTCATGACGAGTTAAACTTTTGTCAGTCACCTCAGGTGGTTTTTTATTTGTTAAAGACATGGGCTCACAGACTGGATCTTTTGATGATCCGTTGATCACACTTTGTGAAGTATGTGAAATTGTTGTCTTTGAAGACATATCTAATGTAGCTTTAATTGCGTTTGCTGGTGCAGTGGCAACTTTATACTGCTGATCTTTTCTTTCCCGAGAAAGATGGGATGTATGTAAAACAGGGCTCACCTGAGGTGAGGTAGGTAGAGTTTCCAAAGACTGAGCCTTATGTGTTGGCTTCTGATTGCTCTCAAGATCAGGTCCCTTATGTTTAACATTGATATTTGGAGAACTTCTTGTTATTGATGTCATGTTTGCATCAGAGCACTTTGATCCTTTGTCAGTCAAAGCAAAAGATGGCTTTAATGGATTATCTACTGTACTTTTGTCAGAGGCTGCAACATCCATACGTTTTGTCTCATTTGTTGGAGATGTACTGCAGAGGTTGGGTGGTCTTTGGACATGCTTTGTAGAAGATGCATGATCAACAATTATCTTGGGGCAGGGTAATCTCTCTGATTTGCTGGATTGATTTTCTGGCTGATAGTTGACTTGAGAAACTTTTTTCTGTGATTTCCCCACAGTTGAACACTCTGAATTTGCCCACTCAACTTCATCTTCCTCAATCTGTTTAGTAAGATCTACTGCAGTTGTGCATTTATTAATCAGGTCATCACCTACCTCAGTGTCACTCTGTTTTTTCTCTTTCAATCTTTTCAGCTTGTATTTTGTAAAGTCAAAAACCTCATCTTTTTGTGTAGATTCTGTGTGTTCCAATTTTGAACCATCTTGGCTGACATTTTTGTCTTTCTTACAAGAAGCAGAAAAATCAAGAACTTTATTGCCTAGACATGAATCAATAGGTTTGGTATTTATCTGTTTTCTGTTTTGAATATAGAATGCGTTGCCTGTCTTTGAAGTGTCATTCAGTATATATAACTTTGGTGTAGGTGGTGGAGACTTTGGACATGGTGTTTGGTCTCCCACAGTACTCTTTGCTTTGTTGTTGTGTATCCCTGTGAGTATGCTTTCATTTGCTCGAGATAATGCTTTTGGTTGATCAGCCTGAGGTGGCTGGTTTTGAAGATGAGGTCTCTGTGGTGAAACTGAAGGCACAGAAATAGGTGCTGTACTGGATAAACTCCTAGTAGAAGGAACCTGTGTTGATGGAGCTGGAGATGCTTTACTAACAGATGGTGTTGTAGGTAGTTTCCTTCCTGATGTAACAGGTCCTGGTATTCTTGAAGAAGAGGGAGATCCTGGGAGATTTTTGGAATTCCTTAAAGCATCCGAGTCCTTACTAATTGTTGATGTATTAGATATTGATGATGCCACTGATTCAGTTTTCTTTGCATTACTGCTTGAAGACATTCCAGAGACTCCTCCAATAGATGAACATTTGGAGTCAGATTTCTGTTTAAGTGGGTCTGTAGGTGTTTCATCTACATGTCCAATCTTAATTTCAGGAATAGAATAGTGTTTTTTAGGAGATATTTGGGCTGAATAGCGCCTTGGAGGTGATGCAGGTGAAGTAGTGTACATGTCTGTTAATGTCTGTTTTTTCCAGTAAGGACCTCCATGTGCTTTGTGTGACTTCAAAGTAAGATCTGCTGCCTCCACTGGCTCCTCATGGCAGCTGTGTTTGTTGTTGCTACTTTGGACTGCTTGAACATTGACCTTTTTCAGCTTGTATACAGTGAAGTCCAGTGCCTGATCTGCCTGAGAAGATAAGGATTCTTGAAACATTTGAGAGAAGCTTTCCAAATTCATGTTCATTATTTTTTCACCTTTTCTCAGAGCAGAAGTTAGGTCTACAGGGGCATCTAAAGGACTTAAATTGCTCTGTTGTTGACCTGAAATCCAAAAGTCTTTGTTTTCAGTAGAAAGAGGGATTTTAAAACCACAGAGGGTTACTTTATCTTTTTCATGATTTTTCAGAATATTTGCAATATTTTCTGTGATATTTTCCAAAGTTTGCATATCCTCTGGTGCCGTACATGCATATAAGTGTCTTCCAGTTCTGTCAGTTAAAAGGGAGTAAATAAATTCCTCATCAGTATAAACATAATATCCACAATCCCCAGCCTCTGCTGGCCACCACAGCCCTTGTTCCAATAGTGAAAGCCATTGTTGGTACCACTCAGAATCCTCAAAAAGCATTTCAGCCTCAGAATATCCCGTGGCTCCTGCAGATTTACTTAAATCCATAGCACCACGTGTTAAATCCATTGGACCCTTTTTAGTGGCAAGCAGTTTTAAAAACTCAGTTGCTGATTTCAAACCAAAGTCTTCATCCTTTACATCATAGCCAACACCATTTTTTTCTAGTGCTTTGTTGAATTTGTGTGTACTACATTCTGTGAGTGATTGACATCTACTAAGTCTTGTCTTGGGTTTCTCCTTGGATAGATTTATAGCACTACATCCAATAATCCAAGTTTTTCTGTTTCTATCAAGATCATTTAAGTTGTCACAGCTACTCCAAGGTTTCTTGTCTTTGCAGGTCATGTCAAATAAAACAAGATCTTCATCTGGCTCAAGAAAGCGATTCCTGCTTTCAAAAAGCTGGGCAGTAGCATCCCTCCAAGGATGTGAGGGTACATTGAAGTCACTGATATCCATTTGTTTAGGATCTAGCCATGTGTGATTTTCCCACTGGGGTTGTCTAACTGTAGGTTGGATTTTCCCTTGGTGCGACTGGTATTGTTCCTGCGCTTGAGCGGAGAGGGCTTCAGCAAGTGCGTAATCATTTAACTGTTGCCACAAAAGTGCTTCAATAAGACACTGATGTTCATAAAGTTCTGGTAGAATAACACCATGTTCTGTAAAGTTGTACAAAAGATCCTTGTAACCATATTCATTGGCTGTCCCATACAAGAGACGTTGAATTTCCTCAAGATATTGTTGGGTGGGGGAAATTGTGGGGTCCTTCCTAATATGAGACTGTGCAGGTTGTTCACGTGTGTCTACAACTGAAGAAAATGTAACAGTAGTTTTTTGTGCTGCTGTACTTAAAGATGCGTCCTCTTTGCTCTTTGGTAGAAAACGGTCAAGAAAACGTTTCTCAGTTTCCTTCACATGGCCAGAAGTACTGCTGTCACTCGAGCTGGTTTTAAAAATGCTAGATAACAAACTGGGAGATGTGCTACTTGTGTCACATTTTAGTTCCTCTGTGTTAAGATGGGAGGTTGAGGTTGGTGGCTCCTTTGTCTTTGGAGATGGCTCCTCTGTGCTACTTAAAATACTTGGGAGGAATCCTTTTTGACTGGAACCTTTTAAGCTTTTGTCTGCTGCCATGTCTTGTGAGGAATGAATTTCAACTGGCTTGGTTCTCTGAATTTGTGGTCTGCCCTGCCCCGGACGTGTCTGTTGTTGCGTTTGTTGTGTGGATTGAAGAGTTACCTCAGTGGCTGGTGATGAGGTCTGTTCCACAGAAGCAGAAATTTTGTTTAACAAGCCAGAGAATAATCCACCTGATTCTGAAGGAGCAACATTTTGCCCTTGTTTAGGTAGTTGGCCTGCATTAGCAGGTTGAGGCAACTGTTGATCCTTTGGTTCATTTTCATTTGATGCGAGCTTCAGAATGCCTGAAAGCAGGCCTCCACTTTGATTGGGCTGTTGGCTTGCTGTATTTTGAGGACTTGGCTTCTTGTTTGGCTGTTGCTGTTGCTGCTGTTGTGGTGCCTGGCCAAACAGTCCAGAAAAGAATCCCCCTTGCTGACTCGGATTAGGTGGTTGCTGACTTGCAGACTGACCAGATCCAACAACATTTGGTTTACCACTTTGTTGTGATCCAGTCTGTGGGGGAGGCTGTTGTCCTGTATTGTCAGGCGATGTTAATTTATTGAAAATCCCAGATAATAATCCACCTTGTTGTGAATCTGGTGCAGGAGTGGCAGACTTGGGTGGTATCTGGTTTTGCCTGCGCAGTGGCTGTCTGATGCCTTGTTGTGGTTGCAGTGGGGTGGATTTACTACTTTGAGATTGCTGTTGGGGTGGATCTGCTGAAAACAGCCCTGATAGAAAGCCTCCTTGTTGATTAGGTGGTTGCTGAGTCACCTTACTTTCTGCAGACTGTGATGTTCCTGTGTCTGCAATTTTGTTGAATAATCCACTGAGCATCCCTCCAGCACCACTAGTTGGTTGCTGTGGAGGCATTTGGTTTTGCTTTTGATTGTTTTGTTTATTGCTTGATTGTGGATGATTTTGACTTTCTGGTGGGATAGGCTGTTGCTGGCGTTGTGAGGACATAGCAGGATGTGCGGGACTAGAGTCCTGGTTTCCAATTCCAAAAAGACCAGAGAGGAAGCCTCCTTGGTGAGGAGGTGCTTGTTGTGTTGGTTTTTGATTAGTTTCTTGGGAAGTAGGCTCTGACTGTTGCTGTTGAGATGTATTAGTATTGGATTCTACAATCTTATTAAAAAGCCCAGACAACATGTTACCTGATTGTTGATTTTGTTGTGGGGACTGTGTGGCCAAAGGTTCTTTTGGTGACTGGGATGAAGTTTCTGTAAGTTTCAACAATCCCCCTAAGAACCCACTAGGTTGAGACATTGTTTCTGTTGATTTTGAAGAATTTTTTGGCGTTGCTTCATCATGCTGTTGCTGTTGGTTTGGTGAATGATCTAAGGCTCCACTATGTCCAAGTTGCTGCTGAGGCTGAGTTATATCAATGGCAGATGCTTCTGATGATCCTGATTTACTCAGTTGTTTAGTAACACTCTTTCCTTGACAAAAGTTTTGTTCAGACTCTGCCGTTTTCCTTGCAGAGTCTGCAGCAACTACAGAGGACTCAGGGTTGGGTTCAGTTGTTTGAACTCCAGTCACTGCATCAGTGGCTTTTTTTAATAGCCCTGAAAAGAGGCCAGCTGGCTGAGCTGAAGCAGGGATTTCATCAGATTCTTTTTTCCCTTCTGATAATGTTGATGGTGTCTGATTTGTAGGAGCTGCAACACTGTCAGAGGCAAATTTTAAAAATCCAGACAGAAGCCCACCTGACTGCTGTGGGACAGAATGTTGCTGCGTCTGGGGAGAAGCCTGGGAAGGTGGCGAAAATATGCCTGAAAACAGCCCACCAAGTTGAGTCTGGCTACCTGGCTCAGCTGTTTTTCCCAATGTTACATCCTCTGTGGTCTCTGCTTTTAACAATCCAGTAAGACTGCCTTTAGCCTGTGAAGTTTGTGGTTCGGACTGAGACTTAACTTCTTCTTCAACACTCGGAGATCCTTGATCTTTAAATTCAGTCTTTACTGCTGGCTCAACATCTGTCGGGCTCTGGGTGTCGATCTGAGTCAGCGTTTCCTGAATTTCTTCTATGTGAGGTTCAGTTTGACCACTAGGTTTGGTTAATGTCACAGTGGGAGTCATTTGTGGTTTTGCTAGTTCTTTAGGAGGTTCACTTGGGGTCACCTTAAACAAGTTTGAAAACCAACCAGTTTCTGTATTTCCTTTTGGTACGCTTTCAAGAAGTGAAGCTCGACTTGGAGATGGTGTTCTTGCTGGGCTGGTGGAGGGACTCTTTGTTTGTGGTGAGGCATCTTCACCAGATGCAAATTTAAGGATCCCTGAGAGTAGTCCACTTTCTGTTTTTGTCTGGGATGTTGCTGAAACATTTTCAGAGGAGAAGAAAGGGATTTTGAGCTTGCCACCTAAAAAAGGTTCTTCAACAGGCTTAATGTCAGTCTGTGCTGAATTTTCAGGAGGAGCTGTCGATATGAGGGTAGAAAGAGATTTCTTGAAAGGACTGAAGAACCCCGATTCCTCTGAACTGTTTTCAGGTTTCGGCTCAGATACTGCAGAAGTTTTTCTTTGTTGAATATCAGGCAGCTCACCAGATGACTCCGTTTCTGGAAGAAGTTCCACACTTCCACCTTCTAGTGAAAGTTCAATAGATCCACTTCCAGTATCTGGTAAGAGATCAACAGATCCACTTCCTGAATCTGGCCTTGTGTCACCTGATAACTGTCTGTGTTCTGTTTGTAAACCATCTCTACTGGGACTTGGGACTCTGTGTCCAGATCCCTCCTGGGATTCACTGCTTGCAGCAGATGTGCTTCTTTGCTCTGATGGTTGAGGTGATGGTTCTCTAGATGGTGATGGACTTGAAAAAAGCCTCAAAGGACTAAGCCGCCCTAACATGGATTCAACTACAGATGTGGTTTGGTTACCAGTAGATGTATTGTCTTGTCCTTGTGTGCCAGGCTGTGCAGGCGTTGCAGCCTGTCGACTGGATTCGGACGAGGGCAAAAGAGACTGAAGGGAGAACTTCTTTTCCGTTGAAGGCTCTTGGGAGGCAGGAGGAACCACGGCTACTGGTGGGGACGTACCACCAGTCTTGGGAATGAAGGAAAGCAGTTTGGATATTCCAGACTCGGGTTGTTGTGATGCTTGGGAGGTAGGTGGGTCTGTTGCAGCACTTGAGTTTTCTGTAGCTTCAGGAGTAGACTTGGGGATGAAGGAAAACAGTTTGGAAATGCCAGAGTTTGCCTGTGGCTGTTGTTGGGATGCGGTGGATGTGGTCTCTGTTACCTCAGCATTAGTCTTTGATCCTGTAATTGAACTGAATAATGAGCTCACAGCGTTCTTTACTCCAGACATGCCCTGCTCAACACCAGTATCCTCTTTGATCTCTGGTATTGTTTCTTTTGTTTCTATGCTTTTACTGTCCTCAGGCTGAATAACTGCCTCCGTTGGCAGTGGTGGCAGTTTTCTTCTAATTGGTTTAGGCATTGATTCATAGTTATTGATCTCCTCCTCTTTTACAGCCAAATATTCTGACACTGAGTGTACCAAACTCTGAAGTTCATCCATTGGATCTACATATTCATCAACTGGCTCCTCTGTGGGTGACAGCACAGGATCTTGTTCCTGACTGGGTCTACTTTTCTCCCTATAATAGCCTTGTCCTCCATAAGGTGACATAAATCTGCCGGGATAGTAATAGTTTTCATATTCATAACTAACATCACCCTCTGTAAATGCCAGGTCATCTAGTTCCTCCTCAGATCCAAAGGAATACTGCATCTCATCTGAACCCACAGACCCATACTCATTCCGAGCCCTGATCCTTGCGGCCTCCTCCTTCGCAGCTTCCTCTTCTCGAAAGGCTGCGTAACTCTCCAGTGTGTCTTCTATGGCGGTTTTTGCCCACAGTCTGGTCTTGTACAGTAAACTCTCTGTGTCTGTTTGCTGCCGTAGCTGCTTGACAGATGGAATTATATCAATTTCTGGAGGAGATGATTCATCCTCAAAACTTCCAGCCTCTTTATAAACTAAACGTACGTCTCCACTGCTGAAGCCACATCGCCGTCTGCATGGTCTGTCAGTCAACTTGTCTGTATCCTCAGGAGACAACGCATCGCATTCGACGGTCTGATAGAACCTACTGCCTTTAGACTCACAGGGGCCGTCGCTGATTCGGTAGATGATGCTTTTATCTTCATCCTCCCACATTTTCTGCTCAGTATCCAGATAATCATCCAAGACACCTGAGTCAGGCACTTTATATTTGCTCTCCCAATCGTCCACACCCATACCTGAGTCTACAGGGATTATTCTGACCCCACCACTCTTAACAGATCTCCTGATTTTGAGTTAAAAAAAAAAAAAGTAAAGGTGCCATGATGGAAGCAGTGGAAAATGTTGCAAAGAAAAGGGGAAAAAAGAAAGAGATTAGACAAGATCATGCAAAACAAGAGAGCAAATAAATAGATGCAATTGTAAAATAAGCCAAGCACATTCAGCATGTTAATGTTTGTGTGTGATGTTTTTGCCTGATGCATAATTTATACTGTGTTTAACAGACCTCAGGTGATTTCTATCTGTAAAATGATTATGTAATAATTATATGTCATCGGGTAAAACATTTAAATATACAGTTCAGTGCAACAGTCTTAGGCAGCCTTTAGCTTTGCAGAGTTTTAATCTGTGTAGAAACATGTAGGAAATGTGTGCACAACTGAAACACACAAATCTAAACAGATTTTCTTCTTCTTCTTCTTCTTCTTAATCTTAATTTTCTTCTTCTTCTTATTATTATTATTTATTATGTATTTATTTGCACATGTAGGGATAAACTAAAACAGATACATGTACATATCTCTCTTGGTAGAGAGGAGGGTTCGTAAATGTGCAGGTGGCGATATTACGAAACCTACTATGATGAAGTACACTCTGCCTCTGATTGGACAAGCTTCAAGACCGAGGACGCCGCACTGACAGCAGGTAAAAATATTGTTTTTTACCTACTGTTTAGGGTTAGGGTAAAAAATACCCTAACCGTAACTCTAACCCTGACCCTATTGGTTGAGCAGAGTTGGCTCAACCAATCAGAGTGTACTTTATCATAACACGTTTTGTAAAAAAGTGTGCCGGTGAAATCCTAAAGGCTTCTAGAACAGGGGTATTCAAATCCGGTCCTTGAGGGCCAGTATCCTCCATGTTTTAGATACTTCCCTCTTTCAGAACACCTGGTTCAGTTGATGATCAGCTGATCATCAAGATTTGGAGAAGTCTGATAATGATGTTATGACTTCCAGGTGTGATGGAAGAGGTAAATATCTAAAATATGCAGGACACCAGCCCTCTAGAACTGGATTTGAATACCCCTGTTATTGAACAACTTCAATTTGACCTAGTTGTATTTTAAACAAGACAAAAGAATATCATTTGTATACGTCCATGAAGTACAGGGATAAATAAAAATGACATAAAAGAAAAGAAATG
>JAQQZY010000029.1:73995-84621 GCA_030068375.1 Ostorhinchus rueppellii
CGGTGACGAAAATAAAAGCTTATCTTACCTTATCCTACCTTATCTTGTCTTACCTTACCTTATCTTACCTTACCTTACCTTATCTTACCTTATCTTATTTTACCTTATCTTACCTTACCTTACCTTATCTTACCTTACCTTATCCTGTCTTACCTTACCTTATCTTACCATACCTTATCCTACCTTATTTTATCTTACCTTATCTTGTCTTACCTTACCTTATTTTATCTTACCTTACCTTATCTTGTCTTACCTTACCTTATCCTACCTTACCTTATCTTATTTTACCTTATCCTACCTTACCTTATCTTACTTTACCTTGTCTTACCTTATCCTACCTTATCTTGTCTAACCTTATCTTATCTTAAATGTTTCATAACTACAGAATCCTATCAGTGTTCTTTAAAATGTCAAAGAGGAGATCCTCAGCTTTTCACTGCTTTAAAATGTTGTGTTTTGACCTTCAGTCACTCTTTATGATGAAGACAATGATCTGATGGAATATATTCATTAATTCTGAAACTTTTTTTTCCTGCAAGAAACATCTACAAATATTCTCTGCTTCAAAACAGTGAAGTGACTTGGGCCCCATTTACAGCTTGAGACCAACACAAAGGACATTCCACAAATAAATAAATAAATAAATAAAGTGTTTGGGAAAACTGTGGCATCATGCTGTTTCCAATCAAGGCAATTAATTAATGTAAAAATGGCAAACCTTTTACTTACTGGGTCTCAGGAGGTTATGGCAGTTTTTTTTCTTTTTATTCTTTTTTCTTTTAAGAGCATTAATAGTTATATTGTGGTCATGAAGGCCTTGAGTCATTTTCATAAAATAATATTAAATAACCCATGCAGTAACTTTATTATTTCAGTATTTCAGTGCTATAAGACCAAGATGTGTGGGGTTTTTTTTTTTTGGTTTTTTTTTTAAGTCGATTTAAGTTTGACTTTTGACCTTTGGCCACCAAATACTGATCAATTCTTTAAGTCCAAGTGAATGTTTATACAAAGTTTGAGGAAAATTTGGTCAAGTTGTTCATAGGATATTGTATTTAAGTTCAAGATTGAGACAAAACCTGAGCTTAACAAAACCAGAACTGAAATGATCTCATGATACATTTCAGTGTTTTTATATCTAGCTCTTAAAAAAAAAAAAAAAAAAAAAATCCCCAATGATTTTACATTAAAGGAGGATCAAACTTTAAAATTCCAGGAAAAAAATAACACAAGATTAATGTTTAGGTTGAGTCTTCATTGTTAAAATGCCCATAAATAAATAAAATAAATAGATAAAATAATAAAACACCAACAACTATATCTTATAATTCTCACAGGAGAGTCGAGAAGAGACTAAAAAAAACCCAAAAATGCTACTTTAAATTTTATTATTTCTATAACTCAATAAGAAACAGAATAAATCAAAATATCTCTGAGTGTTTTTGTTTAAGGTGGTGAAAAAAAGTGAAATTGGCACAAGTCTCTGGCTATTTACAGCATCTAATGCACAGACACATCCCCCTAAAGAATACTTGAATATGAATGCTGCTTTTTAGCCTTTCTATCTGTAAAGTGGCAGCTGATCTGTGCATCCTCCAGTGTGTCAGAGCGACGGTGCACAGGGAGGGGTTGTTAAAATACACTTTTAAAGAAGACGTATCACAGCATCCTGATTCTGGGACTCCCTTAAGCCCGTCGCAGACATGAACACTGTACTGAAATGCATAAATGCGATGTGTTTCTAGGTGTTATATAACGCGGCAGCTGCGTACTCTCGGATGGGCCAGTGGGGGCAGGCCAGGGACGTCCTAGTGTCTGCGTCCAAGGAGCGAGGAGGTGGTCGGGGGTTGAACATGGAGGCGGCGTTGGACAGCATCATGGTGAGCGACACGACTTCTTGAACTCGCCAGAAAGGACGCGAAAATAACTTTGGGGATTCATTCTCAAAGTCAATTTTGTTTGTTTGTGTTCTTGCCAAGAATGTTCCCACATGAAAAGAGACGAGGATTAAATCTGAAACTGAGAGATGTTTGTTCTTTAAAGACACAATGACAAGTTGACGTTTTAACATCCTCGAAAACACTGGCTCTTGTGTTCGGGGTGTGTTGACGTGCAGTGATGGTTGTAAAACCTGATTAGACGGGTTTAAGGAAGCACTGGCATGTGACACAAGAGTCGGAGATTATGACACTGGTCTGTTTCTTAAAACAAAACCACAATGACACTGTAAACAATGTAAAAACACAGATTGATTACATAACTGCTCTAACAGGTTGTGGTTATTAGGTGTGGTCAAGAATGAACCTGACATTTTACTTGAAAACGTGTATTTTTCTGTAAAATAATTCATCTATAGCGTGTGTAAAAAGGATGGTATCAAACGACATTTCAATGAACTTATTTTGATGCGATACTGAGAAGAAAAAGACAAAAAACCCAGACATAAAAGAAAATTTAGTTTTTCTTTAAAACTGAGGGTGAATTGATTCTGTGAATAATTGAGTGGCAATTTTAATTTTAACAAATATCAAACTGAATCACAGAATACATTATTTATTAAGTTTGAATTTCAGTAGAAAAAAAATTAAATGAGAAACTTTATTTTACTTATTGTAATTTGATGCAATTTGCAGCTAATTTTGAAGTTTTTGTCACATATTTACTGTTTCATGTGGCTGTATTAGTTGGATCATAACACAGTTGTAGTTGTATCAGTTGAAAAATAAAGAAAATAATCTAAAATCTTCCAATAAATATGAATAAATTGTAGCTAGAGTTTTAGTAGAGATAGAAATATCATTAAAATTCATTCATTCATTCATCTTCTATACCCGCTTTATCCTCATTAGGGTCACGGGGGTCGCATGGAGCCTATCCCAGCTACTTAGGGCGAAGGCGGGGTACACCCTGGACAAGTCGCCAGTTCATCGCAGGGCATCATTAAAATTAGCAAACCAAAATAATTCTTTTAGGAATGTCGTAAATTTTTGTGACTACATTTAATTTTTCTAATTGCTTAAACGTAATACTATTCATTGTCACTTTTAATAGTTTGATTTTTTTTTTTTTTTTTTTTTTAAGACAACTTCAACCTTATTTAATTTATTTTCTTTTACATTTTTCACATTATGACAGTGGTGAACAGTTCAGTAGTGTGATGCTGTTATGATGCTGGACAAGACAAGTTAAAAAAAAGAAAAAAACAAGAAAAGTTCAGTAGGTAAAGTCACAGTACTTGTTAAAACAGAGGAAACGTCCTGAAATGATTGATTTTGTCTGATGACTTCAACATCATTGTTTATGTCAGACCTGATTCCAGACACTTTCGTCCTTTGTTTTCTGACTCCACACAGAGGCAGGAGGTCCTTGCTCCTCTGCTCGTTCCAGAAGGGGTGGTGTTTCGTCCCAGAAAACAGGACGTGGAGCAGCTCAAGCAAAAGGACTTCCTGGGAAAAGCAAAGGTTGAATGATGTGTCATTGATTTGATGCAATGAAAATGTAAACATGTCTGGTCTTAAATAAAAAACAATACATTTTAACTCTGATCAGACCAGTGTGTTGGAACAGTCATTACTTTATACCATTATATATACATATATTATATATTACAATGAAGCAGGTGTTGACTATATCAAAACTTTGCCAGGTCGATATTGTAAATGAGAATCAGTTCTTGTCTAACTTACCTGGTTTAATAAAAAATAAAATAAATAACATATTATATAAAAAAAGAAGTTATTTTTGTACCTTCTCTTGATGCTGGTGTAGAGCAAAAGGTTGTCTGGAAATTAAAGTTAAATTTTATCATCAAATCCAACTTTTAATCCTCAAAGATCAAAAAAGAATCTACTGATATAAAATGTTTAATACCTGTTGATCCACTAGTCCTATTAATACATGTAAATAATTGATGTAAAATGCAGTTTATCTTTTCATGGTCATCAGTTATGACCCATTTGGACATTCACAGGCTCTGTGGTTACCATGGAAACTGCACCATCTTCTACAACATTAGCTGATAAAACCTATATAGTTTGATAAATGGTAATGATTTAGATGCTTGTTTTTATATTCCATTAATGAATAGTATAATGATGACTTTTTCTTCCGTTTTTTCTGTTTTGATATAATAACCTTTTGAATTTACTGAGTTTTTATAAACATGATAAAACATAGGAAAATACCTGATTTCCACTGTATAATGGAGAGGATAGAATACTAAATCATGAAATTCCTTTGGAAATCACCACAGAAATAATGCAAATAGATACTGTCAGGCCCTTATACCTATGTGTTTCTATTGATTTCAATTAATTTTGAAAATCTTCCAGACTTGTGCTGCTCATATGTGTTTTTCTGGAGGGTTTCTACTCAAAACCTTCTGGACATTAGAGATACATCACACATTCCTGTTATTTGGGATGATTTTGAGAATATTGATGCAGGTTAAAAAATAAAAGAATTCGCTTGGCTTATTTTATATTTTTTACTGGGGGTCAAATTCTAATATCATCTATACTGAAGGGGACCTGTACCTCACACCCCCACAAAAAAAACCTTGCACCTGTGCCTCTTCTGAGATATACTGCAGTGTCTGGAGCAATGTCAAACGCTGGTGTAAATCCACTTGCACCACATCATTATCCCCCTCGCTCTGTTTTATGGATCTAGATCAATCTCCTTTCAACTTCCAACGTATACAATCTGATTTAATTGCAAATAGTGTGTTTAAACAGATCATTAAATTGTGCATTAAAGAGAATCCAAGGTGTGAGGTGGTTTGATTCATTCATTTCTAATGCTTTACCTTCAGGTGATATCATCCATGATTCCCAATGATGATTTTGGAGGCTTTGAACCTCTGAGGCTGCAGGTAATACCGACCACACTGCCTGAATGAATAATGAATGAATTAAAGATACAGCTGTCAATCACTGCTCCTGCTGACGGTCACCTTGTTCACCTCCATAGAAACCTGGTTACTATGAACCCAAAGTGGATGGAGCTCAGTGAGTATTAACATCAATCACACAGTAATATATTAGCCCATGAGATGGTGATGAACACTGCAGTTAACGGATTCTGCTTTTAATTTCCTGTTAGGGACTCTCGATACATGCGTATGCGGGTACCTTACATGGCTCAGAGTCCAGAACAGCTGACGGTCCCAGGAGGGGCCATGGTGTTTTTATTCGGGGAGGAGGACAGGGATGGCATGGCAACTGTCATATTTGATGGACAGGTGAGGAGGAGGAGGAGTCGCCGCTGCAGAAGTAATAGTCACAGATAGAACTTAATGTGAGATGACCACAATGATTTAAGATGTTTATGGCATTTAAGAACTTAACCTAGTGCTTTTGATCATGAATTAACACATTCATTCATTCATTTGTTTATTTCGAGCATTTAATAAATACATGCATGTTCAAAATTCCAAAAACATTCGTTTAAAACTCAAAAAGGACTGCGAGTAAGAAACTTATTTAATCCCACCCCGATTCTCATTATCAAACCATTTAACATAACATTTTAGATACTTGCTCCTGTCCTTAGACTTCAAGCCAGAACAATGAACCTAAAACAGGCTGACATCAAATTAGAATAAAGTAGGCTAATTCAACAGTATTTACATTATATTACCAAAATGTGTGTGAAAAATAGAAACAAAGTACAATTATAGCAGGCCTAGTTATATATGATTATCATACATATCGAGGCCTGCTATGATTGCACTTTGTTTGAACTTTTAAAAAAAAATCTCACTCCAGGCAAACTTCAAAACCTGAGAGCCCTCTATATGATGTCTGTATTTTCTCTTATTTATTACTATTATTAATGAAAATCTATAGAATAAGTGATTTTTTTTATTCCCAGGTTCATGCTTTTGTAAGTATGTGTAAATTGGAAGCAGTCGTGGGCTCCAGAGCAGACTATTATGATATACCCTTATGCATATTAATATTTATTGCAAACTAGTGCTGCATTGTGCCATCTTGTATTAAAATCAAATAGAGACTTGGCCTTGGAAAACATTGATATGGATGTTATTCTGCCCTCACTTCTTCCCCACATGCCAGTCAACAGTGTGGAAACTGAATTGAAAGTATGAAGTAGCATCAGTAATACACAGAAATGTTTCTGTGAAATGCTAATGCCATAAAATATTTTTTTTATACTATAAAATCTCAACCGTGACTTTAAGAGAAATAAAGAATCAACAATGCTAATTGCTAACGCTAGCTAGAGGGCTAATTTAGCGGCTAGCGTGCTGATGCTAGCCCGTTTACGCTAGCAACACGAAGAAATGTTGTATATTTTAGACGGTGAAAACAAATAAACGTTTTGTCGTAGGTACAAACAGGTGTATCTGACATGCATTACATTTTTAAGACTTTGGTCAGCAAACAGAGCTTCTTTGTAGTTTACAGAAGACGGCAAGAAATAAAAACTTGCTACTTAGCTTGGTACTTCCGGTTTCCGTTTTAACAACACAGTTAAAGCTAACAATAAAAGTAACAAAACCATATGTGAATTTAAAATGATTATGTCGGCTGTTGATCGACTTTGGTGCTCTGAAAAATCCTAAATAATATGAAATTATAATTAAATGCCCCCCCCCCAAAAAAATAATAATAAAATAAAATAATAACAATAATAATAATAATAACAAATAAATAATGCATGCTACATAGTTTAAAGGAGTAAAACCTGATAGTTCTCTGTGTCTGCTCATACAAGTGCTAACATAGCTGAATATTTAGGAAAAAATTAACTTGCACAAATTCAAACCAAATTATTTTGCAAGACACACAGTTCTTCCCAGTTCTCTTTTCCTTTATCAGACATGTTTTAATGTGATGCCTTTGTAGAGTGTAAAACTATTTTTTATTTTCAGTCCTAATACACTCAGGCTGTGGCAGTGTTGACCCTGGAGTATGTTTTGTCCCTTCTAACATATTAGTCTTTTTTTATTATTATTTCAGAGAGGACTTCTGCCAGTGTCCCTGCTCGAACCGGTTGACGTCAAGGCAACCAAAGGAAAAAAGGTGAATGTAATGGACTTTTCTAAGCTGTATTATGTTGTATGAAGCTCTTGGAAACAGGTAGACTTTATGAAGAGACACAGTCAGGGCTTTAGTTGATAATTTTCATGGTAGAATTGCTCAAATAGCTCCAAAAAAGTCAGTATTCTCTGCATCAACCTCAAAATGAGGTAAGAAAATGGTAGAGTCGATGAAAATACGTGGAAGTGCACAAACTGTTCCAGCTGCAGTTAAACCCCTCAAACTCTATTTTCACTGACAAACATGCTGCCTTCTGCTGGGAAAAAATGATAGGATATTTCAGTGTTTCTTCACAGATGAAAGAGTACAAACGTTGCTCTGGACCTTGTTTTTCAGGGAGTTCCAAATGGGATCCCATTACCACCAGAATTCAAGCCCCCAACTCGCCCAAAGGTGCTGCCCAGCCCTGCACCACCTCCTCGAGGTAAAACAGGCCCTGTTTCTCCTGCTCTGATTACACTGTTTTCTCTTTAATGGTTTGGCTTCACATACACCTTCCTTATTCTTATTCTTTTGTCATGTTGTAGAGCATCAGTGTAGTCAAGAAAACTCAAATCTACACCAAAGCACAATGGGACAAAGTCAAGACCAAAACCAGATAATAATAATAATAATAATAATCATAATAATCATAATAATGCATACTATATCATATATTATCTTATTATAATATAAGCGAGTTATTATTATTATTATTATTACTATTATTACTATTATTACTATTATTATTATTATTATTATTATTATTATTATTATTATGATTACTACTTGGCCACTCAATGTGCAAGTGAACTTTTTCACAATTGTTTTTATAGTTACCGGTATTTGGCTTTTTTTTCTTGTGGTATTTCTTGTGTGTATATCTAGTGTTTGTGCTCCTAGTGGGACCTCAATTTTCTGAAGGCTAAACCCAAAGGATCAGTAAAGTTCTATTTAATCTAATGTAAAATGTAAGATTACAGGCACAACAAGGGCATTATGGAAATTAAGTTCTACCAGTGCTTTGGAAAAGAAAAGAAAAGACTTTATTGATTCCACATATCTCTGCACTGCAAAAATCAGTGTATTTTTCTCATTTCTAGTCCAAATATCTTATCACACTTAAAATCAGACAGACTCACCTAAAGGGGAACTTTTCAATGAGATCCAAGAACTGATTTTTAGACAATAGATCTGGAAAATCTTATTTCAAGAAATCTTGCCAAGATAATTTTCAGATTTTTTTTTTTGTGTTGTTGCTTGAGTTAAGCAAAAACAAAACAAAACAAAAAAACAAAAACCCAAACAAATTAACAAAAAAACCCCACAAATCTTGAACTAACTCCTCCACCTCCCCCTGAGGAAGGACTTCCTCCCTGACCTGGAGTGGGCGCTCTCCCCTTTTCCAGTTGAGGACCATGTCTTGGACATGACTTGGAGGTGCTGACCTTCATCCAACCACTTCCCACTCAGCTGTGGACTTGCCTGGGAAATGACCAAAAATATTCACTTAAAGGGTTAAACATAGAAATATACATATTTACATAGAAGTCAGAGTGATGGAGTTGAGCCTGTGCATATGCAGCATTTCTTGTATTTTCTTGTTGTATTTGTGGGAAAAAGAATGAGAAATAAATATGTATGTTCATCTCAACCTGCACAAACAACCATCTTGGATGCGGCCTACGACTTGTGCAGAGTTCTGAGTGTACAGTGTGTCCTGAGCCTGTACCTGTGCTGTGTTCCTCTGCAGTACGAGTCACCACAGACACTCCACCACCTTCCTACACCGCTGCCACCCACTCACCACCGCTGTCCTCAGAGCCTCCGACGTACACTGCCAACGCAGCCAGCGACCGGGTAACCCCACCCCCACCCCCACCCCCACTGAACACACACATCAAAGCCTCAGATCCAGCTTATTACAACACACACCTACAGTAGAGTCTCCAACTAGTTGTTCTTGATCTAAAAATAGACAGATTGTGTGGACTGGTTATTGTAGAGTTGAACCTAACAGAATGTGGGGGGGGGGGTGATGTGTCCCGATTAAGTCACACTGACACTCAGGGGAGGCAGAGGTAGTCAGCATTTGGATATAAATATTCTCTGAACTATTTGAGGGCTTTGGTGCCTCAGCATGCTAAAAGTGACCTGGAAACATTTATTCTTATGTGAAATAAGTAATGAAATTCCTGCTCTACATTTACCGTGAAATAACAGTTTCTTTCTGTCAACGATGCTCAGGGGAGATCTCAGCTCAGCCTCGTGTCTTCCAGGAGTCAAACCATGGCAACCTGCTGCTAGGAGAACAAAAGCAACACTCATTTAATCAGTGTGATTAATTAGCTGAATCATTACGTACAGGGAATAAGTGACATTAACGCAGAAACATGCGACCATGAGACTTTATCCTGAGACCGCTTAGGAGATTCAATCAGCAGATAAGTGTTGAAAAAGAAAAAACAAAACAAAACATGTAGGAATCTTCTAATAAGTAAAAAAAAAAAATTAAAAAATGTAAAATGCTGGTAGTTATTGGTCAAAAGCTGCAGATGATGACTTTTAATTCCTCTGTTGCTCTGAGCCTTGTCTTTAATTACAGTTTTAATTGGATTTTCATTTCTGTCAATATTCTGCACCACGTCTTCATAAGTCGTTAAGTAATCCTTGAACATCCTAAAGTGGTCTCCATGTGGCGTTCAGGGACCAAAATAGAAATAGAAACCCCTACCCTGAGTCACCATGTAAGAAAAAACAGACGTGATGAATGTACAGCGAAACAGTTTTACAAGCTCACTTTGAAAATATTAGAAAAGGAGATGAAAGTGAATAATGAAGAAGCTTTTAGGAAACACAAGATGCACGGATAAAAAGTGTTTAGTCAGATGAACAATTAATGATGAGGATCTAACAAGGGTTTATACGACGGCGTATTAGGGCCATGTAAGAAAATAAAAGCACTTGTCACTATGAGAATAGTTGTAATTTAATGAGAATAAAGTCGTAGTTTAAAAAAAAAAAAACCTCATAATTTAACGAGAAGAAAGTCGTTATATAATGAGAATAAAATTGTACCCACTGTTACGTCCCAGTCTAGGGGTTCATAAGGACGAACATAATCTGCTCAACTTTGGTTCGCTCCCAGCTCCCAAGTTACAAAATCAAGACCGAAAACAAAACTAAATTTCACGATATTTATTATTAAACAACTAAAGGAGGGTAGGAGAAGGTACGGCTAAAACAACAAACAAAAGCTCTTCTTCAAAAGGTAAAACTAAATACTCTATTCTCAAAACAGAATAGGAAAACAAAATACAATATTCTAATTTAAACTCCCTAACGAAAAAAACAGGAGAAAAGTCAAACAAAAGAGCCGCCCTCTCCTACAAATACAACAATACACACTATCAAAACTAACATAAAACTCTATCTACTATTTACAAATATTTACAAAATAACTCAAATGATACTCAATGTCTGGAAACAAAAACACACAGAATCGAGTTGAGAGAGAGAGAGAGAGAGAGAGAGAGAGAGAGAGAGAGAGAGAGAGAGAGAGAGAGAGAGAGAGAGAGAGAGA
>JAQQZY010000029.1:108044-144777 GCA_030068375.1 Ostorhinchus rueppellii
GGAGACTAGGGCAAAGGTAACAGGGCGGAGTCAAGGGTGCAGGAACAGAACAGGAACAGAGCAAGAGATCAAGGAAAAGGGATCAGAAGTAGAAAGAAAGCAGAAAGGAAAGACAAGGTGAGAAGAAAGGAGCAGAAAAGCAAAGATATAACAAAACAGCACAATTTATAACCAATAGCAGTCATATAGTCACAGAACATGCAACAATAATTTGATATTCATAAAACCTAATGTTGTAAAATTCATCAAACCCTTGAAAAATGTTGTATGTGCAACACAGTGCACATTAAGGGCTCACTCACACTGGGGCCTGGATCCGGACCTAGGTCCACTTGGCCACAGATTCCGGACTTTGTACCTAGTCTGAGTGCAAAAATGACCTGGATAAAGTTAGGGCCACGGCCAGGTTGGAAGAGGTGGGCCAGTACATTTCCCTTAAGTCCGGTTGCTAAAGTCCACTTGCGTGAACAGGCATGTAAGATGTAAACGATGACGCGAATTGTGCGCCACATTGCCTGTCACTCCACAAAGAAAAGAAAACTTGTGCGACCGCTGATGTATACAGAATGAGTCCATCACATACCGAGCATACTCAACTAGACTACAGCAACAACAACAGCAACAACAACAACATGGCCTTTAACGGATCCCGCTGATTGGACACTCAGACCGAATGCTTTATCCAAATCTGGTCGGATGCACACATCCAGTCAGTGCTCCATAGAATACACACAAATGCCAAAGTGTTTAAACAGATGAGTTTCCAGCTGAAGGAGAACAGCTCTCACAGATCTGTGGGATGTTGCCGACAGAGTTCAGAAGCTGTGTTTCCAGTAGCTGCAGGTTAAAGCACTGGTCCAGTGTTTTGGTTCCTCAGCTTAAAAAGGAGATCGCTTCCTGTGGTATGAGGACCTTGACCGCATCCCCCGGTTTATACACAGTAAACATGAGGATAAAAATGCTAGAATGCTAAACATAATCTGTTAAGGAAATAGCCCCCATCAAAATAAGAGCCCAAACATCAGGTAAGCATTGAGCTAGCAATGCTCAGTGTAGGTGAGTACTCTGTACTAAAGTAATACTGTATACATGTATAAAGCCAGGTCCATAACAATTTCAATAGTGTTGCAGTGTTGTTGCTGTAAGTTTATGAACTAAATTCAGTGTTATGCCTGAAAAGTATGTCCTCAGGACATCTCATGCAGAATATGAGGCTGAAGCAGCCAGTGTTTTCTTATTACCTGTGTCCTCTATACAGCTGTAAAGAATAAAAGAAATGATACAGTATTGTTGCAGGAAACCGTTTATTGACAAAATTTTGTAACAGAATATGGCAATGCAAAGCCAGGTCCAACCATATGCCACTGTTCTCTCCAATCCAGGTGGTCCTAAAATGGAAGAACGAAATGTTTGAAATATGTCAAAAGCAACAAATGTTTGTGTCACATTATTTTAAAGCATGTGAGAATGAGCATACATCGAGAACAGCTGCTTTTTCATTAATTTGCATTCATCACTATCATTACTTTACCGTAACGATAATAATAAATACTCTGTTGTACAATCGCGTATATAAACATTTTTCCAGTGTATTCCCTAACTACCACAATATTACCATTGATAAGGAAGCATGTTGCATATGTGGAGCAATAAGCCAGGCTAATTAGCTGGTAGCTAGCAGGCATATGCTCTACTTCAGAAACAAAGGAATACATATCCTACCCTGTGTATGCTCCTCACACATATGAACACTTTGTTCTGTTATTTTCTGAGTGATGGACACATGCAAAACTCACCTCTTTAGAGTTCATGGCAAGAAGTGCCTTGAAAGTCTCTCTCTGTCACTGTCTCATTGCTAATGCTTGTCTATGTCTTGTGCTGGATCTGGGCAATACTTGAATATTCTTGTATTCAATGAAACGGTAACACATATAATCAAACAAGCTGAGAAACTGTACAATGTTCATGCTTCCGTTTTCCATGTGGACGTTTTCAATGCTTTCGCTTCTCTTTCAATGCTTTGTTCATGAAAAGCAGGAGCGTCAATAACGTAAACAGTCTAGAGAAGCAGGTGCATTTTGATTACATCAAGCTATGCAAACACATGTACTAAACGTGCTGACGGAGCGACAGTGTGAAACCAGGCTGGCCATTTGTGAAATATGGGTGCAAATTCTCTGGTCCGGGATTAGACCGGATGGGTCCAACTTGGCCATCCGGGCCAACGTAAGTGTGAGTACACCCTAATTATAGTTTGAAAAGCATATGAAGTATTAACTGTTCACAAATAAGTATGAATTTAGGACTTTTATGGTTATTGCTAACCTAGCAAGCCAAACTATACATGAACTGTATAGTCTGGAATCGGACCACTGAGAGAACTGGAGCCTGTGGGTGGACTCAGCCATTGTTGTTCAAACAGTTCCTGCATGTAATAGGCCAGTTCTATGACCAATCAGAGCAACCGACAGTGTGACAATGATCACCAGAGGGTTTCCAGTAAGCCCCATCCTTTTAGCTACAAGCGGAGCCAGCTGGTATACTAGACCTACCGTAACCGGTTGGCAAAAGAGCAAATACATCCTTCTTTGAAACAAGTAACTTGAGCACTTCTTTCTGCTTAGCTTTCAAAGAAAAGCCCAAGTCTAACTCTTCCAAAATCAATGACAAAGCCAATTCAAACGAGCTTGGTTCGTTTGCCACATCTATCTTCATTGCTCTCTATGGTTGTTCTGCTATCTCAGCCTCACACAGCCCTGTCGTCATCGTGCAAAGCCCGCCCCAACAATTCGCTACACAGAGTCTTTTGATTGGTCTGACATACCCTGTGTTGGAGCCAAGATTGTCTCCTACCGTGTAATGTTAGACCACAAGCTAGTTAAGAATGTTTTCTGCTGCTAGGTGGTCTAGATTTCTAGGCTCGGTTATTGCTTCTTCAGCATACACTATTACTGCTGCAACGGTTCTAAGGTTCCACCCAGAACCTTTATAGCCCCTTTTAATCAGGATTTCATTGGCTGTCAATGGTTTCAAAGCCAAATGTAGTGTTCAAGCATTCAGAAATAACTTAAACAGTCAAATCCCTTCTTTCGTAATGACAGATGGGTTTCTCCTTTTTCAGGCTAAAGCCATATAATGGATAAAGCTCTATTGTTTCTCTTATATGTTTCTGTTTTGATGTTTCTTAAAGTGAGCAGTTTCAACGATGCACTTTTAAAATACGAGCCAGGTGTCCAGGGACCCAAAAGTTTATTTCATGTTGGAAAAAAGTGTTGGATTCACACATTATTGAGTATGGCATCCCTTACAGCGTCAACATGCCAACAAAAATGAATAAGGCTTAGCTGACTTGGACAACATTTTCCTGGCTGCAGTCTTGAACAGTTTTTTCAAGCTGAATCTGTGTCAAAACGGAAAGATGTTAATATATTTTCATGTTTTTCCAAATGATGGGAACAGAGGGACCTTTGGCTTCATGAGTAGATACCATTTGGAGCTTTTTTCATAAAGTGGGGGTATTTCATGACATTATCTTCTCATGATTTTTATCTGTGTGTGAGCACTACAGAGAGGAAAATATGGGAATTGTATTTGCCATTCTAAAGGCTAACTTATCTGATCAGAGAGATTATATGCTTGTCTTATAAATAAAATCATCTGGTTTTGCCCTCAGTCAGTGGTCAGGGATTCAACATGAGAGTAAACACAGAACCAACAACAGCCTTTATTGAATTGAAGAAGACAACATTTTTTACCCTGGCGAGACTTCACCAGAAAATCTCTTTAAAGCCCCAGTAGGGCTGAAATAATGTCTTGTTGCATTTAAAAAAAAATAAAAATAAAATAGGCTGCCGTGGGGCTTTGAGTTAGGGGGCATTTTGTGAGCTCTCACACCAAATCCCACTCAATTGCTTTTAAAACGGAGTCACTTTCACAACACAGCGAATCAAGATGCACTGTGCACCACAGAAAATCAATTACACTATTAATTTAGCTTTTCCTTAGAGTCCTATTTTCTTTCACTTTTGTCCTTTTTAGTGAGCACAAAATTTAAAAAAAAAGGTAATATTAATACAAAACGCTGCATTAGTCTTTTCCTGTGGTGCGCTGCTGTAAGCTGAGTGCTGGCCTCAGTGGACATAGGATCCAGCTGAAAGTGACACACATACCTTTAAATAATGTATTTTGTGCTGGTATAAATGGAGTGATACTGTGTCCTCCAACGTACTATCAGATGCATATATCATGACGGTCCATTCATTAACACTGGATTATCTGGATTGCCTCTCCCCTCCTTTCCCTTGTCTCTTCTGTATTGATGTTTCTAGTGAAGTGAAGGTCTGAATAGCTGCCCCAGGCTTGTAAACTGTGCTGTCTTTGTTTCTACCTGATCCTGTAACTAAGCTGTCAGTCTCTCTTGGCATCCTCTGCCATTCTCTCTTAGTCTGCTCTCCATCATTTGACCTGTGCCCTCCTTTCTCACTATGACAAGCCGAAGAAAAAAAAATTCACTTCACGATTCAAGCTAATACTCTCTGATTTTCAATATTGGGAATGTGGCACAATAGTGAGAATCAAATTCAACGGGATGAAGGAAAATAAGCACAGAGGAAATGGAGGTCACATGTTAACCTGTGAGGGAAACGTTGGTGTGGCCGGTGAAATTTTAAACAATATATGCACCATCATGGCTTTGGGCCATGGTAGTGGGGTTAGTTGTCAGGGGGATTCATGGGTTTGTTCAGGAATTATAGGCTTCCTTACACACCCAAACCTGGACTGAGGGGTGAGGAGGGTGGAGGAAGGTGTGAAATGAAGTTTGCTTCCTCAGTATTTTTTTTTTTTTACTTGGAGCAAACATCATGATAGAAGAACTATATAGCATGTGCGTTTTTAATGACAGAAAGTTATTACTGTGTTCATCAAAGTCCAGAACAAATTAAGGGGGGGTAACAGGAGAATGTCCAGAGTCAGAGCTGTGGTGCAGGTTCAAGGGGCAAGGCGAAGCAAAATTAACATAAATTCTTCAAATCACATACAACTGTTTTTTTTTTTGTTTTTTTTTTCTATCATACAATAATAAAATTAATACAATTTAACCTCACTAATGTGACCACTTTTGGAATTAAGGCAAAGAATTGGCTTTAATTGTCCTCAGTTACGGCATTAAATTCCATTCCATTCAAGATCATTTTAAATTAGAGACAACAGGATACAGTGGAGGTCTCGGCCAATGTTTGACAACATTGTGTGATTTACTTAATCACTGGGTGTGTTTGAAGATATTTAATATTCAATCCATACAGGTATATTGTTCCAACTGTATAATAATACATTACATATCTTCTGTGGCTGCCCATTTGTTTTTCCAGCATGCAGATCCAAATGTTGCTTGAATAGACAGTTGTCTCTTCATGATTAGACTTTAGTCTAGTTTAGATTTATCTCCCTTTACCATATAGACTCTCACCATAAATGGCGCATGCACATAAATTTGTACAAGGAAGAACATGTGGACAGATAGCTCAGTAAGTAACACTGCAGTTCTTGATGCTGATGATGGTGGGTAAACCTGCCACTGCCATCATCATCACCAGTATTAATGACAGTGGTCTCTGACACCCAGACCTATATTCATACTATCCATCAAATCCTCAGATAAATGTATAGTTCTTTAAATAACGGAATGTGAACCTTGGCAATAAAATGACAAAAAACGAAAAACAAAAAACTACATGAACAACCAAGCTGGTTTGGTCAATACTCGTACTCTTCCTCTTCCACTTATCTGGGGCCAGGTCGCGGGAGCAGCAGCTTCAGCAAAGAGACCCAGATGGCCCTTCTCCCCAGCAACTTCCACCAGCTCTTCCGGGGGAATCCCGGAAAATCCCGGATGTTCCCAGGCCAGCTGAGAGATATAATCCCTCCAGTGTGTCCTGGGTTGGCCCTGAGGTGTCCTCCCAGATGGACATGCCCGGATGTGTCCAGGAGGCCTCCTCACCACATGCCCGAACCACCTCAACTGGCTCCTCTTGACATGGAGGAGCAGCAGCTCCGAGTTCCTCCTGGATGTCTGAACTCCTCACCCTATCTCTATCCGCTGGTACCCGCGACCTGATTCTTTCGGTCATTACCCAGAGCTCATGACCATAGGTGAGGGTCAGAATGTAGATCGACCGGTAAATTGAGAGCTTCACCTTTTGGCTCAGCACCCTCTTCACAACAGACTGGTTTAGCATCCGCATTACTGCAGACACCGCCCCTATCTGCCTGTCAACCTTCTGCTCCATCCTACCCCCACTCATGAATAAGATCCTGAGATACTTGAACTCCTCCACCTGAGGCAGGACTTCCTCCCCGACCCGGAGAGGGCACGCTACCCTTTTCCACCTGAGGAACATGGCCTCAGACTTGGAGGTGCTGATTTTCATCCCAGATGCTTCACACTCAGCTGTATGCCCCAGTGGACCACATCATCTGCAAACAGCAGAGATGAGATCCTCCTGCCACTGAACTCGACCCCCTCCCCCTCTCGGCTGCACCTAGAAATTCTGTCCATAAAGGTTATCCAATCCAATCCAATCCAATCCAACTTTCTTTATAAAGCACTTTAAAACAACTACAGTGGACCAAAGTGCTGTACAGGAAAACAAATAAAAACAGAATAAAATTCAAGAATCGATTAAAAATAATTAAATAACTAAAAACAACAACAAATTAAAACAAGAACAATAAAACCAAAACCAGATAAAACAATTGAACAATATATTTAAAACATCTCACATGGTCTCAAAAACCAAGGAGAAAAAAATGGGTTTTAAGAAGGGATTTAAAAACAGACAGACAGGAGGCCTGTCTGATATGGAGAGGGAGCTTGTTCCATAGTTTGGGAACTGGTGCAGCAAAGGCACGGTCACCCCTGAACTTGTGCTTAGTTTTAGGAACCCTCAGGAGCAGTTGGTCAGCTGACCTGAGAGAGCATGGTGGTGTATAAGGCTGCAGCAGCTCAGAAAGGTAGGGTGGGGCCAGGCCATGGAGGGATTTAAAAGTAAATAAAATAATTTTAAAACCGATCCTAAAACGTATGGGCAGCCAGTGCAGTGAGGCTAAAACTGGGGAAATGTGCTCGTGTTTACATGTGCGAGTTAAAAGACGAGCAGCAGCATTTTGCACCATCTGAAGACAGGCGAGAGAGGAACCACTAGTGCCAATATAAAGTGCATTACAATAATCAAGCCTGGTGGTCTCAAAGGCGTGGATGATAATTTCAAAGTGCTGCCTTGAAATAAATGGTTTAATTTTGGCCAGCTGCCTCAAGTGGAAAAAAAACTGGATTTAATAAGAGTTGATCTGACAGAAACTTGAGATCGGCACTTTGACTCCTAGGTTTTTAATCGTTGGCTTAATGTACTGGGCCTAAGGGCCAAGATTTAAAAGGGGGGGCCCAGTGGTGCCGACAAAAACCATGACCTCTGTCTTTTTTTCATTGAATTTTTTAAAATTAATTTATGTTCTCAAGACACCTGAGCAGAGGTTTTACAGCAGATTCATCCCTCTTTTTGAGCAAGACATATATCTGACTGTCATCTGCATAACAATGGAAGGTCCATGTTTCCTCTGTATGGACCCAAGTGGAAGCAGGTAAAGAGAAAAAAGAAGAGGGCCTAAAACTGAACCCTGCGGGACCCCACATCTTTGGGGGAACCTGAGGGCTTCAACTGTCTTCTGCAACAAAGACAGAATCACAGGTTCAAACCTATCAAACAGCAGAGCAGGGCACAGAGACTGAAGTGTCATTTGTGGATGGTGAGATTAAAGCCCTTGTGGAGGCAACCTTATCAATAAAGAAGTTAAGAAACTGCTCACACACAGCAGGGGAGGACTCCATACAGCCTGTCTGTGGAACATTTAAGAACAGTGTCAATGGTCTTAAAGAAAACCCGAGGCTTATGAGAATTACACAAAATTATATCAGAAAAGTATTTCCTTCTTGCATGTTTCACAATTTTCTGATATTGATGCCAGCAGTCCTTCAAAATTTGAAAAGACACCTGCAATTGGTCCCTTTTCCATTTCCACTCAGCTCTACGGCATTTACGTCTGGTAGCACGGGTGGTGTCATTAAGCCAACACTCAGATTTAGTCCAAGACTGCCTGGTTTTTAGTGGAGCCACTGTATCTAAAACAGATCGGCAAGTGGAATAAAACCATGAGCTAAGTGCCTCCGTATTATCTATAGACTCAGTGACACAGTTAAAAGCCTGGCTAAAAAGCTCTGAGAACTGAGCAGCAGTGGAGACGTTAACGATGTGACAGCGACGGGCAACAGTGCGAGGTTTAAGTGGGTCAATGGCAAGATCAACCTGAAATAGTACCGGCATATGATCCGAAAACAGTGCATCACAGACTTCTAAGTTAAAAACAGGCAAACCAAAAGATAAAACCAGATCAAGCGTATGTCCATGTTCTTGTGTGGGACCAGACACAAAGTGCACAAGATTAAAAGAGTCAATGAGGCTTTAAAAGTCCTTTGCCATTGGCTTTTCAGAGCAACACACATGAACATTAAAAGTGCCGACAATAAGGACATGATCATATTTAAGCATGATTTCAGCCATAAAATCAGAGAAGTCAGTTAAAAAGTCCTTATTGTATTTGGGAGGCCGATAGACCACTGCACACAACAGAGTGTGAGAGCAAAAGGGTTCAAACAGGCTCAGTTCAAAACTGGTGAATGAGAATGGTAATGATAGCTGCTTACATTTATAGTGACTCTTAAAAACAGTGGCAATTCCTCCATCTTGGCCTGACGTTCGTGGGGAGTTCAAATAGCAGCGCTTCTGAGGCAAAAGTTCAGTGAAAGCACTGGAGTCACCCACACTCAACCAGGTCTCAGTCACACAGAGAAGGTCTAAAGCTCGGGACATGAAGAAATCCTTAAGAACAAAAGTTGTATTCGTCAGCAATCTAGCATTCACCAGGCCAATCCTGGCAGGAGCCGACAGCTCCATGGCATCAGGAGTCCGGGGAGCCCGACTCAGCAGCCGCAAGTTACTCAGATTTACCCCTCGCCTGTGAGGATGGGGGGTTCAGGGGCCATGGGATGGGTAGTCTGTTGCTATATTGGTGGGGGTGTGGGATGGTCACATATAATGATGGTGATAATTATAATGTCAGTGATATGAATGGGAATAGGGAGATGCTGATCACTGGAGAGACCCTTCCACAGGGAAGCTGACGCATGACAGGAAAGTCACTGTCTTTGGTGTGGGCCAGGGGCCGAAGATGAGATCAGTTAGAAATGTGAGTAATTGATGCCACCTGCAGGGGGAGCTAGTGAGGGGAACAGTGCTATGATCCGAAGCATGTGGCTTTGTACCAGTAGAAGATGAGTATAGTCACACAGGTATGGATGTGGATGTTATGGTCAGGACAGCGTGGTGGCCAGAACTCTGCTACCTAGTTGAGAGGGGTGAACACCATCGGGCCTATAAAATGAGGGTCTGTTCCAGAACAGATTTAAATTGTCGATAAAACTGAAACCAGTCCAGGCACAGGAAGACTGGAGCCAGGTGTTCAAGTTGAGGAGTCTGCTGAAACGCCCCACACCATGACCTAAAGAGGGGAGGGGCTCTGAGATAAAAACAGGCTTCCCACATCCTTTCAGTTTATCAAAAAGGTTTTTAAAATGTACCTTTGTCATCTCAGATTGTTGGAGAGATGTGTCATTAAAACCCACATGGATGATCACACGGATAGAGATGGACGGCAGAGACACCAGCAGCTCCGGCAGTTTCTGAAGGATGGTGGTGGCAGTGGAACCAGGGAAACACTTCAGAATCAGACTTTACGAATAATGGAGCCCCCAAGGATAACTGTGGTCGGAGGGAAAAGTGGGCGAGGAGCCGATGTGGATGATGAGGGGGCACTGAACCTTACAGGTGGGCACTCCACTGGGGGACTGCCGGAGTGACAGTGAACCACCTCCTGCAGAAGCCGACAGCGGGCAAAGGAGCGGTGACCATGGAATCGGACGTCTCACTGGGGCACCAGTATGACGATCATTGCCGACCGCTGGCTCAGAGGCAGCCACAATTCCAGCAGTAGCCGGTACATGGACTGAGGCAGGTGAGATGGAACGCACTCCAGCCATGGTGGGGGGAGCTGGAGCATCCTCTATGGAAAGGATGCTAAAGCGATTTGAAGTGCTGGCAGTGATGAAGCCCTGCACCTGTTCTTTTTGTGTCCATGTATCACCACTTTAGACCAGGGTGTTGAACAGGCCGGACGAGGACAGGTAGAGGACGGGTCCCATAGCACCGTGTGATCGGAGGGGTCTTTGGACTTCTCCGTACTTTTCAGAAAAAGGCTGGGCAATACGAGAAGGCGGCTGGAGAAACCAGAGAGTTGGGCATCTTTCTCCGCCAGCTCTGCGGAGAGGCGCTGGATATCCTCCGTAAGATCGGCTATTCTCTTGTAAGCCTTTTGCAGGCTTTTGTTGGCTCGAATGAGCGGGCTGTTTCCAGGTGATATGGATGAGGCCATGGAGGTAGCAGCGAGAACACAGAGACAGGGTACAGGAATCATTCTGCGAGAGCCACAGGTAGATCACCAGTTGTACATGTAGGTAGCTGAACAGCCCAGTCAACTTAAAACTCGAAACCACTGGATACACATTTAAAGTTCAGAGGTGGCTTTGGACAGGTGCCGAAATAACAACTGGGGTTTAGTCCATATAATGTTGGGCCATCCTGCCCATAAAGCAAGGTTTGAGTCCAAGACAGCGAGTATATTTCCTTAAAGTCAGTGTAGCGTCAATGGCGACTTGGTTCCATGGCGCCGAATGGTTAAAAAACACAGTAAAATACTAGCAATTAGTCCTTCTGATTCTCAGAAATAGAAGCCCAGGGTAAAAGACATAATTTAGAAACTGAGTTTGAGTAAAACAAGCATTAAAAAGTAAAAATGAGTAGTTTAAAAGGCTGTATTGCTGGAGTAGATAAGCTGGTGAGCTGTCAGATGTGTGCAGAAAAGAAGTGATGATTATAGGAACTTGAACAAACTATGAACAGAACCGGTGACAAAGCGCAGCCCTGGCGGAGTCCTACCCTCAACAGGGGACCATCCACCCCATACTTCTGGAGTACCCCCCACAGGATGCCCCTGGGGACACGGCGTAAGCCTTCTCCAGATCCACAAAACACTTGTAGACCGGATGGGTGAACTGCCATGCCCCTTCCAGCACCCTAGCAAGGGTATAGAGCTGGTCCACAGTTCCACGTCCAGGACATTTGTTCGATTGAATAGTTCAAATTTTATCAAAATGTACTTTGTGTTCTGGGCATACGTTTGTACCTCTAGCCAGTCAACTATATCACGGTGTATGTCAGTGGAAAAAACAAAGCAGTGTAAAAAAACAAAGCAGCTCTGGCTATACAGCTCTCTCCTCTATCTGGTCTTTTCAGTTATTGCACAGTTCTGTCTGAGGGGCAAAA
Organism: Ostorhinchus rueppellii; assembly: GCA_030068375.1. Classification (NCBI taxonomy): domain Eukaryota; kingdom Metazoa; phylum Chordata; class Actinopteri; order Kurtiformes; family Apogonidae; genus Ostorhinchus; species Ostorhinchus rueppellii. The sequence goes on from JAQQZY010000029.1 coordinate 119,540, forward strand.
CTCTGGGTAAAGCACACAACGCCTTTGAGTCTCTCACCTCTAACAGCCAACAGGCACACCAGAAATGAGGATAAAAAAAAGAATAAATCAAAAATAAATAAAATAAAAAATAAAAAGAGAAATGTTTCTCTGGACCCAAATTGAACACAAGAGCTTTGATTTATTATCCTCATAGGGAAATTTAGTCTCTGCACTTTACCCATCCCAATACACCTTCTTCACAGCTTCCACATTTTTGACTGGAAATACACAATTGTTGTGGAATTCTACTTCCTCACCTATCAGGGCAACCGTGGTGCAAGCGAAGAACAAGAGATTTTTAGTGTTCCATGTTGCTCTTGTTATGCCCAAAAGCCATATCTGTCTTTTCGTTATTTTCCTATGGACAGTGAGGTTAGGAAGAAATGGATTCAGGCAATCCAGCAGGATGCAGGACTGTTTGTGCTTGAAGGGAGTTATGTGTACTACGAGTTTTAATTACAGGCAGACACAAGTGACTTTCATGTAACAGGTTTATTTGAGACTTGTCACCCAAATTCTCAGTGAAAACTAAACAATATGTAGATGTGACAAAATAGGGTAAACATACATAATAAGCAACCATAAAATGATATTGTGTGCAATATATTAATATTTTAAAATTCTCTGTACAAAGATAAAACAGATATACACCATAAATTACCTAACTGGCTGCATGCAGTTTAAAAAGGAATTAAAAGTTCATAACGTGCATCAATGCCAAGTCCTTGGTACCTCCTGTGAGTTACATGGGAGCAGCCCAATGGAATTTCAACTTGCTTCAAAATTAAAAAAAAATTCAAAATAAAACTAAAAACAAAACATTATTTTTTCTAAATCAGACATTGTTATGTTTGCGGCAGACATTTCATGTCTGAAGATTACGTGCATGGTAATCACTGTTCGCCACCTATAACCCGGGGCTGTTCCTTGCCTTTTCTCATGGAATGGCTTCATTTCTGTTCAGAAAAGAACATAAATGCAAACGTTACTCGAAAAAAAAGTTAACTGATGGTAGCGCTCTGCTAACATTGCTATCACTACATAGAGGATGTCCACTTGGACAACCCTAAACAGAAAAAATTGATGCCATAATGCTTCATTCAAAGCAGTGTTTTAGTAAGGTTGACTGTACATTAGACATAAATTACGTCTAAGTAAACATGCAGGAAGTCCTTTTCCGCATTATGTATTTCCAGCAAGTGTGAAAATGGTCTATACACACAGAACCTAGCATTAGCAATTAGTGCTTAGAACTTAGCACACATTAGAAGCTGACATTGAAGGTGCTTTAGGACCAACTCCACATCTTCATCAGTGCCATGGGGGCACCAGAACCCATGCCACCTGAAGTGGGTGGATGGTGTAGATAGAATAATCATCCACCTATCCAATATGTCATTATCATCCAGATAGAAGGATGAAGTCAACAAACGTAGTTGACAAAGATTAAAAAATTATTCTAAACTCATCAGCAGCACTTGTCATTAAATAACATACATGACTGTTTTGCTGTGAAATAACTAAAAGTATTTTTTTAAATCCCATTGTCATTTTATTACATTTTTGAAGTATTCTTTTAATTTTGTCGTTCCATCATTTTACACGGACAAGTTTGGAAAAGACAACTTTTGAGTTTTTCAGAGTTCTAGATGTGGTTATTTGTGTTTTTGGAATACAACCGCACTGAGAGAATTGGCAAATAATGTCTTATTTTTCTATTTTACAGCCTATTTTTCTTACTATAGAAAGGCATTTCAACAGTTCTGTTGACAAACACTAGGAATCTTACATATTTGCATTTAATATTAATGAATACATAAGGGAAGCAAGAAAAAAAAATATGTGTACAAAATAAGGAAAGGAGTAGAAACTGAACCTAACTGAGCTCAGAGGGAGTAGAAGGAGGTTTTTTGGGCTATGTTTTCTTTTTGTGTAGTTATACAGGTTATGCTGTACATCACGATTGCCTCAAGTATAAGTGAGGTGCAGTTTGCAGTTTTTCACAGCATCAAGCTGAAGAAACAAACACAAACAACTCTTTCACTCTAGAGAGAAAATGTGTATCATATTGATACAAATAGATTGTGTTATTCTCTAGGAATAACCTTTTAAAAAAAAAGTAAATCAAGGAGTACCTTTTGTTTGCAAAATTGGAATGCATATCTGCCTATTGGAATGCATATCTATGAGGTGATGTGTTTTGCAATAATAACGTCAGAATTAGGCAATAAATGTATAGCCATCACAACACCCAATCCTTTTTAAAAAATGTCTATACAAGTAGACAAATGGTTTCTTGTGGTGTTTACTGAGTGTCTGTAATTGTTTTTAGTGCTATTTGCCCTTCCTTTGTGATATATTCAGATAAAAATTATGTCACCAGCAGACTGACTATCTTTCTACCTTCCCAATTTTGTTTTTTAAGATTGATCTGTATGGGTTTCATATTTCAGTGGCAGTTCCAGTAATGAAGGACTATCTCTCAGACATACAGATGGGGAGGCTGGACTGTTAAGATCAATGGTTGACACAGTGGTTGTGATGTTTGTCTAGCATGTCTGGAGCAGCTGGTGGTGTGAAGTTATGGGATCTGGGAATTTTGTCATTATTTTAACCCACATGATTTTAAACTGTTCTAAATACAGCATTAATCAAAAACACATTGCAGTTTTCAAATTATACTCTAGATGATGGACTCATGGAACCATGGAACTCAAGGAATCTGAATGGTGAAGCCAAAACAAGTAAATCAAATAATACATTTCAAAATATATATCAAAACCAATGTGCTAAGGAAATATAATGAAAGTATTAATTAAGATGTATTATATGATTATACATAATGTATTATTATACCATGTATACATAATTATTTTATAATGAATGCTGTTATAACTTTGGAGAATATATTAATTTGTAATGTATTATTATAATACGTATACAATGTGTAGTATATGATAATAGGTAATGTATTATGATATACAATGTGTATCATGTATATAGGCTTGGACAGTTTATTTTGTATATTTGTGTTTTGTGGAGGCTTGGAAAGAGTTGATTTTGATATGTGTAATAATTTTGGAGTTATTTTGTTAAGCTGGTATGGGACTTTGTGATCAGTAGATAAAAGATGGGGTAAGAGGAGGAGTATATAAGTTTCATTTCATCCTGTTGTTTTTCAAATGTTTTTTCTTCTTTCTTAGTTTTTCTTTGTTGTTTTCAGTTTTAAATTGGAAATAAAAAAACAAACAAACAACCAATAGATGGTAAGTTTAGAATTGTACTGTGTACTAAAGTAACACCAGTCAAAGAATGATGAAGGGATTTGAGCTGTGACTGGTTGCTATAAATGACAACAACACATGGTAGAAAACTCAAGCGTAGTTTTCCCTCCTTCTCTTTTGGCTTAGTTCCTCAATTGTTGTGCCTAAGTGTTACAGTGTGTGTGTTTAATGGACATCTGTTGTCTGCAAACCTCAGTTTGTGTACTTTATTTTACATAGGATAAGTTTAGATTTATGGGACACAGAGAGATGTGGATCTATATATCCACAAGGTCTTATTGATTGAAGTATCAAAGTCATATCTGCCTCTGGAGACACATCAATCTCAGATATAAAGTTTATCTTTCTCATTTTTGTGTCATTTCTACATTCTTCAGGAGCCTCTGTTTTTCCTTTCCTTTGCTGTCATGTCTTACCCTGCCTTAATATCTTATATCTCAGTTTGCTTTTCTGGGCCCTCATGAGTTTACATAAGCCTTTGTGTGTATGAGCAATTACAGGCCAGAAGAGGGAGGGCAGAAAAAAGCTTTCCTTGTGAACTTTTTCTTTTCTCCTCCTCTTTGCTCCAGCTGGTTGGTGTTCCAGCACAACCCACAGTGTCCCAGACAGACGAGTGGAACCCCTGCATCTAAATCTCCATTCCCGTCTCCCTTTCCCACCTATAGATCTTATATTTTTCTCCCTCATTTCCTCATCCCCCCTGCTGGATCACCTCGCACAATAGACTTCCCCTCCAGCCACCGGTTTGAAGGGAAGAGGGGGAGAGATACAGTTTCTACAACAATGGAAATTCAATCAGGAAATGGAGAGGAGGTGGCGAGCGCTGTGTCAGCGACCTCGGGCTTCGTTTCCCGCAGTCCCTCTGGGCCGCAGGTAGACGCATCAGACAATCCAGTGCTAAGAGAGGACCTACAGGCTAAGAGGATTGAGAGGTTTGACATCCCACTTGATAGCTTGAAGAGGATGTTTGAGAAGCCTGCAGCGACAAACACTGTAAGCACCGCCACTTGGCATTTTATTCTTTGAGCTGTACATTTAGGGCAGAGAAAAGTTGAGTTTTTGTTAATCTGAAATGTCCTGCAGAGAGTGTGAGTGTGCCAGAGTGTGAAGGTATTAGTTGTAGGGATAGGGCAAAAAAAAGAAAACTTATATCCTGCTTTACAAAAATGGATAGATGGACAAGTAGATGGATAGACTTCATTTCAAACATAAGTAGGCAAAAGAAATTACCAATTTAAACAGGAAACTCCAATATATTGAAGGACAAAAGTCAACCAAAAAAGAAAAACAAAAGTTACACAATGTATAGCTATTTCATTGTGGCTCTTTAATGTTGTACTAATGTTCATTGTTACTATATTTCTGGAAAACCCCCCCCAAAAAAACAGGTTTTTATCCATTTTCTTAAATTTTGCGATGTTTTCACACTGTTTGATATTTAGTTCCATTTTATTGCACAAAACCACTCCATGAAATGGACATTTTTTTTAGAGAATTTGATCTAACGAATTGTTGTTTCATATTCTCTTTGTCTGTGGATAATTTCTGTATGTTGGATTTACTTGGAAGTAAAGCTTTGTATACTTAAAGTATGTTAGTAGTAGAATATATTATAACTCTAAAACCAGCATACTGCATGTGAAAAAAGTCAGTATCTAACTAATAACTCTAACTCTAATTTACTCGTTGTATTTTACATCTTGTTGTAAATGATGAAAGTAAGGCAGTCTCCTTCCAATAGAAAATCCCAATTTTATCCACAAAAAAAGCAATTAGACAAATTTCAGGTTTTGCTACCTTTATTCGGGATGTTTCATACACCATAATTTTTACAAAATTGTTGAGCATTCTCCCTCTAGAATGCGACCCATGCGCATCCTTTTCAAGGAATGAAATCCAGATTTTGTAGTGTTATTAAAATACTAACCTACATTACAAATATTTGATATTACTTAATGATACCATATTATCATATCTAGTATTTAATATCATCTTTATTTATATATTTTATATTATATAAGTAATTTTACATATTGGCCCTTCAGATTTTTTTGTATTAGTTTGATATATTTCAGGCAACTGAAACACTTCTGCAACGTGTTGAATAACCTTCTCAGGAACTTGAAAATGTGAAGTCACTGGTGATTTGAGGTCAAGCTACTAGCCAAATAGATCCAGTTTCTCAGTGGTGAAACTGTACACGATGCAGATTTCACTCTTGGTATTTAAGCTGTAGTTTTCTTAAGTAATGACTCTTTCTGGAAACGTACTCTAGGATATAATGGGAATGACTGATAACACTAGCAAATATTTACAACAATTATGCAAAGAATGTTGCATATCTAATCATGTGCTTTTACTTTAGATATGATTGAGCTTCTGGCAGTCAGGGGTTTTCCAACATTTTGTTGATTTTGGAAAAAAAACACTTACTGTACACGTCTCCTCAGAGAAAATAAATAGTAGCCTTGTCTCCATTTTTCTTTTTCCGTCTCAGCTGGCTTCTGTGAGAGGAAAATCTAAGTCTACTGGAAATGAAGCGGGTCATTATGAGAAAACCTCCCGTTTACTGAATGTCTGATGATGAGACAAAAAGGCCCAGACAACCTACTTTTGCTTCAGTTTGTTAAATCGTGGCCATGACATCAAACTGAACCCCTTAAGGGTGATGAGCTCACTATGAATGGAAATTTCTCTGAGCTGTCCAAACTGAAAAGTATTAATCTGCCTTTCCAAAAAAGCCAGAGCTAATGCATTATGGGTGATGCAGTTCCTTGTGTGTGCTGGTGACAGTCGGTGGCACAGACACACACCGGCTGCATCTGCGCACTGCCACTCCATTGGTGATATGCGACACCCTGTTATTTAAAACCTATTTTGGGGAGCTTTTTGGTTAAGCAGGATTTTAAAAATAACCCTGTAATTGGTATGTCGGCTGTGACTGGAAGCAGCGCAAAGCTTCTGCAGAGGCCAGAGAGAGATTTGACGTGGATGTGTCAAAATTAAATTGGCTCTGAGATGAAAAAGCAAACATTACTGCAGTTAATGATCTGCATCATTAAAGCTATGACTCACAGATAGCATCTCTTTAAAGTTTTTCTTCTGCAGCTGTTTGGAGAGATCTATTTGCAGAGAAAAGAGGTTAATATTATTTTTATCAGATGTGTGTTTGTCTACTGTGGTATGGGAATCGTTGGTCTAACAGAGATAACAACTTAGCTCGTTGCTGATTTACTTTTGATTTGTCTTGATGACCATTAGGCATGCGTGCAGCTCTCCAGTTTCTCAGTGAGGTGTAACAAACTACAAGTACAGGCAAGATACTCATACTTCTGTTATGAGAAGGTCAGTGAGGTCATTGTCCATCATACTGACTTTTTCCGTTTCAAATATTTAAGGTTGTTCAACATTTTCTGACCTTTTATAGCCTGAGACTGACACAGCTGAATATGTATGAAATTATATGTTTTGAGGCTTCTAGTTACATACAGGAGAAAACTAATAAAATCAAATCAATAAAAATGATTGCGAAAGGCTTGTATCTGAATATAGTCTTTTCGATATGAAGCTTTTCACTTTTTTTGGTGATGATGCTAATGTTTAAGGAGCTATTTTGCACTATTTTTAGGCAGGCTAAATCAGTTTATATTGTTAAAACTTCTCTAAATTAAAAAAAAATTCTCTCTGGCTTTAACTCAGTGCGAGGGAGGTTGGCTTTCATTGTTTTAATGTATAATTACTTTTATTGTTTTTATTAATTGTTTTATGTGTTTTATTTGTTTATATGTCTGTGTACAGCACTTTGGCCAACTGTGTTACGTTGACATACATGTGATTTTCTAGCAGCAACTGACTTTATTCACAGTTTATTCATGTGTCAGTATGAGAGTATACGGCCACTAGAGGAAGTAGTGAACCATTCTGCTGGTCTTCCATGGTAATCAATACTCATGCTAAAGATGAGGACTGTAAGAAACATCTTTTAAGCCAAAAAAAAAAAAAAGTATAAATAATAGATGTTTTCAATGTTTTCTCTACTGGATAATGAGTTTCAAAAATGTCTTCTTCATAGATGAGTCTGATTAAGAAGCTTATAATTCTAAACCCAAAGTTATTGTGCTGTTTGTTGATCCACAGTTTAGACCAATGTGTGACAGTTCTGACCTTGTGGGGACGATTCCACATAGAATCTATCTTTGGTTAGGCTATTGACAACACACAGTGTACAGAAATTGAAGGTGATTTGTGGTTTTACTGCAACTGTTTTGTGTCGACAAACTGAGCTAAGCTAACAGAGCTATAATGTATCTTTAATGCTGAGGTGGCATGGGAAGATTAGTCAGTAGTGTGGATACAGTCATGGCTGAAAATATCAGAACCCTTGCTACTGTATGGTAGGAGATCCAGGAGGACACCACTGCTGACAAAAAGGCATAAAAATGCCAGATGGGAGTTGGCCAAAACCGATGTGAAGCCACAATCCTTACTGGGAGAGTGTACTGTGGACAGATGAGACAAAAGTAAAGCTTTTTGGTAAAGCACATCATGGCACTGCCTTCACAAACAAATGAGGCCTTCAAAGAAGAGAACACAGTGCTTTCAGTCAAACATGGTGGAGGGTCAAAGATACTTCAGGGTCACTTTGCTGCTTTTGAGACTGGATGCCTTGACTGTGTGAATGGCATCATGACATCTGATGATTACTAAAGAGTTTTGGAGTGCAGTCCCCACCAGAGGTCATGGGTCTTCCAACAGGACAATGACTCAAAACACGCTTCAAAAACCACTCAGAAATGGTTACAACAGCACTGGAGAGTTTCTGAAATGACATGCAATGACTCCAGATCTGAATCCCATAGAACACCTGTGGAGAGACCTTAAAACAGCAGTTGGGAAAAGGTAAATCTTCAAACCTGAAAGACCTGGAGCCATTTGCAAAAGAAAAAATGCTCCAAAATTCCACTTAAGATTTTAGAGACTAGTAAGAATTCATGAAAAATTCATTCATGGTTACAGGAAGTGATTGTTCAATTATTATTTTTTTCCCAAAGGGTGAGCTAAAGAAATATTAAGTTAAGAGCCCGGCCAATAATTTTGTTCAGACCATTTTTTGAGTTGGAATTTGCTTCACTGATTTTTATTTTTTTTTTGTTACAAATGCAAACAAAAGAAATTAACAAATACCAAAACATTTGCAATGGCAGAAATTTTCTTGGAGAAATGCTGCATTTTCTGACAGAAGGATGATGTTATTTTTGGCCATGACTATATGTAGTGTTGATTTTTTGATGGTTTTGGTAGTCCTAAATGTACTTTGATTCATGACTTCCCCGTACTATTGAGACTTTGGAATATTAATGCCACATGTAACTGTAAGATTTTTAGTCACAAGTTTATATCTACAAAGAAACTTTTCCACTTAGACTCTGCCATGTTAGACCAACATATTTTGCAGTAACATCGAAGGGAAGAGTTTAATGGCTATGTTAAAGTGTGGACCCAAAAGCCAAAAACCCTAGAAAAAAAGGCTGGCTGTAACATGTCAGAGATGCTATTTAACCTTGATTGACATTTATATCAAAGAACGTTGAATAAATGTTTGGCAGTAAGGAGCCTGTTTACATGACCATAAAAGTCCAATAACTGAGAGCAATTGGATAATTGTAATAATCAGATCTGTTGTATTTACATGCACTTAAAAAATGTGATAATTGAAAACCCTGGTTTGGACGATCCAGTTCATTATCGGATTTCTTTCAGAATACTACGTACGTAGTGATGGTAGACTTAAACTTACTGTTGTCTTCTGCTCTCATTTGACTATGTAACCTCATAACAATTTTAATTTTAATCACAATTTTAATTGTGTTTACATATTCACAGACATAAAAGAACAATTCCTGTGTAGATGCAGGAAGATATCTGAGTGTTGAGGAGAAATTCATGTGTGTTAGTCTGATTTCTCATAATCAGATTACTGCTGTTATCTGATAAAGTATATCTGGTTATCCTGTTTACATGGTCACTGCAATAATCTGACTACTTTAGAAATTGGATAATAATTGGAGTATTTAGTGCGGATGTAAACAAGCTCATTGTTGAGTACCAATTGGAGGTGTATACTGTTTGATTTAACTTCATGTTTTAGGACTTTTCAGCTTCAAAGAACTCAAATGCAATAAGATATATTCCTTTGCAAAGTAATTCAATGTTAAAACAGATTTTATGTAATTTAGCTTCTTTTATGAAATTCCATAAAATGTTGTTCTGTATAAATGATTAAATCTGACATAAGAATCCAGCCTAAAGGACATTTCTAAAGTAACCCAACTGCGTATAAATAATCACAAGTACCAAATGATTTTTAGATTTCATTAAAAAACTCTAACATCATCTGTCATAAACATTTGTGCTGAAATCGTCTAATTTTTCCCCCCTATATAGTTAGTTTCAGATGAGAATTGAAGGTCTCGTCATCATAGCAATAATTCTATCGCTGTCCCTCCTTACCTTGACCTTTTCTGTTGGCATTTTAAATCACGATACCAGCTAATCAACCTGCCACCAAAACTCATTTCCATCAGTCTATGGAGGGGGTTGCTTCCACTCGAATCAATCACTTTTTGGCCATGAGGTGATTAAAACATCCTTTTTTTAAATAATCCTTTTAACTGAACAGATGTACAAGAACTCTGTATGTAAGAAGCTGGTTTTGGAACACATGCTGTTCGTTGGCACTGTGCCATGTATGCTTATAGTCTACCCCTATCTTTTCTTAAAAATAAAAAAGAAAAAAAAAGAAAAGGGAAAAAAAAGCTGTGTTAATGGAGCATGTGGGCAGTGTTCCCAGAGAAAAAGACTGGTGCTTAGCAGTCGACTGGTCATAAAACATGACCTTGTCTCCAAACTCATCGGTGTGGCTGAGCTTAATATTTGATGATGCACTGTATTTTTCTTTCTGTGGCCCATTTCATTATTTAAACGGTGCAGTGTCATTGGACAGCCAGTCATAACAACGACTGATGGATTCCCAGGTGGTTGCTCAGCCGTGGCAAAATCCTGGGCAATGGCAGGACACCACAGATGTGAACGATGCGACGGTTTAGTATCTAGAAGTGCAAAGAGCGTTGCTTGGCTTGTGTAGGAGGCTGGTCGCCGAGGGACACAGGCTTGTGTTTACAACATCTGTTTGACCTTCTGGCCATGACTGTGCAGTTACAGAGAAGAAAACACACATGGAACATGAGGCTGATGAGATGATGCAGATGCACACAAAAAAGCCATTAACAACAACAAAAATGAGTATTAAAGTATTAAAATGTCTTAAACCAATTTTTCCAAAGCCTTAAAAAGCTTATGGAAAGTACAATTTTATGCATTTAAATCTTTTCTGATGTTCTGAAATAATTAGTAACAATCAGATGACCACCTTTTTAACACCTTTTATACAATGTAGTAGTTCACGACGTGCCACAGATGAATCATATGCTGATAAGATAAGACTGTAATAGACTGAAATACAATTCAATAAATGGGCTAACTATTTGCCATTAGTCACCAAAACAAAAAAAAACAGTTTACTACTAAACAGTTAAACCCTCCATGTATTTTTTTGAAAGATACTTTGATAATGTCAATCTGTCATCATCAGAGCACCAGAACATTTCTCAATCGTCCAACTTCAATAGCCAAACAATTATAAACATGACTGAAAAAGGAAATAAAGTGAACGCTGTTTTTTCCGCACTTTTGTTTATTGTTAAGTTGGTCTTAACCCATAAAGACCCAAACACCCACCGGGGACCAAAAGCATCTAATAATGTAAACTGTGTAATATCTGTTGATCCACTAATCCTATTAATACATTTACATAACTGGTGTAAAATGCAGTTTGTCATCTTTTCACAGACATCAGATATGACCCATTTGGATATACAGAGGCTACATAGTGAAGGTGGAAACACTGTCGTCATTGTCTACAACATTTATTCACTGGCAAAACCAATGGTGTTTGATCAGTGACAGTGGATGGAGACTCTTGGTGTAAGTTCAGTTAATGATAATGATAGATTCAGTTGAAAAAGTAACTTTTTCTTAGTTTTCTCTGTTTCTGATACAATAACCCATAACTTTAATCTAAGATTTTATTAATATCTAGACAATCAGTGAATTAAAAATAGTAAATGATTTTCACACGAAGTCTAAATATAGGGAATAATATGATAATAAATAGTGAGAAATCACTTAAAAAAGGTTAAATAGAGAGGAAAAAATCATTTGGGAACTGTTACAAAAGTAATACTGGATCTTTATGGGTTAAGTTTCATTCCTTTAAAGAAGTCTTAAATGTAGAAATCTTTTATTGGCACAGTGATGTTGTGATGTCTGTCTTTGTCCAGTGGGTGGTAGTGTAGCATCTGTGAGGCAATTAAAAAGAATCAGATTCTAAAGAGTTTGAGAGGTAGAAAAGATTAAATATACTTAATCAGGACAATTATCACAGTGAGACAAATTACTAATCACCTGGTGTTAATTGGAGTAGGTTTTAATACCTTAAGGTGCCTTAAAAAGGCTTTCTTTTACTGCTGAGCCTGTCAGATTATCAGGATTTGCATAATTGGTGAAATATCAAATTCTGATATGCTTGGCAAAATTTATCACAGTATAAAAGCTTTTAAATGGATTCCATGCGGTAAGTCACACCTGATTAACAGGATAAAGAGAGTAAACTTTTTTCAGTTGGGGAATCGGTAGTTTTTGAGGGTGCAGGGGCAAAACAGTAGTCTGACCTAATCTAGTTGTTTAATTCAGCAGCTCTTTAAAGTATTTAGTTTATTTTCATAACCTGAATCATCACTGGCGCTGGCTCAACTTCTTCTTTTTGTGTGCTATGGCCTGAACTGATGGATGCTCTTTTTCCTTTCTATAACTAACACTATTTCAGAGAGCTATTCTATAGCCCTGAATAAACAACCTATTTTCAAAAGTAGGTATTCAGTTTTAACGGCACTAAATGGAGCAATGCATTAGGCTTCCCTCATCATTCATTTCTACAGCTTATTGAGTCACCTTTCTCCAGCTTTTAAGCAAAAAGTATGAAATTTGTCACTCTGCCATATGCTGGGGGAATTACACTTTAAAGTGTCAAAACACAGGCTAAAAGATGATAGAATGAGACAGCCTTTTGCTTAATTGTGGACCATTTTCAAGAGAACTCAATCAATATGCACCACTGTTCCTAAACGTACTTAATTAAATGTTAAATAAACTAAAAGCCACAATGCGTCTGCAAGAAATTGATCCAGACTTGATGAGGACAACGACATCCTCATCAAGTCCATTGAGCTCGTAAAAATTCCATTAACTTTTACCAGGAATCTCTTTGGTCTCAGTTTCACAGATTCGAATCTTTTAATGGAGCTGGCAGCAGTGCTGTGTGTGTGACGTATTTCTTGTCCGCTGTGTGATTATGACTTGTTGCTCAGGGAAAGAGTTGCACAGTTACATGATCTGCCAGACACAGCTTTGATTATTTAAAATATATTCATTTTTATTTTGCTTATTCAGGAAACTCAGTGGCTTACCTTGTTTTTGTTTGGCAAGTGAAATCATAACAACAAGCTATGAAGCGTGCTGTCAATACTTGTCAGGGCAGCTTTTTATACTCGCTGTATTGTGGTAGCATGTGAATATTCATCACTATGTGGTATAATGCAGTCTCATAGCAGAGTAATGAATGCATATCTCTGGGCCTTTTTCCACAGAGATTGTTGTATGCCTCAGAATTTCTATTCTCTAATGCAATTTGACACTCAAAGCCCCAAAAGAGCATATGCGTTCAATAATTATCCAAAGGCCTCAAGACTTACTGTTTTAATCATTTATTGTAGATATGGTTCTGTGTCACTGTGAGGGCAAAGCTATGCCATCTCTCATCTCTACCATTCATCGTTGCCATAGCAAACAAGAGGAAGTGCTTTTCAGAAACTGTTTACACTGCAAATCTTTTGGCTGCTTATAATAAACCAAATTAAACCCTATGACGTTAACCGAGATACACAGGCCACAGAGACACAAAGAAGATTACTGGCCTATTGAAGCTAACAAAACGGAAGCATAAAACTAATTCTAGCAGGGGAAAAAATGGCATTGTTAACTGAAATGAAACAAAAATATGAAAACTAAATAAGGACAGCAATGAACAGTGTAACACAGGCTAAAATGAGAAAGAATCACAGCTTAAATTTGCTTTGTCTTCTTTTCCTCCAATATTTAATCACTAGTCCTATATATAGGGCAAGAAATTGCAATATGTTGCAACAATAATTAGCACAATAAATGTCAACTCAGTATTTATTTTAAATCCAAGGCAGATTTCTTTTTTTTACTGAGTAAGAGTTGAAGAAACCGGATGGTGACTGATGATTATAAAAAACAGTATTTATGGTCACACCACAACAAATATTTCAGAACTCTAAATGTAGAAAAACAATTACTTTTTTTTTTTTTTTACTGTTGGCACTGCATTTGTTTTGCTCATATTGTTTATATTTATTGTGTTATAAAATCATATTCTGACATCTGTCATTATCATTTTGTATTCCCCCATGCTATTTTCTATATATTTATTAAGAAAGACAATCATTTAGTGTGATCTTGTGCACTAAATGTGTCTTGAACTCAACTCACTGTGTTTAATTCAAAGCATATGAGATGTTATGTATTGCTTAGGTAACACACCTGTAAAAGCCATTTAGTTCAGTTATTTAGGAGCTTATGATTGTCATTACAGTAGCAACAACATCATTTTGTAATAACATGCAATTTTCCCTCCATAAATGAAGTTGCAACCTTATTTATCTTTATCACAAGTCTGTGGCAGTTGTTTTTTGATCATTTTTAATATTAATAAAGTCTATGTTTAATAAAACACCAGGTTTAACAGTTTATCATATGATTTAAAGGGTTAATTCCATGTCCAAAAACATTTTGAAATGAGTGTTGATACCCTGCTCTTATAATGAAGGAAATGAAAAGTCAACCAAACTGAAAGAATCATAAAGATCTGCTTCTTATTTAATTTAATTAAACGCAGTGAGTCGAATATTAATAAGTCAACATGAACCGATCGTACACTGTGATTTCTAAGCAGTGTACTAAATAACATGTGATGATGTTGGACTTGCATAAGCTTGTATTACACACTCACACCATTATAGACTGAAAGCCCCAGAATATCATAGAGGCATGTGGCATGTCAGCCAATGTCAGTCCATGGTTTGGTGTATATTTGGAGAGGCTGAAAACAGAGCCGGATCCCAGGCCACTTCGAAGTCGTCATGTATAAATAGTGGAGCCTGGTGATGTCGGAATCACTCGCTGAACATTAACAGTGCACACAGTCTGATGAAAGGGACTGAAATATGATTTACATTCAGTGAGCATGGGGGATATTGTGGAGAAAAAGAGGCCTGGGAGAGTGGATGGGAGGAGAAGGCAGGGGGTAAGGAGGATGAAGATGGATAGGGGGTGAGAAAGAATCAGTGGAGGCTTTAGAGAGAATCAAAATGAAGAGCTGAGCTCATATTTGAAAAGGTGAAGCAGGTCAGAGTCTGATTAACAAATTATATTCATGTTTCAATAATGATAAGCCTCATCAGTCCCCACTTCAGGGCTACACCAATCTCTGAAACTCCTGCCTTTTTTCGATCCTTTTACTCTTTTCAATATCCCTTTTCCCACAACTTTGTCTCTCTGGAGATGAACAGCTGTCTGTCTGTCAGTTTTCAGCCTGAATTACAAGTGCTGATAATCAAGGGAGAAAGACCTAGAATAGAGAATGAGCTCTGGAAAGGGACACTAAATGGGACCACATACAGGAACTGAATGTAATGCCAGTGGGATAATGTTACTATAAGGGACTTGTATACACATTGTCAGGGGTATTTTTGTGTATGCCACTTATACAATGTAGCCTTTCTACTTTTATGCTACTTAAAGTTCTTTACACATAGTGTCACATCACATTCGACTTGAGGTTCAAGGTCTTGCTCAAAGACACTGTGACATGTTGACAGTAGTCAGGTAATGAACCGCCAACTTTCAGTTGTTTGGACAACCGGCTCTACCAACAGAACTAGATAATAACAGCTAGATAATAATAATAAAGTACACATAAAATACAATTATGACATGCATATAGCAGATATTATGATGAGCCATTAATATCAACTAATTAATTAGCTAAATCTTCTATAATAAGATGTGGCTGAACAAGTAAAATGGCAAAAGCAAAAAAGACAAGAAATGCAATAAAACCACAACTACACACACAGATTCCATCTGAGGAAAACAGGAAACGGAACACAACATGGCAACATTAGATGCATCTCCTTCAATTAATGATGACAACAGGATGTATCAATCTGCGGCAATGTTGAAAAGCAAAGCTAAGTGTCACATGTTAGATTTTCTACAGCCTGAAAACACAGGCAAGGAGTACTTTCATTTCCTTTCAGGCCACTTGAATTACAAGATACTGAAAGGTCATTTTTGCCTTAAAAAATATCAAGCACTGGTTGAAAAGCTGGTTTCCCAGCTCTGCTCACTGAAAAACTCAGTATGACAACAGTAGCTGACTTTTTTGGCAGATGCCGATTTTTGGATGTGATTGAAGTAGACCTAAAATAGTCTATGTCAGTCTTTAACCCTTTTTACAATGGTTGTGTCACTGGTGCTACATTGTGGGGTTTATGGCTTTCAAATTACTGTAACACAAAATTTAAATGGCATCTTATGGGATGAGATTCTGAGTTTTCCAACGTTATATAACAGAGGCAGAGAACTAGCCAGGGCAGAAAAAGATACACTCTCTGTAAAAGAAGCAGATCATGGATGTTTTTCTTGGTGAAATGATGGTCTCTGTCTACAACTAGACAGAAAGTGAAGAGAGACTATCACACAGGCTAAAAATGTCCAGAAATGACTAAAAATAAGAAACTGTGACATGGACACAGAGTGATCTAGACCAGAGGTGTCAAACTCATTTTTTTCCAGAAGCCATATTCAGCCCAATTGGATCTCAAGTTTTTTTCTTTGCTTTAGTGTAATAGAAAGCATTTAATTACTTCATATGTTTTTATATTCTTTTGTAACAAGCATAATGTTAAAAAATGGAGTTTGGAACTAAAATATGAATAGTTTCTCTATCAATTTCTCTTTTGCACAGGTCATTGTTCTTCTTGGTAGTTCTTCAAGGTTTAACTGGTTTAACTTTTGCTTCAAAAGAACAATACTAGTAAAGTTGAACCTAGAACCTAGAAAAATTGAATTGTCACTTTTAATAGGTTATTATGTTATTATTTTATTTTAGATCATATTGGTCTGCATGTGGAACCTGAACTAAAATGAGTTTGAAACCCTTGCTTGTTAACATTTTCAGTGTAATTTTTGCACTTCACAAATTAATCTCGTTTGCTAGATTGGATCTTTTGGTGGGCTAGTTTAGGCCCCTGCGCCGGATGTTTGAAATCCCTGATCTAGACAAACCAAATGTTTGAGCACATGGAAAATATTTGAAAGTTTATTTCTTGAATCTCATAAAATTACATTCTGCACATTTACAGTTGTTTGTCATAATAAATATGATAAAAATGCAAGTCAGTTTTTTGCTATAGCATACTGTTTTAAGCATATATTGCTTATAATAAGGATAATCAATGGCAATATATTAAAAGTTAACTTCTTCCTGAAAAAGATTCAAAAGAATTAGCAAAAAATAAATAAATAATTTCTTGACACTTATATTGCAAAAATCACATTAAGAAATCAAGGCAGCATGTCACAATGGTAGTCTGAAAAGGCTTAAGCAGTTGCATATACACATGTATCCATATTGCTGCTCCACTGGATAACCCCTGTCTTCCTTGTAGCTAAGTTACCCCATGGGGAGTGCTAATAATGTCAAAAATAGCGTCTGGTTTAGTCATCCTCTCCATCTGTACCACTGAAGGTGTTAGTGGTTGGCAGTAAACAGCTGGGGTTGGACTGGACAGTTCCCAGGTGTTGATGTGAGATGATCAAGCAGCTAGATATGCGATGGTGACATCCATATCCGGATATGCAATATGTTTATTTTAAGTCTACCTCATTGCAGCATTTTGAGCTCTCTCTGACTGACACTGTGTCTTTCCGCATCAAAACTGTTTGGAGCTAGACTGTAACCTCAATTAAAATATTCATTAATTAAAAAAAATAAATGCCTGAGGTTTTACCCAGCTGAATGAATGAGGTTAAAAGGAATAAAAATAAAGAGCAAAAAACCACAGTTTGTCCAAAAAAAAAACCAAAAAAACAAAGCAAGAAAAAAAAATCATAGGCAGCATTTTGACAGGATGGAACCCAAACACTGCTGAGGGAAAACTCTGACGAAATGTTGCATCATGTGTTTGAAAACACCAAAAAGCCTTCCTCGCCAACAGGAGATGGGCTGGAAACATATTTCCTAAGTTTTATGTGGCAGGCAAAAAAAAACAATCCCTGGAAGAAAAATGAAGTATAGGCTGTGACCAGAGCAGTACGTAATACATGTGGCCATCGGGCAAATATACAGATTTTTAGATTGTAGAACTTTAAAATGAAACTATCCTATCTGTCGCAGCTGGTTCCTCTGTTCGTCTGTCTCTTTTTTTGCAATAAATATAAATCAAATGTTCCTGCTGGTTTTATTTTGTCTATCTTTCAGGTTTCCTTTTCTTATAGCAACCATTTCCTCAACCTGTCCCTCAAAGCCTGCTCCTTACTCTTTACCTTCTACAAACCCAATCCCAAAAAAGGTGGAGTGCTGTGTTAAATGTAAATAAAAACAGAATGCTTGTCTATTTTATTCACAATAGAACACTGAACATACAATTGAAACTGAAAAAATGTACTGTACTTTTTTGTCACATATGTTGCTCTAAAATTTGTGTATACTTTCATCATTTCCAAATGTGATTTCTCGAGAATCTTTTAATTATCAATCAATCAATGAAATGTTATTTATATAGCTTCACATCATAACAAAAGTTATTTAATGACACTTCACATTTAGAGGTGGTCTAAACCAGACTCTTAAGCCAATGCACAGACACCAACAGAATCCTCCAGGAGCAGACACTTCATGATAGAAGCAAAGAAAAACTTCAGGAAAAACCTGGAGCAGACCATGACTCTTGGAGGATGGATGACTGACATGACCAGTTGGGGTTGAAGTCAAGGAGAGAGAACAAGAAAGATTGAGGGAGTGGGTTAGACACATGGATGCACAGGATTACATTACAATTGCATTACAACTGTTAAAAACTAGACAGTTGGTGCAAGTATAACGAACAATCGTGAGAAAAATATCAATAACTGTTCATACTCCAAATACTAACAGGGGATACACTTTTACTACCAAAAATAGAAACCTCTACCATCCATGTCACTATATAATAAACAAATCAGACTGGTGAATATTGTTTCACCAATTGTTACTTCTGAGTAACTGCCTTTCTAACATGATTTCTAACATATTTTTCTTTGTCAATCTTTTTTTTAAAATTGAAGAATCAGTCAGAAAAACATCCATTATTACCATTTGTCTTCGTTTTGAAAATTAAACACAGCAAGCAAAATAAAATTGCACAAAACACAAGGCAAACATAAAAAAAATGCACACTTTATGCTTTAAGCAGTTGAGGCAACAGAAATTGTAACAATATTTACAGTAGGTCAATGTATTGTGGAAGGGGATAACAAACCTTATTGAACTGATTGCTGCAGTTTTTTAAAAAGTGAGAACTGATTTTGCTCCACCTAGATATTTTCTTCCTCAGTTGAAAAAAAAATGCTGTCTACATATTCTTTGTACATTCTATTTGTGTCCACACAATAATGTAAAAATAACTAAAAACTAGTTTTGTACCCATTCATGTTACTGACTTATTGATAATTCTTTTCAATATTTGTTAAATGTTCCTGGACCTATTTCTTTTTAGTACTATTTTTTTAGTTTTTTGTTGCCCATACATTGGTGTTGTTCTTTAGTCTCTTCACATAGTTACCCAATTACCAATACTACATGAACAAAACTAAAAGGCCACATTGGGTCTGGACTACAAAACAATAATGACATAATATAGTTTTATATTGGGACAAATATCATATTGATTATTAATATTGCTGCTTATTTCTCAAATCAGCACAAACAGGATATCTTACAGATGTATGTGTCCAATATTTTTGTCTTTTTAGATGATAAAC
Organism: Ostorhinchus rueppellii; assembly: GCA_030068375.1. NCBI lineage: Eukaryota > Metazoa > Chordata > Actinopteri > Kurtiformes > Apogonidae > Ostorhinchus > Ostorhinchus rueppellii. The sequence continues at coordinate 139,129 of JAQQZY010000029.1, forward strand.
AATATTTCCTTTTTAAGTTTAATGGAATAGTTTTCTTCCAAAGTGAGATGTGAAGAAAGTAGATGGTTAGTTGTGGTAGAAAAAAAAAAAAAATTACAGCCAGAGCATGAAAAGTATTTTATAAATTTAGAGGTAGAACATTTAAAATCATAGTAATGGATAACAAAAGTTAAAAAAAAAAAAAAAAAAAAATCAGTGTTGAGAGAAATAAAGTAAAAAAAACCAAAAACATTTCTGAGACATTTTGGAAGCAAATCTATAAAACTAGCCAAAGCCATGCAATGCTGTTTAATTCCAATATAACTGACATTTGTTATTGTTGTTTTGTATCTCAGACCCCTGTTAGAAAAGAAACACTTGAATTCAATGTGTCCTAGTACTTTTATCCATATCGTGTATGCTAATTATGAGGCTAAGGACATGTTTTCTATTTTCTGTTAAGTTTTGCAGATGATTGCATTCTGTTTTTATTTACATTTTACATGGTACTGTGGTTTTACATATTCCTTGAGTAGATCTGTTCTTTCCCAGCCAGTCTTAAAAAAAAAAAAAAAGAAGTCAATTATTATCACAAACACACAGCCTCTCCTCCCTGTTAACCTCTTTTTATTGCTCTCTTTGTGGCATTCATCCTCTGCCTCCTGACTACCATGTCATTTTCTGTCTCTCCATTCATATAACCTAACTTCAGGCTTTCTCTCTCAGTGCTTTTTCATTTGAGTTATATCAGACTTCTAATTTTCTGCACTTCTTTTTTAGCCTCTGGATCATATCACTCAGCTTCATTCTCTCTTTCTGGACCATGTCTCTTCAGTGCCTATGGATACCCACGAGTACTTGAAATATTGATGTGGGCAGTCCTCACCATGCCTCTGTTTAGTTGTAATGAGGGCAGTCGATAGAGGATTGTGTGACTCCAAAAAAAAAAAAAAATGTTTTCATACTTCTCCTGGCTTGCAAAAAGGGAGCGCTTATGGCAGTCCACAAGGAAAAAAAAAATGCTGCAAAAAGAAAGCAGCTGCCAAAGAAAAGGCAGAAGGAGTGAAGCATGAAAGCTGGAATGACCTTCAAAAGAACAAATGCAGTTAATAATGCTTTGTTGATGTTACACAACAAAGCAATGATATGTAATAAAAGAAAGGCTGATCAGCAGTGATTCAAGTATTTTAAAGAGGAACTATGCAATATTTTACTGTTTTGGTTGTTTTTTGCTGTTTTTATAGCAATTATCTCTATGGAGCTTCCCCTACAGTTTTGAAGTACATATTCATGGTCTTCAAACAAATACCTAACGTTCCCCCTTCAACTATGTGCATTTGTTTTCAATGAAACCAGTCGTGATTCAGATGAAACAAGTTACACATAGACTATATAACGAATTACATACACCCCACAAAAAAAATAGATTTGACTGAGTAAATTCTGTGGTTACTAGTAAAAACGCACAGGCAGACAAAGGTCGATCTAGTAAATTAAAAAAACATACACCTAGGTGACACAAACAACCATGATTAGTAATGTCAGTTTGCATCATTTATGAAATTAGTTCATAAACAAGCAAACACTTTCACAACCAATAGCAATCATCAAGAACTCATAAATCCACTGAAATGCATAAAATATAGTGAATTTATCTGAGCAATACTTACAAGTGCAGCATCAACAACACCAAGTCTGCATCTGTCTTGCATGCTTCTCTTTCTTTCAGCTCTTGCCATTTTGCAAAGGCTTGACCAAGGCAGACTCTTGTATTGTTCCTCATTTGGTCACTCACTTTTTTCTTCTTCCTCCATCCGCAGACAATGGTCACCTCTTTCTTTTCTCTGGCAGCTGTGCTATGGTAAACGCCTGTGAAATGAAGGCATGGCTGGCTTGTAGGTAGCCGGTAGTACTTGGCTGGGGGTGTGTTTGTGTCGTAGTGCCATAAACCTTGTCATCACTCGCAAGAGACAAGGTCTCGGCTGGGACAGTTGCAGAGAACTTGCAATTGCTGTATTCGGCCCTAGGCAGTAATACAACATTTTCCCCCGAACAAGCCTTTTCATTACAGTTACAATTACTAATCTGTTTAATTAAGGTAAAAATCTTGCATTGTTCCCCTTTAAGTTATGATACTTTCAATTATTGATGTTTTCTCCAGTACTATATTTGTGTTGATTTGTGCACAATTGCAGAAAAGTTAATAAGGGAATCTTATTAAAATCATGAGTCATCTGCATGATTTTATTGGTCTTATTTCACTCCAGCTGCTTGTGATCTATGGGTTAGGTAAAAAAACAAACAAAAACCCCCCACTTTGATTCATAACCCATCACAAATCTGGAGGTTTTATTTAATTTGACTAATTTGACTTCTTTATACTGTACGTTCTTATGAGATTTCATATTTCTATGCTTACCTTGAATAGTTCAGAAATAGTCGACAGATCTCCCTGCAGAAAATTTTATTAAAAACATCCTTTTATGTTTTTTTCATGCATCTCCTGCAGCTCATTTAAACTAAACCAACACTTTTCAGAATGTAAACTTGCACCGTGCAGATTATTTGATGTTTTAAAAGCAGATTCTTGTAAATTTGTGCAAATGATTCCTCACGATAGCTTTGAAGATGACAATTACCTCCCATAATTTGCAAAGCTTTTTACTCGCAGGCACTATGCATTCGTTCACTCATCTATTTATTTGCACAGCCGAGATGATTCAGCCCCAGAGGTTAAGGCAGCAGCTGCAACCAACACAGCTGATAACTGAAGCTGGAACGGAAGTGCCTCAAGATACAGAAAAAGAAAAACTGGAGTTACTTACAATGTCTTGGATATTTTTTATAAAGTGGGCAATTTGATTCAATTTGAATCAATTCAATTGGATAAGATTTGATTAGATAGAACTTTATTGATCCTTTATTGAACCCTTAGGAAATTGAGGTTCAAATAGCAGCACTACGCCAGATATACGCACAAGAAATACCACAAAAAAATACTAAAACTAGAGAAGCACTTGGAGAGCGCAGACCTCTGCCAAGGCAGTGTTTGTACTTTCATCCACTAGATGGCGCTGAATGTACGGATCACCACTAAAATCGAATCATCTGTAGGATATCCCATTTCTGACAATCTGTGAAAATTTCATGAAAATCCGGCCATAACTTTTTGAGTTATCTTGCTAACAGACAGACAAACAGACAAACACTGGCAAAAACATAACCTCCTTGGCGGAGGTAATGATGACTACAAAAAAAATAGCAGTAAAAAATTGCAATTACACATTGGAAAAGTGCAAACAGAAACAAATTACAAAAGTACTGGACTCATTTTGTGATGCTGTTTGTGCATAGTAACTGTACTGTTAGGGAGACAAATCCAAAGCAACTGGTTGCTTCGGCCATCCCAGTGATTTGTTTACTGTTGCACAGCCTCATGAGTCATGTTTGAGAGCAACCACTTCTATGTTACGCCAGCAAACCCATAAGGCAGTGTTCACAGCCAGAAGCACTCGGTCCAAGAGCTGTCAGAGGCAGAGTGCGTGTGGGTGAACTGTACGTGTGAATACAGTGTCACTATGCATATGTGGATTCAGTTGTATATACACCATTTGCCGACAAAGGCATCCTGTAATTTAACATGAAGTACCCAAACAGTGAGTCATGTGTGAATGACTGCTGTTCTTGGCAGGCGGCTCCAGTCACTCCCCCATTAGACGCCAAAACTGCAGTGCTACTCCTGGGGTAGCTGACACGAACTGTTCGTCGCCATTAAATTAACTTAATTAACTTGATTCTCAAAATGGCAATAGGACACAGAATTTGCTAATTAAGGAAGCCTGCGAGAATTTGTTTGGAGTAAATCCGAACAGGTGCATAGACAGTAACAGCTTATATCAGCTAAAATGTCGGCTTTCATTGTATCAGTCACAAGCACGAGGATAGGTTTCATTATTGGTATCCTTATAAACATTCAAGCATCAGTTAATGAAATATACAGTGCTTTTAGATCTTCTATTGCCTCCAGTTATTTTTTCTCCTGTACCCTATCGCTGTCCGTACCCTAAAAATGTCTAACACATAGCTACTATTTATTTATATTTAACCTTTATTTAACCAGATCCCATTGAGATTGAGAGCTCTTTTACAAGGATGGCTTCGACAAGAGGTCAAGCAGCACACACCATACCAAAATGAAAAATAATTGCATAATAACACAAAATAATAACAAGATTTTGACAAAAAAAAAAAAAAAAAAAAATTAAAGTATAATGTAGTTCAGGTCACCAGCAATTTTTCAAGGTGCAAGATCTGGTCAAGGTCAGCAAACAATGTAAAAACACAGGCATTGCCCAAAGAATGGTCTCTGTCTGGTCAATAAAATGGCACTAAAATCTTGTAGTAGTTCTGGTATTTTCAGCTTTGATTAAAGAGTAAAAAAATTAAAAAGCATCTACACAGCTATTCCTATTAACTGAATGTCAGGAAGCAGCATGTGAAGACCCTAACCCTAACCTGCAGGCAGCTTACATAGAAACTGATTCCACAGTTGCAATTGTAACTCATGTATTTTCCTTAGCAACCTAAAAATATTTTTATACTTCATATTGCACCAGAAAACCTAACATCAGTGTTGACGTATTCAATTTTATGCCATATTATATGCCCTACAGTGAGATAGTAGGGTGTACATAGTATTCACTGTTTGGTAACTACGATAGATCCAACATTGTGACCCCTAAAGGACCTAAAGTGGTTTGGAAATTATATTATTATACTTTTCTGTTGTATTTATATGGGTTGACATATACAACCTGAATAAGTTCCAATCGATGAAATGCTGCTGCTTCATGTCATATTAGAAATTGATCTATTGTTTTTAACCAGTTAGCAAGGTTACAAGGGCAAGTCACTACCTAAGATTAGCTAGCAAACAACCAAACAACAGTTCTACTGGTGTACTAGAAAAATCATTCACACTAGTGACTCACAACTCACTTGTTCTTGGCAGTTTTTGACACAAAATGTTCTAATGGCAGACTGTTCCTCATTTTTCCTTCTGGGTCCTCAAACTCATGCCGAGTAAAAAATAATGTGGGTTCAGTCCTGGTGTCTGTCATATAATGTGAAGCGAGTTAAGCACAATGTACAAACAACAGTATTAGATTCAACAATAAAATCTAGGTATTTTCAACACTTTTAGAAGATCATCATCTGAAGTGTTAATATCTGATTTCAGTAACTGCAAGTGTGTGTCATATTTCCTGGTGTAATTCAGAAAAACTTATAATAAAATTCCGTTAAACAATGAATTATTTCTTTCGATCAAAATGGTGCAGGGATTGTATTTTGAAATAGGAAAGGATGTGTTGCACCTGTGGGGCACAAATACACTTCATCCATTCACCCATGAGGCAACAGGGGCTTTCGCCCAGGGAGTAAATCACTATAGGAGCGCCATTGGATGTAGCAATCCCCAGTGATAGCAACATCAGAAAGATAGAACATGAGTAGCTTGAGAAATAACAAGGGCTGAGAGAGGAGATAGAGAAAATGTGGGGTGTGAAGGCAACAGTGGTTCCAGTAATGATCAGGGCACTAGGGGCAGTGACCCCCAAACTGGGAGGATGGCTCCAGCAGATACCAGGAAATACATCAGAGATCTCTGTC
>JAQQZY010000029.1:173819-197271 GCA_030068375.1 Ostorhinchus rueppellii
GCCCTGCAGAAGAATGATAATGACCGTCAGGTGTGCTGGGAGAGGGAAACATCTAAAACATGCAGGATGCCGGCCCTTGAGGACCAGGATTGGTGACCCCTGGCCTAAACTCACCTGCTCGTTTCCCTCCGTAGAAGTTCGTGTACTCTGTGCTGGTGATGTACCTGCAGAGATGTTGAAAAAAACCTGAATGAAGATGACACAACCAACTGAAACACTATTAAGTAAAAGAAAATGCAATGCTTTGTCAGACTTTAGTTAGCTAGCTAAGAGCTAACTCATCAGTAGACATACTATTAAGACGCTAACATGAGATGGCTAAGCTAATAACAAATGAGTTTCATCTGTCAAATTAACTGTTCGTGACAACGCCAATACTTACATTTTATCTTTTTGGTGCTGGCGCTTCCCCATTTTGAGTTTTTATGAAGCTCTGAAATGTTACCAACGATGAAAACACAGATTTTAGTAACTAACACACCGCCACTTGGCTCAGGTTGTCGGACTTCCTGTTTACGTTCTGAGTCTACGGTGCTCTGAACGGCAGCGTCGTCAGTATTGCATCACTTCACTGCCACCTACAGGATGATAGCGTTAAAACACTGTATTATACTGACCTTGAACACAACTGAGTATAATGTATTATGCCCTCACGATTTCCTTTCTTTTTAATAAAAAAAAAACGTCGTATATAAGTAACAAACATTTTAAAGGTCATAATGTGAAGGTCATAACCTGTGAGCTAATCATAGATAAATGACAAACACAAAGAATCTTATTTAATGATTTATATTGGACCTTTGGGGTTTATTAAAGGTGAAAATGTGCAATAAGACTTAAACTTTGCTTTTCAGCACATTTTTTTGAAGTAGTCTTTAATCAACAGTAATTATCTATTGGAAGGATCAGATCTATTGGCTGAGCTAAATCCTCTGTATCATGATCAGATTATTAGTTTGTGCATGTCTTTAATTACATTTATTTTATGTAATTAAAACAAAAACTAACTTGGATCAGAACCTTTTTTTTGTATACTTTTTTGTCTGCCCAACCACCCTCTATAAACTGAGTCAACATCTTGATGTTCATGGGGTGGACTGTCTCCCTATTAACCAACCCCTTTCCTCATGGATGTCAAGATGTGCCTTTATCTCCATGGATATCCCATATATATCCATCCCATTTCTTGGACACTATTCACTCAATATTTTTCTAGGAGACATGCAGCACACAGTTCGATGGCTGAATTAAAATTTTTGATTTTATTACAAATATTTTTAAAAATTTCTACTTAGAAAAGCCAGTTTCTCACCTGCAAGCCCTTGTTTTAACTCCAAATACTTATTCTGCAAAAACTCTTCCTAGTTGAAGTGTTTTGGCAGAGTAAGTATTTGGAGCATGACCATATGACTTAGCATTGCAAAATAACGCTAGTGACTTAAAGTATAACTTAATTCAAAATGATTATCTGAAAATAAAATTGCTTCTTCCAATACTTCCCTTTGAATAAGCAAGACAAACACAACAATTTAATTTATGAGTCTTTATTCTGTCTTGGCATTTAATTCATTAGAGGTTTACTTTACAATTACGGCTAATTGTTTATTCTGTTTAATGAGAACAAGGAGCAAATAAAAGAGGTTGGAGGCATGAACTGATCTGTTGTTAGTTGAGTGTAGTAATACATAACAGGAGGTACATTCAGATGATGTTCCACACCAATCGCATCCCCACAGCACAAACTGAACCCAAGAACAGAAAAACAGAATGATAAAAAAAGATAGTGTGTGGAGTGATGGGTTTTAGTTTACAAAAATAGAATCCAAAGCAGCCACAGCGACTGCGGCTACAAAACCTGAGTTTCACTTCTCTATCACTTATGTTTATTCAACCATAGATGGAGGAAAATCAAAAGAACTGATGTGTTAGTGATTACATAGAGGTTCACACTTGACTTCATGTTGCATGACGAACAGCTCAACAACAGGTGAATATTAATTTCCTTGGCACTTTGTCAGACGAAACCAGACTTCTGATGTGACGACAGTTGGGTTTCCTGCCAGCGATTGGTCGAACACAGTTTTAATTCAAGACAGAAGCAAAGGTGATGAAGGAAAGCACATACAGACAAAAACGGGATGAAGAGCCAGTCCATTACTGAATAGTAGTAGTTTGCTTGGAAAAGTGCAATAATATTTGTTTTTTTCTTACAGAGCAAATAAAGTTCACAACATTGTTCCCATTCAGAACAACTGAAGTCCGTATATAAATGGTAAACTGGTGGGCAGCGTTCGCTCAGTACCATCCTGGAAATCAAACATGTGTTTCTTCCATAAAACGTCTCCAGCTTCATAAACCAGTCTTATGTGTTGTAATGAAAAACAACATAAAAAAAAAAAAAAAAAAAAATCACCGCAAATCCATCATGGACACGCTGTCGTCTGTGATGGTCACATGTCCGGCGTGCTGAAAACACACAAAAACACACAGATGTGAATCAAATGTCTGTTCACATGGACAAAAATGTCACGCTACAGATGACCGTCACATGCTCAACAAAACCTCCGTCTCATTCCTTCAAACTCTGTCGGCTATTTTTTCTGGAAAGGCTGACATTTCCAAACCCTTCCTGTCCTTCTCCGTTTCCAATAATTTTCTCACACGTGTGTTGACAGCCAAACTGATCTTCATCTTCACTCTTGGACCAAATCACCTGCTCACATCATATTGGTGTTTAATAAAAAAAAAAAAAAAAATCATTATTAGCCCTTAATTACTCAGGTTCCTACTTTTTCTTGAATGTTTTGGAGTCTGAATATGAGCATAGGGTGGAGGATATTTACAATGAAATTAAGTTTACAAGACAAAACATGAAATATGTTGTATTCAAACAGTCGACAGTGAAATAAAAGTCCAAGTCAGTGTTGATATGTTGATTTGAATTGACATTTTCTGCATTGTCTAAATAATAAAATAATAATTAGAAGACCTTTGTCTTCAGGAAAGCATATCCATATGTTCCCTGGTTCTGTGCACGCTTCACCTGTTTTAACTGTTTTTGAACTGTTTTTATTTGCCTTACTTGGCATTTCCTAACTTCCCTTTTAATTATATTTATTGTACCTTTTTTGTAGCTAGAGGTGTGTACTGGCAAGAATATGGCAATATGATACAAATGACAATACTAAGATCACGATATAATATATCATGATACTGTTGAAAAGCAATTTTTTTTGTTTGTTTCTTTTTTAAGTGATCATTTCCTTGAAGAGTTGAATTACACCTGAAATATGCACAAATACTAAACACATTTTTATTTGATCACAACATTTTCCTTTGTTAAAACTTAAATTATGTTTTACAGTCATTAAAGTTTAAGATCCTGCTCAAATGTTCATATTCTATTAGTTCATAACTAACATCATAACAGTATTTTTGTGCGATCCCAACAAAGGAACTAGCATGTACTTCCCTGACAGTAAAAGGGCTTTTAGGATGCTTTAAATAACCATTATTTAATAAAACAGTGTTAAATAATAAATAAAACAAACAATAAAGAAAAACAAAAATGAACCTCAGCCATACCTGCATTTCAACATCTAAAAATATCAATACACTACTTTTTAATATCGATACAGTATCGTGAAATGAAATATCGCGATATATTGCATATTTTCTTACACCTACTTGTAGCACTTTCAGATTTTAACTAAAAATGTAAAGTGGATTATAAATAACATTTATCATTATTATTATTATTATTATTATTATTATTATTATTAACTTAGTGTGGGATGTAAAATCATGAAAATCTGTTTCTTACATACGATGTTCTTGTTTATTATTTGACTGGAGGTTTGGTTGACTTATGAAACTGCTGCAAACACTAGATTATTACAACAGTGTAAATGATCTCATACAGTTTCCATCTCTGAGGTTTTCAATAGATCTACCAAGTAAAAAAAACAAAACAAAATCATTTTACGTGGCTATTTTTTTTTTTTTTTTTTTTAACACTTGAATTGTCTTTTTTAGTGTACTTAACTGTTTTATACTTTTACTTTATACTCAAATGTTTAATTCATGTGTGTAACTCACTTGAGCACCTTAGAGAATGTAAAAAAACAAATTTCGTTGCACTATACAAGGGTATATTGAAATGACATTCTATTCTATTCTATTCCATTCTATTCTATTCACTCAGTTCTTCAGATGATCAGGATTACATTTACTACGTTGCTTCTGTAAAGAGACAGAATTTCAATACTTTTTAAACAGATCCAAAAAAAAAAAAAAAAAAAAGACTGATCCGTGTGAATGTGGACATCAGCACTTGCTACAAAATGTTAGTGTAAATATTCTTTACATTTTATGAATTCAGAAATCTGTTCCATCCAAACCAAGTTCTACAGTGTCAGGACTAGTGTTCAGAACCAGAGGTAAAGCACTGTTTTAATATAACATTAGGGATATTTACCTTCCATAGTTGTAATAAAAACTATCTTCTAACACAGAGGGAACCATCTGCATATATTGTTCCCAGAGAAGGTTGTACTTACGGTAAACAGCGGAGGGTCTTTGCTGTGAGGGTGGAATCCTTTCTGTTTACATGTGGAGATCTCATCTGTCCCTCGATCTGTCAACCTGAAGTAGCCGATTCTGAAGCAGACACAATCACAAGGTCACAACGAAGAAGAAATACGGTCCAACAAGGTCAGTGATGGGCTCAGTGGTCAGTCAGTGGTCAGTCAGTGATTAGGCAGTGGTCAGTTAAGTACTCCTGACTCAGCAAAGTGAAGGTGTCTTTGTTGTTGGTGATCGTCTTGCCAGGTGATTACTCTGTAAATGATGGTTGGTTTTTTGGTTTTCACCTTCACCTGCTGCTTCTTGGCCTATTCTAACCCGCTTCGGTTTAGAAAATGAAAAACACCTGAAGCCTGGGTCACAGAGTCAGGATCTAATGACAGAAAACAGGCCAGAACAAACATCTGAGCTGCTGTAATTCAAGGAAATATTTAAATATTTACCTTCAGCAGTGTTTCCCAACCGTTTTGAGCCACGGCACATATTTTACACTGGAAAAATCAGAAGCCACACCAGCAAACAAAAATGTCAAAGTGTATATTTATTGAAATATAATGCAAATGTGGGCCGGTTTAGATGAACAAAAAACTGGTATTCTTTTTTTTTGGGGGGGGGGTGGGGGTAGGGGTGAGCAAGCACATCGGGGTGCACGGCTGTTTGGAACAAGAAAGCTGAGAGGGGTGTGTCGGCAACCCCTCAGTTCACAGATGGAGGTCTGTTGTATTATAGTATTGGAGGCACCCCCCCCCCCACCCCACCCCACCCCCCACCCCAACCCAATACCTGGGGTTTGGGGTAACTTTTTAACCCACACATCACTAGTGAGAGGGGCTTTATCAACAGAACATACTGCATTGGGGCTGGTTCACATTCACTTTTATTTTGCAAATGGAAACAGGAGACTGTTGTTGTAGAGCGGATGTCGTATATATCTATATCACGCTGCTCGTTTCCAGTACCAGAGGTCTGGAACAAACTCCCAGAACGCCTCGGATCAGCTGAACCACAGAGTTTATTTAAATCCAGGTTAAAGACCCACCTGTTCTCAGCTGCTTGTGAATAGAGTTCTTACTCAGAAGTTTAGATCTGCACAGTTTCTTTTAAGCTTAAAGTTTATCTTTTTTTTTTAAAGGAATTTTACAATTTTAATGTCCATTTCAATTAAAAAAAAATGTTGTTTGAGATTTTTATGTTTTCATATTTTAAGTTTTAATGTTCTCTTCTTAAGCCTCTCTTGCGATGCTTTTATGTAAAGCACTTTGAACTGTCCTGTACATGAAATGTGCTATACAAATAAACTTGCCTCGCCTTACCAATCAGCTGAAACTGGATCATTTTCCACACCACACTAGTTGGGGAAACACTGACCTTAAGTATAACACAAATGTATTTAGATTCAAAAGGGCTTAAAACAGCAGTCGTGTCCTCCATGAGCAGCTCCTTCTACTTTAAACACTACATCTACATGATTGTTCCGTGTACTTTTTGTCTCTTTTACTGTTCTTCATGCTGTCTGTATGGCCCAGCTCCACCATCATGCATTTATTAACTATTAACCTTGTCTGGGTGGGTTTCCAGGTACCTGATTGGCCAGAGCTGGAGCAGGTGCAGCTGTAGTTTAATCAGTGTGTGGGTTCAGATTATACATTATATAATAAAGCAGAGCCAAAGGGTTTAAACAGTCTAAAGCTCCTCAATACTTGGAATAAATACTTGGATTTCTGTGGCTTATCTTTGTGTGTCATCATCAGAAACATGTGCTCAAACCAGCCCATCAGAGCTTCCAGTCAAGCCCATGGGATGAATTTTTGCAGGGAAAAAAATGACACTGAAGATATTAACAGTCGAGGGTTTAAAATTCATTTGAGTTCAAGGGTCAGTCCAATTTGACCTCAAGTGGGTCAGACCAACTTTAGGGTGGAAAAAGTAAAGTATATTTACAAACAATCCTTTCACAAAAAATGATAATAATCTAAACAACCATGAACAATCTGAAATTTCCTAAGAAAAATAAGTAAAGTAAGAAAATTTTACCAACATTCTGCCTGTTGCTAAATGTTTTGTATATTTTTATCTCCATGGTGGTCTGCAAGTTACATAAATGAGAAGCTGAGATATAATATTGTTCAAATTGCGCTTTTACTTTCTAAACTAAAACAAGAAAAATACTTAGTTATTATTTACAGGTTATTATGATATTACTTTACTGGTCCAGCCCACTTAAGATCATATTGGGCTGAATGTGGCCCCTGAACTAAAATGAGTTCGATACACTTGCTTTAGAGACTCACTCATTGAACTTGGGTGAACAGACAATGGCGATTGCCTCCGGTAGCATCATCTGGTACGAACAGTGAGTGTGGAGGTCGACGCTGGACAGGAAGGCCGTCTGCGTGGGGTGGGTCTGAAGAATGACACAGCACAAACGTGACCCATTATGATGACTTCAGAGAACGTCGGTTCACTGTGTATGACATTAACAGGGTTCCCACACATTTGAAAAGAACTGATTTAATTCAATGATGTTTCAAGGACTGATATTAAAAGCGTTCACAACCTTTAAAACCATGAGCAGAAATGGTTGAAGCCAATTACAGTACGAGAATAAAACACCAGCTTTTCATCCTTCACATAGACTAATTGACAGGAAGATTGACTTTTGTTCCATAAATACCTTTACATGTACTCAGAATGAAGACAGAAACTGGCTTTAAACTTGTCTTTTTATACTGCTGATATTTTTGACTTGTACTCCTACGTACCTGCATGTGTACAAATTATCTATCCATCCATCCATCCTTGGAAAAGTACAGAAAATGTCTTTGTTGTATTCCAAACAGTGGTGGATGAAGTACTCACTTTTTTCTTTTTTTTTTTTCTTTTTTTTACTTAAGTAAAAGTACAGATACAGGAGAAGAAAATGTACTTCAGAAAAAGTAAAAGCATCCAGGCAAAAATGTACTTCAGTGAAATTACAAACATAATCATTTTAAAATGTACTTAAAAAGTAAAAGTATTCGATCCAGATTCAACCATTATACTTAAAGTAAATATTGATGAAAAGTGATGGAATTGGACGTTTGGTAAATATACAAAGAAAGAACCAGCATTATAACTGACTGTTCAACTGATTTAGTACTGAGACTGTAAACAGAAGCATAACAAGCTCTGGTCTCAAACTGTAAAGAGGACCCACAACAAACAGAAACTTCAGACACAATAATCAACCCAATAGGTCAGACATTTCTAAACCTGAATATTATCAGTATTTATGATTCAACTTTAAAAGGAGCTGATTTTCAAAGTTTTCTGAATTGAGTCCCACTCTTTTAGGAGAGAAGATCAGTCCAGCTGTACCTCTACAGCTTGATTACGGTAATGTGTACAGTGCTTTCTGCGCATGGTAAAAGAATCAATTTAGAAAAAGAAAAAAAAACAGAAATACTGTGCAATGCAAACATAATTTGAAAAGTAGTGGAGTAAAAAGTACAGAAATCCGCTCTAAAATGTAGTGAAGTAAAAGTAAAAAGTACCCCTCCATAAATCTAGTTAAGTATAGAACAGATAGACTCGAAAAACACTCTGAGAGCGCAGACCTCCGCCAAGCTTATTGTGATTCCCATCCAACAGTCGTACTTTTTTAATGTTACATATGCCCTGTCATTGAATCAAATGTATCATTTATAGACAATACCTGTAATCTGATTACAGTAGTCGTGGCTCTTGTAAATTGTATTCCCAACCGTGACGATTTGCCGGGTGATGCCAATGTTTAACAAAAAAAAAAAAAAATTGCGATAAAATCCGGAATCTGGATCTGATCCAGATCAACCTTGGTGGTGTAATAGGAGACCATACCCTTAAGCAGTGTCTCTAAGTTCATGAACATCCATTACTAATCACCTGAAATATTGACCATCAAACTTTTATGCTCCCTTTACCGCAATGTAAACGAAAATTTCAAAGTGATCCAGAATGCAGGATTTCTTCCAGATCATCCTCAAAATTTTATCAGTTCTTCCTTGTGCCATTTCCAACAATTCCTGAAAATGAAATCAAAATCCGTCCATAACTTTTTGAGTTATGTTGCTAACAAACAAAGTCGGTAACAAACAAACGCACAGTAAAACATAACCTCCTTGGCGGAGGTAATAAAAAAAATTAACTTAGGCACAGTAACAAAGTACTTTTACTTTCTTACATCCACCACAGAACAGAACTGTTCAAACTTAACCTCTCCTTTCTGTACAAATAACAGAGATTCCAACAGTCCATGAGCCAATGGAGTGAATGAAAGAGTAAGAACAGATGGAGAGCAAAAAAAGTTGTGAAGCTGAATAATTAAACACTATGTTCTGGTCATTTTCACAGCAATTTGACTCAAACATAAACTCCTCCACACCATCGCAAAACTAGTGCTCTGGATAGAAATTCAACAGAAGCATGCGACAGAGAGGAGTCCGTGTGATTCATCTACAGTTTGGTCTCAGACTGAAGAGAAGTGAGATAAGAGCTGTTGTTTTTCCATTGCATCACGGACACACTGTGATTGGATGAACAAACTAACTCACACCCGAAGATCAACATCCAACAAACATTCACAGAAAAACAAGAGGATCTTAAAGAATCCATGCAGATGGTAGGGTCTCTGCAGGTAAACACCACACACTGACAGTGATGACTGAAGGGATTATTACTGAAACAATCTATACAGTGTTGTTTTAGGAAAATGTCACAGACTTAGCTTTTAAACGTATTATGAGCTCCGCACACACACAGCTTAAGGCGAGGGTGTGGTGTTACCTTCAACCACACAACTAACATTTAGTTCTCATGCTCTGAGCAGCAGCTCCATGTTCAGTTTTTGCTCTGTTCATTTAGTAAATTTCATTATAAACACAAGTCAGGGATGCAAAATCTTCAAGGATGAAAAAAAGTGACAAAGACTCAAACCCATGGAAAGGACTGAGGATGCAGGAAAATCACCTTAAAATATCAGTTTGAACGTGTAGATTTACAGTCCATTTTTTTACATCAGGATACTGATAAAAAGACCTAAACATAATCTTATCAAAGGTGATGACTCGGACCATACTGTTAAAGAGTATGACGCAGATTTAGAACTTTACTTCTAAATCTAAAAAGTCAATTGTCTGTTCACATTCTGCCTAGACTCATAATCTATGTAGTCAGGAGTAGAGGATCATTTCCAGTGGTGGTCATGTTGTCTGACTCCTTTGACATATATATGAAATGACTTCAGAACCAAGTTAACAAACTAAAAGTAAGAGGAAGGAGCAGAACAGAACCCACATAACTCTGCCTGGTTAAATTTCTGTTTTTGTCATGGATTGTGTCTTATTCCTATTTTTCACCTGAACCAAAGTCATGTTGGATCACCTTGGAGACTATTCAAGTTATATGGTTTTTCCTTTTTGTAATGGGTCTAGGTGGGTCTCAGTGGACTTATTCACCTATTTAGCAAGTTTCGTCATTCAGGTTTTTGTTCAATTTTTACCGACTATAGCTTTTCCAAAATATTGTACACCAATATGATAGTAACAAGCAGTGCCAGACACAACAAACCCCGCCCCTCACACGTATTGAAGCTAATTTTGGCATTGATCCAGCTGATGTCGTCATGTCTATGCGTGTGCTGATGTCAGCATAGACACAAACAGCAGAGAAAATTTTCAGCCATTATGAGTAAATGGGGGAAAAAAAGACTGTAAAAATTCATTAAAAATTTGAACTCCGACCTATATTTCCCAAAATGTAATCACATCTATTCTGGGTCCCTGGCAATCTATAAACTCAGTTTGGTATCAATTCAACCAATAGAAGTGTTAACATTCAAATAAACTGAACCAAAAACAACACCCATTGCCTCCCCTTTGGGGGGCGGGGTAATAATGGTATAAACTGCAATTTGTGTATTAGCAAAGTAGCATCATCAGAACATACATGAATGTAGCAGCGAACCAACCAATAACAGCAGAGTAGAACGTGATAGTGCTGATCCAAACCAGAAACCATGAATGCGTTATTTTTCTAAATGTCATGTCACCAAACTAAACACTATGACTGACTCACTATTTACCTTAGTGTTATAAAAAGAAAAAACTGCTTTTAATGGGACTCATTTATTTTTGGAAGTGAAAATTAAAGATTGAGATAAAAAAAAAAAAGATTGAGAAGACAGTAAGAAACATCACAAAAACCTGTCATCCTGATAGTTTCAGGAGAGGATTTTTGCTTTTAGACAACAGCTGGATTAAGTTCTGCAGCTGCTGACACATTTCTTCCATCACCCAGGAGAGAATTCTTTATTTGGCTGTACTGTGATGGGCTTTTGCATCATTACTCACATGTATCCAGCCCAGAGTTATGAGATCATACTGGTCTTGGATGAGAAAAAGCTCCTCCTCATTTTCTGTGTCACAATAGTCGGGTCCGCCACACTGCTTTGGTACGATGACGTGGGTCACGGTAAATGCATTTCTAGTCTGGAACAGAACAGAAAAGCATCACACTATTGGATTCCTTTAAATTATTCATAGTGTGCTCAGGGTCAGCCAAAGGACTAAACTAAAAGAACAGAGGGATGACAACGAAAATAAAACACATGGTCATGGTCCCAAAAGAGTGACTGTGAAGTTAAAACAGATACTGGCTTCTAAACACATCATACATGTCTAAGAAGGAAAATATGTAGAACTGAACTATGGATTTACACCATCAGCAGTTTGTGTTCAGGAAAGGAATCCTGACAATAACCTGGGGCTGGAATTATCACGACACTGCAACGTTACACAAACTACAGCAGATTAGCACCACTGGTTCCTGATACACAACAGAGCACAGGGGCAATCAAATATGAAGCTGATAACTTTAATTAATGATTGGCAAAACTACAGAACATAACTGAAACATTCTTCACTTATGTGGAGCATCATGATAAAGTTTCATCTTCTATTTGTGGGCTTTTGGTAAATAAGGTGACATTTCACTGGAAACAGAAGTGTGCTACTTTTAATCACAGGGTTTCCCCACCAGTATGACTTCAGTGCAACACCTACATATTTGTACAACACCTCAGATGAGGAACATGATTTTTTTTTCTCTGTATCTCCAAAGCGATAAATATCAACCTGAAGAGACAGTCTGTCTGCTGTTTGTGAGTTGATGAAATTAAAGAATACTTTGCGATTCTTTCAGTTGTTTTGTAATAATATAGGTTTTAAATTATGCAAAAATAAAACTATTTATAGTCACATAACAACAATAACAACAACAACCAAAAAAAACTCTACAACACTTAAAACCTCTACAACCCCTGAAAAAACCCTTGATCTGTTGCAGTTATAATTGTAGTGAAGGCCTTAAATGTGTTATGTGAGGTATAAATTCTGGTGGTTCTGAGGAGAGTGGCACAACCTTTAATGGTTTAACAAAGAACTGTCTGATAGAAGGATTAAGTAGTGAAAATATTTTAAAAATAGCACACACTTGCCCTGATGTTAATAGTTTAGGTGCAATAGCCTTCATGGTTTAATGTCTTAAAAACTAGTCCTCGTGTCTAGTTATATTTCATGACTGTGAGACCTATTTTTTTTGTTTGGTTTTTTTTTTGTTTTTTTTAGATTTCACTTAATTTTTTTACATTTGGTTGGGTGGTTGGCAGTATTTTTTTGTAGTGTGACAAACTCTGACCACATTTATTACTGGCACACAGTACCCAGACTGAGCCGACCAGTAAATGAGTGTCACATATTTTAAACAAAAGCCTGAGCAGATCTGGGACAGTGACAGAAGCGTCACATTATGTTCAACCCAGCAGAGGGAGGTCCTCTGATGGCGCACTTTCATTCACAATCTGCAAACTCCACATTCCTTTCATTTTCACAGGCTGATGAAAAAAAAACAAGCTGTAACAGCCATGTTGGGGGAAGAAATTCAAAGAAGCTAATATACCTTACTATTCATAAAACCTTTAAACATATGAAAAAAGCATTGCATTCAGATATGACAGTGATTCTGGTGCTTCTGCTTTGGCTCGTTGTGTTTGACAGTCTTACCAGTTTTCCACACAGGATGCCACAGGTTTCTACGGCTCGGCTGGTGTTGGCCTCGGCCAGTCTCAGAAAACTCCGGCACAGCTCAGCAGGAACCGCCAACTGCCGAAGGGCATCCACCATCGTATCTGCACCAACCATGAAACCAGTGAATGAACCACAGCTCTGAGGAAAAGGTCAGTTCTGTTAATGAATGGGGCATGGTGTAAACAGGAACTAAGTAGGTCAGGGGAGAGAAGTAAGCTGAGGGGAGTAAAGACCTTAAAGCAGGAGTAGGGCAGTATTTAACACCCTCCCCATGGGTCTCTAACATATTAACTCACTGTTGTTCCCGGGGCTGACCAGGGAGCCTGGTTTGAGTGAGCGGTCGAAGGTGGGCGGGGCACTCGCCGGGGTGCTGGCGGTAGCATTGGAGCGACTGTACTGGTTGTAGGCGGACAGGTCTCCGGGGCTCTGGGGCAGGGTGGGGGACACCTGTGGGGGGCCGTGGATGCCAGGGATGAGTGGTGTGTCGGGGGAAGGTACGGTGGGGGTGGCGAACTCTAAGAGCACACGCTGGCGTTCTTTCTCCAGCTCCTGACGACGGATCATCTCCTCAAAGGCACTGAACTGCTCCTGCTCCCGTTGGCGCCGCTGCATCTCAGCAACACGTTCACGCTCTGCGTCGAGGGCCCGTTGACGGGACTGTTCCTGGGCCAGCACCGCCTCCTCCGCCTTCTGAAGAACAAGACAGTGTGGAAATATGAGGTTCACTATTAAGGCGTCACACAGTTATTGACTTTGGAATAGTTCACACGAATATATGATACCAGTTGAATGACTCAGAAAAAGGCTACATTTCTACTAGTAGAGAATTTAGCTGAAAAAAACCCAACTTATTTTTCTATTTAGACCACCTGTGTGACTGTGTATGTGTAAACATTACGTTAGACTGCAGACTGATGTGTCTGCTGGGTAGACCAGAGGCCAGTGGGAACCTTTAACACCTGCAAATTTTAGTTCACACTGAATTGAAAAGTCCCAAGGTCTGGATCCGAAGAGGTAAGTTTCAAAGTTACCTTGCCTTTAGGCAGTAGGTATACTTTCAGACAATGAAACCCTTGATTACATGGTATATAGATGTCATGGTTTGGGTTAAAACATGCTCATTTACAGTGACACTACTAAAGTCCAAAACCCTGAAGGCAAATGTATCCTGACTATCATTAACATTAAACAGAAGACAAAAAATCCAGAAGAAAAAAAAACTGAGCAGTCAGAGGTCTGCTCAAACAGAAAAGGCAACTTACACACCATCTGTAAGTCAGTCCATTTCAGGTACAGGGCTAGTACAGCCCACATAGGTGTCACACAAAATTCTTTACAAAATAGCAGCGTGAAACGTATTGGATCAAACGCATGGAATGGAACACAAACATCCAACTGGTTTGGGTTTTTAAGGTGCTGCATGTTCTGCCAAACTAGTTTTATTGTATAAGCACGAGTATGAGTACGACAATGAGCTGATAAACACGTGTCCTCTGACACACTGCTGTTCAAGGTCACACTGATTGTTTTGCCTCCATTCATTCTGTTAATGAAGAAATCACTCCTTTCATTACAACCGTACTTTACTGTGTGTCATTAATGTTTTACCTCTATGTCTGGTTTCATTGAACACAGTGTTACAACATTGACTATTCAGACTTGTATTGTACATGTACATGGATACTGTGCAATAAAATATACGTAATATAATATAGAATATGACTAAGGTTAGAAACAAATCAGTGATCTTGTACAGTTTTATTTTCATTTGTTTTTAGAAATGGAATTGTATTTTTTTTTAATCCTTTTTTGCCAAGTATTAGTATTAATTAAAAATAGGAAGTTTACCTTTTTGACCATGTACTGTGCATACTCTACTTCAAACCTCTTCAATAGAGCTTTTTTCAGGATCTCTGCTTGAGGAAATGCTACATCCTTCAGTTTCTGTGGGAGATGGAAAATAAAACCAGGTTGAATCTCAAACATTTCATGCACAGTCAGTTGTACAAGAGTAAATCACAGTTTGAGCACCTTGAGTGTGTCCTTCTTCTCAGGAATGTTCGCTGTCTTGTAGTCTCGATGTTTGGGTAGTTTCTCAATAAACAGTCTGGGTAACAAAAAAAAAAAACAAAACACAGTTTATTACTAGGGAATATTTTTTTACATCTCCACAGTTTGAAATTTGTCATTTATATTAAATTACACTCTTCTGTACATACAGTTCACTGCAGGACTCATAACATTAAAATAAAGATATGTTGACAGCATTTTGACATTTATTCTGTGTCAAAGAATTCAACGATGAATAAATCCAAATCCTGACAAAAGAACTTTTTAAAGAGTTTTTTTTTGTTTTGTTTAAATGGTTCCACAGGAAAAAACAAGTTGGAGTGGAAGAAAATGTAAAGTACCTACATTAATACAGTAAATGTGGTTAAATTTGAGCCCAGTGCCCACCGGACCAATCTGCTGTATCAGATGAGTCAGTGTTAATACTTACGTTATGTACTTATTGTAGAGGACGAAGGCGTGCTCGATGTTGCCCTCCTCTGTGTAGACGTTTGCCATGCGGATCATCTCCATGCCAGAGCGGAAGTATCGGCGTGGCGGGACATCGTCGTTCACTTCCACGGAGCTTCCCTTCTTGGTGAGAGCGCGGACCCTCTCCTCTGGAGGCAGGCGGACATCAGTGTGGTCCGCCATCACCACAGCTGGACACTGAGGACTACATAGATTTACTACAACATGTGGACCAAGTCAACATATGGACTGAGTCAACATGTGGACTGGGCTGACATATGGACCTGGTCCACATCCTTGGTTAGATACAAGGATGAACTGATCAGATTTGGTCACCAGATGTTAAACATCAGACCTCATAAAACTCATCTTTGGCCTTGATTGATATTAACTGAGAAAACAGCATGAAAAATGTGAGATGTAAAGAATGGTCTTAGACACAGGGACATTTGGACATGTCCAAAACATCAGGATAAAAACATGTCATATCAACTGATAGTGATTATTATCAGAGTTAATGTCTCATTTCATTCAACTTTCAAGACTCAGTTTTGGTCCTGCGTAAAGTAAACCACACGGTTAGACATCATAACCAACTTTCTAAGCATTTATATTATATTTTTTGTCAAATAATAACATTCTCCACAAACCTAAGGAAGACTTTGACATTTGCAACATTTTTTCTTCACCATCTATTTCTGCCTGGTTTATTCCCTGGTTTTGTGACTTTAACCTTTAGACCTCAGGAGACAATCCTGAATCTGTGGATCAGGATATTTGAAAAGTGTTGACTTTGAAGGTCTGGTTAGTAGGATTCTGCTTTGTGTGTGTGTTTGATCAAATGAAGACAAATGTGTGGAGGTTTCATCAGCATGCTGAGTAATAGTCAGACTTGTATTGATTCAGCCATGCTGGTTTCTTGGCCTCCTGACAGCGTCAGATTCCTCCCAGCATGTAAAGAGAGGCCTAATGGAAGCAGTTTATCTAAGGGGGTGTGGCATGATAAAGTAAAAAAAAAAAAAAAACAGAGGCAGAGGTAAGTAATTATATTCACTTACTTCCAACATGTTCAACTTCTGACTCCTAGAATTCCTCTGCATTTTAAATAGTTTTTGTTTTATTAACTCATCTATGACAGTCAAAATAGTTTGTTTGAGTTGTAGAGCAAACAAGGAGTTATAGGACATCTTTAGTTTTCAGAAACTGACATTTTTCACAATTTTCTGACACTTTATAGATCAAACAATTTCTCAAATAAAGGAAAAGATAATCAACAAGCTATTTGATGATTAAAATATTAGTTTGTTGAATTGCTACTGTCCACCAGACATTGGCTTTTTCAGTAAATTTAGACCTTAATTGAAGTCATATCTAAATCCTACTTTTGAACATTAGCTTATCCTTTAGATTTTACAATAACCAACACCTAACATGAATATTTATTAGTGAATGGTTCAGTTTTTCTGAAAAATTATTTTGTCGATGATACAGCTCTAAATAACGAGAACTAATATTTAGGGTCAACTGTTCAGGTTGAAGGTGAAGAGGACATTTAAGTCAGGATGGAATGGGTGAAGAAAAGACAGGAGTAATGCGGACAATACTGACAAAACTGTAAGAGTTATAGGAAAGGTGTAGAAGACAGTCTGGAAACAACTGTACTGATGACTGATGAGGCGGAAGTAAAAATGTGGAGATTTCCTTTGAGAGTGACAGGATTAGAGGTTCAGAGAGACAGATCAGGTTGGGACAATTGGGGGGAAAGTGAGACCCCAAACTGAGATGGTTTGGACATGGACAGAGGATGGACAATGAATGTACATGTAGAAAAATGGGGAATTTGTTCTCTACCAAGCAGGAGGCAAAAAGGAGGAACAAAGACAAGATTTATGGATGTGATTCAGGGGGACTTTAAGGTAGAAAATGAAGGCGATCTCAAAATGTAAGTGCCAAAAGTAATATGAGTAGTAGCTCCAACCTACAAGTAACATGTTCAAACTGCTTCTTTAGTCAATAACTTGAATAGAATAGAATAGATTTGTCATTTGCAGAGATATATCGCAGTATAGGTATATTGGAATTCTTGTGAGTTTCCGTGAGTCACAGGGTTAAAAAAAAAAAAAAAAAGCCATGAACAAAACACAGCCAAAATATATAAAAACAGTTATTTCAGACAGACACAAATACACAGTTGTAAAATACAGTACTGTATCAGGAAAAAAACAAAAACAAAACGTCTACAAATACAGTTTTACATTTAATTTGGACTGCACATTACAGAAACATAGTATCTACAAAATATTGCCATCAGTAAACACTTTAACGTTTCAAGGAAAAGTTGATTATTTTGATGGTAATACACACGTGATCTTCAAGTAATAGTAAACACTGCATGTAAAACGTTTTCCAAATGAATTTCACTATAGTAAAATATCTCATTGTTTCCTGCATATCACTGATGCCTAATGGCCGTCATTTCAAAAGACTGACTAAATATTAGAAATGTTAGAAATAAAAGTTAGAACATGACAGGGTGTTTATTGCTGTATTTAATTTCATAATATAACTGATTAGAATGTTGGTGCCTCAGGAACCAACAAGTGACATGTAAAAGAAACAGTCTGATGATAAACGCTGGGCCTTCTGCCGTGAAGATGAACATTTCACTTCATTCAGAACCTTGTGTTCCGCCACCAGGCAGTGGTTCTCATAAGAATGTAAGTATTCGTCTGTGGGTTCTAAACGCAGCTCTATCACTGGTCTCATCAGTGTTTTGTCCAGGGCGTCGCGTTAGCTGCGTTAACTTTAGCTAATGTAGCAAAAGCAGTTTGTGTCACTGACAGGAGTTAGAAACGGTTAAAAAGACGGCTGTCTGAGCTTCAATCTTACCTGGTAGAGTTGGAAACTTGAAGCTCCACTGACCTACATAAAGCTGGAATAAAGCCCTAGCAAATTCCACTGTCAAATAGATGAGTTCAATGAGCTGCTACTGCTGCGCCTACATCATCTGTACACTTCCGCAATCACAACGACTTCCGGTTGACGAATGAACTGCGCGGTGACACAACGACGCCCCGCCCACTAATCACTGATCGATAGATGTCGAACATATTACGACTTGCTGTCACGACTTTTGCTAAATAACTTTTAATTTCTTGTCATGACACCATTACGTTCAGATAAGTCTTACTTTGGAACATGATGAGAAGCATTACATACAGAAAGTGAGAATATCTTGTGAAAATCTAAGTGTAGGGTCGCGACACTTGTTGAGTTTTTTGGGTTTTTTTTAACAACCATAAGATATTTTTTACATTTATACTCCACGTCTCATGTGAATAAATTCATAGTGTGGTCTGTCATATGGAGACTCATCTTCTAAATATACCATCTACGATAGATCAGCAATACCAATAAAAAATTAATAACATACAAAACAAAACGATAAACAGCATATATTTTCCATCCAAGAGGTGTTCAAAATTCAATTCCGACATCAGTGGCTCGTTGGTCTAGGGGTATGATTCTCGCTTTGGGTGCGAGAGGTCCCGGGTTCAAATCCCGGACGAGCCCTACTTTTATGCAGATCTCTAGAGAAGGATTTGTTTGTCAGATATGTTTCCGTCCAGCAGTGGAGGACGTGATCATGGTGTGAAGAAGCATAGCATTAGTAATACGGTTTTGGTATGGAGTTGGAATTATTAAGACCATGTTGATTTGAGTTGCAAATTATTGGTAGTTATTTCCGTTCTGACCACAGCAGACTGTAACACCAACAACACCTAGCCTACAAGATCAAATATAACATAACCCAATGACAGGTAACTGAGATAAATGAGATAATCACCATTATTTCGGCTGCTCCTGTCAGTGGTACAAGCTTATCAGTTATTAATAATAATAATAATAATAATAATAATAATAATAATAATAATAATAATAATAATAATAATAATAATAATAATAATAATTTTCACATTGTGCAATTCCACCCAACGGCCGCACGAGGGAGCACGAGCCGTTTGAACGCATCGCCGGCGTCTACGTCACTGCTAAAAATGACCCCACCGCATCCTCCACGCGTTGCTCTGCTGAGTGGATTTTCTTTGAATGGGAGGACGGTACAGAGGGGAGAAGAATCCCGTCTGACTGATAGGGAATAGGGTTATGTCCTTCGACTCACAGTGCACAGTTTGGTGGTTCTTGTTAGTTCTACGGTGAGTCGGAACTGGAGCCACGGCGCGGTTCAGAGTTGACGTCAAACCTCCTTCAGCATCATCGGGTAAGCTAACTACGGCTCATACGAAGACACATGCTAATGTATAGGGTGTACACTAGCTGGCCACTGACTCCGGCACAGCATTAGAAGGAACACACGATGCTGGTTGAGGTTTCCATCTCCAGTTAGCCTGTTAGCTAACACACTATCTGGAATACATAATGCTATATTAGCTAGCTAACTGAAGGGACACCAGGGGGTGCAAATGTTTGACCTCCCCATTTAGTCTTTGCTATCTTGTTATTGCTATTTTGTTGGAATTTGTTTAAAAACTTATGGAATTATATAGAAAGGGTAAGAGAGGCTGCATGTGCCCGTGTTGGAGTCATAGACCGGGTAACGTTAGCTTAACCTGTGCCGTTCACACATAAACCACCTTGTACCAGAGTAATGAAGCATAGAAG
This sequence comes from Ostorhinchus rueppellii, assembly GCA_030068375.1. Classification (NCBI taxonomy): domain Eukaryota; kingdom Metazoa; phylum Chordata; class Actinopteri; order Kurtiformes; family Apogonidae; genus Ostorhinchus; species Ostorhinchus rueppellii. The sequence goes on from JAQQZY010000029.1 coordinate 193,709, forward strand.
ACTTTTAAACATCCACTGGGACGACCGATGACATCCATCTGTATTGTCAATATATTCCTGGAATCTCAAAAACATTTTTAACCCCCCGGGCCAAAACAGTCTCATCTGGAACACGGATATAAAGATATAAAACCTGTTTTCAGAAAGGTTTTTTTTTATTTTTTTATGTAAGTTCACCACCATGATGCAACTTCTCGTGACAGGCACAGATAAAGAAGGGACAGTTATCGAAATTAGTAAAAACGTGTCTTTTATGTGTTTTATTTTCTCCAAACGGAGATTTTTTTTATCCAGGTAAGATGAGAAGTGTCAGAATCCAGAAATGCTTATACTGTATTATTCAGGTTTATGTTGGAAGTCCTCGTGGATGTTTAAAACTTTGTCTTTTGTTTCATTTTCTGATAAACTTTAATCTGTTGCTCTAACTTTAAAGGTGTGTCTTACATTTGGTATGTAGTGAAAATTAAGCAATCATGACAGTGTAGTCAGTTTGTTGAGTCGCAGCCGTTCTGCTTTTTTGAAAATGTTTTTTTTTTTCTATGGGAGTCATTATGAAACTAAATTGCTGTAAAGTCAGCATAATGGTACCGCCTTACTGTAACCTTGATTCTGGTGAAGAAACCCTTGTACTTCTGGGAAAACAGCCTACAGTGTTCATTGGGCTTTTAAAAAAACTGAGGAGGTCATGGGATTTGAAGGTTTTATTTCCGAGAAAAAAACTCAAGCAGATATTTTTTCTTTTTAATCGGAAAGCTGTAAAAGTTGACCCCATGTATGCCTAAAAGAAACTGGAGGTGTGCTTGTAAGTTTTCTTGCCTGGCTGGAAAACATTAATTCATTCTTTTATTCATTTTCTGAACCGTCTAATCCTGATGCCAGAGCCTGTCCCATCTGACTGAAAAACAATAGCATGAAACCTATTAACATGAGATAAATGTGTCACCATAGAAGCAGTCTTTGGTCTCTGGACTGTCTGGGCTTGGCTGTAATTACTATGTCACTTCTTATAATGGCTGTGTTGGTCAGAATGTACAGAGATTTTTTTTTTTTTTTTTACAAAAGTAAGCATGAGACCATAAACCTAGTGTAGTCACTAAAACTCTAACCAAGGTCTTGAGCTGTTAAGACTGGACTAGATCCACACCAAGGGTAATATGTCAGTCAGGGTTTTCACAATATCACACAAAAATATGACTGTTAAAACCAAACCACTGTCCTTATTTAACTGTGAAATAACCATCTTTAAGGTGATTAAACAGAAAGGCAATATATGTATACTTTTCTGTTGAAGTATCTAAAGCAGGGGTGGGCAACTTTGGTCCTCAAGGGCTGGTATCCTGCATGTTTTAGATATTTCCATCTTACAGCACACCTGGTTCAATTGATGATCATCAAACTCTGCTGAAGCCTGGCAACAATGTAATGGCTTCCAGGTATGCTGGATATCTAAAACATGGAGAATACTGGCCCTTTGAGTATCGGAGTTGCCCTGCCCTGATCTAAGGGTTCTCATTGACTGAAATTTCTTTAGTCTAATGAGGTTTTTGTAGCCAGACTATACATCGTGGATCGAATAAACCTAGACATGAATGCACGCTGAAAAGATAACACCATATACATCTGTCACACAAATCAACTGTACAACAATCCAACTTCCAAAACAATGAAAGTAGACCACATTTGTCCATATTGTCTATCTGTTCCATCGTAGGTGTAAACACAGAAGCCAAAGCAGTTTATATGCGTGTACAGAAAACAATCCAGAGAACAAGACGAGGAGATTATGGACCTGGGTTTGGCTTCCAAGAGGGTAATTTAGCATGGCAGTTTTACAGAAAATGGTTGGAGTTAGTATTTTTAGCTACATAAATGTTTCTTGCTGCATTCCTTTTGGTTATTTAGAAGTAAGTCACATTGTGTGTCATGCTAAAGTTCAGATTCTGTCAGAAGTTTGTCCAGCAGTCTCTGTCAATGCAAGATCATGATGACTGTCTGTGAATGTCCCTCACTGTGTGGTGTCAGAAAAACTTTTGAAGACATGTGATGAGCATTTTTAAGTTGTGTAGTGTCAAAGAAAAGAAATGTCTCTTTGGGTAATGCCTAATGTTGAAATGTATCTGAACAGATGCATAGGTTGGTGCAGTAACAGTCCAAATGGGTTTCATGGTGGATCTGAGTGTGTATCTTCAGGACTGTGGACCTCTGTCATATTAGTTCTTTAGTTTTAAGGTTAATTGTTCTTTGTTGTTCTGTGAAGGGGGGGGTAGTACCCTGACAATGTGTTCGTTGAACCAATGTGGTGCCCACAACTAGCACTATCTCATCTAATGACAGTTTTGGTGGATCATCTTGGCCTGAGAACTGAGTAAAACAATAATTAGTATCCTGAGGTAATGGTCAGTGAGTGGATTCACAGCTTAACGTGCAGGTATCCCTCCTTTATAAAGGAAGGAGGTATGAGGACACAGTCTGTTTCAGAATCAGATTACTTTGAATGGAGGAGGATCTGCTGCTGCCACTGTGTCTCCATTCAGAAAAGGTAACCCATAGCTTTGTTCTTCACAAATAGCCTGAGTCTTATGGAAACTGTGAGGAGTAGAGGACAGTAGGAAGAGACTTTACATAATGAGAACTGTCCCACATACGTGATGGTTTAATTATTCTGGCAGGGTGTTCCCTGACATCTGTAAAAGCTGTAAACAGGGCATGTTTGTTACACCACAGTCTTCATTAATCCAATATGGAGACCTCTCCTGCATGGTATTGTAACTTTTAATTTTTTGATTTTTTTTTTTTTTTTTTTTTTTGTGTTAAGTGCAAATAAACTAAACGAAATCTAAAAGTATTTATTCTGATTTTATCTCTATTATTGTTATTTTTTTTAAATAAAATTCCATATCCTGCAGTTTGGATATTGTGATTGGCCATATTATAATTTTGATCATATTCTGATCAGTTGTTGAGCCTGACTTAGATTTTATAAAGTCATCATCTGGTCCCTGAGTTATTAGAATGTTTTCATACAGTAAGTTGTATACTCTGATAGGTCTTGCTTTTATTAGACGTTACTTTGGAATGAGAAGACAAAACAAAAGCTTTCTATCAACACTTTCATGAGTCTTGACTTTATCTTGGTGGTGTTTGTTGTCATTTTTATTCCCTGCACTAACTAGTTGAACAAGGTTTATTTTCTACAATGTCAAGGGCAGTTCTGAATGGTTGCAATTCCTAGAGTTTGTGCTGTGTTGTCATAGTGTGAGTAATTTTCATGTCACGGATGCAGTACTTGTGTACACACCTTCATTCATTAAATACTTAATTAACATTGAGTGACGTTCATTTAAACAATTTTTGAGCCGTTTGGTTTAGTTTGTTTAGACTACAGTCTACATCTACTGACACACTAGATGTTGTATTTATCATAAATTAGAGAGTACTTCTGTTGTCCTGCATTTGTCACATGTGCCCTTACTACCTCATTAATTGTTCTCACACAAACCTAAGAGCTTCTTGTTATCTCCTCTTTAGTTCTGTCAGAAAAATGCACGATTCTCTCATATATA
>JAQQZY010000029.1:201452-216926 GCA_030068375.1 Ostorhinchus rueppellii
TAGCAACAGCCACCTCTGATTTTACAAAGACTGCGTGGAATCTGAAAAAAATGATCTCTACACATTTGCTACACTCTCGCTGACTCAGAAATGAGGCCCAATGTCCAAAAAACCGGAGTGTCACTTTAAGTTTCTACTTTTGCACATTTCCCATTACACTGGTATATTAATCCTCGTCAACTGCAGATGGAAGTCCATGTTGATGTGTTTATAGTCTATGTTGTATTAAAGCTGAATGAGACAAGATCAGGAAAAAAATGGCTGTGTACTGCTTTTATCATTACCACCTTCCTCTTTTTATCATTCAGGAATGTGTGTCCTTCACCACAGCCCGCAAAGACTATGCAACTGTCGACATTTAATGTTTCTTCTCTATAACAGTCACAGGGGCTGCAGCACTGAGTAAAACTGCCTTAAAAAGCCGTTTCTGTTCCTACAGGTGTAAGCCGATGCAGCGATTCCCAAACTGTTTGGATTATGAAATGAGTCTTTACCTTCCTAACTTTGTTTACCAATAGACGTTAGCATTTTAACAGGAAAAAACAGTGAGTTGATAATAAAATCAGTGGTTTATCTGGTGCTGTGTAACCACCCATTGTGTTGTAATCTCACCCATGTCCCCCCCTCCTGTCCCCCCACCCCCAGTGTGGGGCTTTTCTTTCCTGAGTGTGACAGTGGTCAACCTGTTCGCCCTCACTGGAGTCTTCATCGTGCCTCTGATGAAGTCACGTTTCATGAAACACACTCTGACCTTTTTCATCGCTCTTGCTGTCGGTACTCTGTTCTCCACTGCCATCCTCCAGCTCCTCCCAGAGGTTTGACATCATTTCCCACATCCTACCTTTGCGCAAGCATATCATCAGTTTATCCACTGTAGCGTCACATGGCTGTTGACTAAAATAGCATACCTTTGGCCCAGCGCTTCTTTCTTTCCTACCTTTGTTTTCCTGCTGGGGTTTTCTTGGGTACTAATAAACTCCATTGAGAGGTCATGATCTACCCTTATACTTCAATACTGATCCTGTGGCAGTTTGTGCCTATGTGTATGTCTGCTCATTCCCAGACAATTACATCAAGACCAGCTATATTCTATACATCTATCCACCCATACATGCATTTTTGATAAAACGCAAACCAGTGCAAATGTCAAACTATAAAACGCAGTACCAAATTACTGCTAAATGTTAGCTAACCCCTCTTTAATATTACATAACCTCAAGTTTCTATAAATGTAAGACCGTGAGTTATATAATATAAGAAAAATATCTATAAAGGCCAAATCTGTTGTTTTGTCCCAGGCCATAAATGCGTTCATTTCATTTTAAAATGGGTATGCATAAGAATTGACTTGCTTTTGGTGCCTCAAGTGGCCATTATAAGAACTGCAGGTGTTGGATGTGGGTTGATTTCATTTTTCAGGGGGTCATGGCTCTAGAAATCAAATGCATCAGTCCGTCTTGTAAGCAGCGCTCCTTCTGCTCTGTTGGCTTTTCAAAGATCATTTGGCCCCTTTTTATGTGTCCAATGATGATCTTTACCCAGAGGCCTTTGCAGTGGTGCAGATTCACCTGAGTGGTTGAGGACAAAGTGTGTGTGTCTGAAGAGGTGGTCTTAATTACCTCCTGTCTTTTTGATTGAATATATGGGGTTTCTTTCACCTGTTGATTTGTTCTTTTTTCTTTGCTAAAACTTGCAGGTATCTTTGAAATCTATGATTTTCAGGTTGATTTCACTAAATTCTTCTTTTCAGGGATTTCTCTTGGTGTTGTGTATGTTTTATTTCTTTCATGGGTGATTAATCTGGAAACACTTGATCTGCTAACTCTGTGGTGTTTCCTCTTCCTTTTCTCTATGAATCAGTGTGGGGTTATGGGATCCTCTGTGTCACACTCATCTCTTTGTGTTCGCTGGTCGGGGCCAGCGTGGTGCCCTTCATGAAGAAAACCTTTTACAAGCGGCTGCTGCTCTACTTCATTGCCCTGGCCATTGGCACGCTGTACTCCAACGCCCTGTTTCAGCTGATCCCAGAGGTAGAGACCATGATGCTTTGCTGTGACTCATTTATCTGCTGCAGATCCCTCACAGTACCTCAGTGTTTGGTTGCTATGCAGCATCTGGGAAGAGCAGTAAAAAAAAAAAAAAAAAAGTCTTAGATAATATCTGGAGTTTTGCTCAAGGTGTCAAAGAATATTTTTATGCACTTGCAGTCCAGCTCTTGTTTTATTAAAATGTAATATCACTAAGTGCTGAAAAAACTATAGCGAGAAGCTTAATATTCTTAATATATATTAGAAGTGAAGGTTGATTAGTAGTGAGAAAAGAACATCTGCCAATATCACAAGCCCATTTTTGCTGCAGAGATGTTGAAATAGAAGCCTAGCCTATAGGGGTGAGAGAAAGACAAAATAAAAGAACCTGTGTTTGTCATAAAAAGTGATGCTTAATCTGTAGAGAACATTTTATGGCAGGATGGAGCACAAGGTGAGGTACAAATAGCAGCCAAAAACAAAACTAATGCATGGACAGATGATGATGATAATAATAGCCTCATGAAGTAATTAAGAACATTTCACGTGTAACTTCAAAAGATGATGTATAATTAAACTCAAAAATGAAGAAAAGAAAGAGCACAGATCACCAGTTTGATTCAACGTGGATTTTCTCTCAACAGTCCAATCACTGTGGACAGACTCACTTGGCTTTTGTCTTTTCTGTCTGTACCATTGCTGGACAAATTACAGCTGTATAGTTCACAAACTAACTCTTATGCTAAAATGACATACACCTGCCCTAATGACAGTTTTGTCCATATTAGCTTGGTGACCAGTTACCGCTGAACCTGTCTGGGCTATACAGAAGAAAATATGACGAACCACAAAGGCCCCAGATTGCTTTCAAATCGAAAAGCACACAGTGCCACAACTCAGGTCCTTGTGGAAACCCCACAGAAATATGTGGATAAACATTAAAACGGGTCACTGAACTCATCGTGACAACCCTCTGACAGTAACGGGACATGTTCACCTGTAGAAAAGACAAATCCACAACCTGATGTGGTCATTTAAGAGCCAAGACCACTGTAATCCATTTTCTTCAGCCTCAGTAATGTTAAAGTCGGTCAGAAACTCCACATAACAGGATTGAATGACCTTGTCATGTTGTAAACATCATAACCTGCACAAACAGCAGCAGTAAGGAATAACAGTAATAGTGATGACACTATGTAACACAGTATAACACAGTGACACTAGTGTATTAATGAAACAGGGATCAGAGTCCAGAGTTCCCTGTATTCCATATAAACATGATGTAATGACTGGAATGATCCCAGAGAGCATAAAGTATAGCTTTTCATTCAGTCATTTTTGGAGTAATTCTGGAATAAGGGTATTATTATTAGTATGTGAACATATTTAGTAAGAAATGTACTGTAAATATTCAGGAAAACAAGTTAATATTAACTTTGTGGACATTTGAATAGAGTTTAATGTTTACATGTAGTGTTTGAATGCATCATGGAATCTGCTGGTATAATGTAGACACAGATTTGATTAAATGTCCCTGAATCCAAACCAATCCAGTTTATTTCTATAGCACATTTAAACAACAAGAATGTTTCCAAAGTGCTGCACATCATAAAACAGTAAAACAATTATGACTAAAAACAATAAATAAATATGTAAAACTACAACGCTTTAAGTAAAACAATAAAATCAAATAGTTAAAAGTATTAAAATCAATAAAAATAGACAGGAAAATAAAATAAATATGTAAATAAATAAAATAACACAGAGGACCACACAACTTGCGCTGTGTTAAAAGCCAGAGTATAAAAGTGGGTCTTAAGATGAGACTTAAAACACTCCACCATGGGCGCTGTTTGGACATAGAGGGGGCAGGGCGTTCCAGAGACTGGGGCCGCCCACAGAGAAAGCCCTGCCCCCCCTAGTTTTAAGTCTAGTCCTAGGCACCACGAGCTGGTGAATGTACCGTTCAGTATGATGATATCAGAGTATGATCTGTCTAAAGCATATCATCATCATCATCATCATCGACTTAGCTGTGCCATCCTGTTTTCAGATTGTTACTGCAATTATTGATTAGATCAGATTTGATTAGATTAGATCCAACTTTATGGATCGTTTGTGCAGAGCCCTCAGGAAATTGGGGGAATTGCTGTGGTATAAAGTGTCACGATAGTAAGTGCAAATATTCCGTTTAATTTCCGTCTTATTATGATTAATAATGACACAATATTCTTATTATCTCTGATAAGCTACAACCATGATTAGACGTGTATAATTTCTGTTAACATTGTCTCCTTTTCTGTCCAACAGGCCTTTGGCTTCGACCCCATGGTGGATTTCTATGTGTCAAAGTCTGCTGTCGTCTTTGGAGGGTTCTACCTCTTCTTCTTCACTGAAAAGGTCCTCAAAGTGCTTCTCAAACAGAAAAATGGGGTGAGTGCATACAGCATGGAGGCCAGTTGGATAGAAATGAACTGTAGTTGGATCCATAACACACATGAATGTATCCGAGTGTTATATTGACAGAGCTCCAAGGGTATGTTCTTGATTTGCACCATTTTAAGGTGCTTGAAAATAACACAACCCCCAAGTTTTTATATGAAAATATTCAGGACAATCTCAGCTTTATATAATATGAAGCCTATTTTCATCCGAGTTCACTGTAGAAAGCAATATTTCAGCTATTTCAGATTTGTGAAAACATTCAAATCTGTCGTGAAAACACACCTTCACTCATGTGGATGAAGTGTTTTGGTGTTGAAATGGGTTTAACCAAGTCTGAGCTTCACAAAAACAGTGGAATATATTAATAAAATAATAGATGTTGTTATAGCATCATTCTATTTTCATTAAATGTCTCTAAATGTGAGATAAATTAGGCTGAATAATGACTTTATATTACAGATCAACATTCATTAGATGTGTTTTAAATCAGCCTTTTATACATTTACTGAGCATACTATAAAAACTTCCTATATATTTATTAGTTTTACGTGTGTATTGTTCTGTGATTGGCTCTAAATCACATGGCACCTCAGTGGAAGGAGTAACAGAAAGATTCACTGAAGTATTTGAACCGCTTTTCTACAGTGGAAAATGAGAAAAATATTCATTAAACACAGTGAATCCTTGGTGAAAACAGGCCTTAGAGGCTTTTACAACTATCTCAGGTTTCAAATATGAATAAAGTGCATTTTATAAACCCGGAAGACATGACCAAATAAACACATAACATGCACAGGGTGGACAGGTGATTCATTGAATGTTATTACCATGTCGTTTTACCCAGGATGCACCTGCAGCTCAGATTTGTAGTCCATGAGCGGCAAGGGTTAAACCAGATCAACAGGATGTGTGATTTGCAGAGGATTTCGAGTTTGAAAAGCAACAAAACTAATGGTGCTAATGTGTTTTCTGTCGAGTGGTTTTCAGGGTGACGCAGACACACCTTCACCTGTGTTATCGATACCACAGGCTAAAGTTCACAGAAAAGAACGGACTGAAACCAAACACACACTGCTAATCAGTGAGCTTTAACCAACTCAAATGTAAGACTGATATGTGTACAATATCATCTCAATCTGTTGACTTTGGAAACAATTGAAAAAAATCCAACGGGCAATGATGGAAACCATCTCGGTTTACTCTGTGTGGTGTTAAGACACCTCATGTTAAGTTTAATTAAGGGTGAAACGGCAAAGTACTGCTGATAGAACGGATCAGTTACAGCATTCACTATATTCTCTGGTGTTAATGTAGCTTTCAAATTTTGATGAAGTTCATGGTTTATTTAAGTCCCTGTACTGTGAAAACTAATTTTATTCTTGTTCAGCACATAATGATAGTCAAAAGGAAAAGATATTTTAGGTAACTTCGTGTTTCATTCCTTTCAGTTCACGCTCTATTGTTCATTACAATTCTTATATTATTAAATATTTAATCTTTGTGTTTTTGGAAATTGACTGTTATTTTAATCAATAAGTTCATTCACTCACATAAATGATTGCAGCAGGAACTGAAAAGGTCTTTCTTGGGTGTTATGTCATTTTAACAAAATGAATTCCTGTTATACACACTGCCCAGCCCCAAAAAAAAGTCGCACATGAGATATTTGACTGCACCACCTTTGGTTTTGGTAATAGATGTTCACTGGATTTAACTCGGCAAATAGTTCAGATTCTTCCATGTGTGAATACTGCAGTGGTTAATAATGTTTGAGCTGGAACAGGTAATTGAACTCTAACTGCAGTGAGTGTCCTCATGTCATGTATGGATGTATGGATGGATGGAAGGAACCAGGACTGATCAGGTTTATGACAGAATGGTTCAGGGAGAATGAGACATTATTTCCACACATGGATTAACCAACAGAAAGTCCAGACTCTAATTCAGGATGTGATGAAGACTTGATGTACCAGCCTGCTTCTACATCATCAATAATCAGAAATTAATGCAACTATGGGTGAAAAAATACTATGGACCTTATCGTGACACTACATAAGCATTATGTGGCAAAAAAAGATGTCACTGTTTCAAAACCAAAGGTGGTGCAGTCAAATATTGTATGTCTCTTTTATTTTTTTGTCTGTGCAGTGTAGTTTTAGCAGTAGTCTTGGTTTTTATGAATTATTATTTTTATTGTTATTTATTCATTAATTAATTGCAATTTTTACCCCAAACTGTGAAAAGTTCAGGGGGAAAACACCAACACCGTTTCCCTCTGCAGCCCTGTCATGTTCATGTGATATTTGTTTCCATCATGGCAGACTGTCAGTAAGATGGTGAAAGTAGCTTTGGAACCGTTTCTAATCAGTGCCTGAACCTTGACAGGGGGCGGTTATCTTGTCCTGGGTTATCTTGTGTTGTCTTCACCTCATATGTCTTTCTAAATTCCCCTCTCACTTTGGCTCCTGCTTTTACCGTTGGGAGGCAGTATTTAAGTGGTTAAAGTGAGTAGCCTGACATGTTCCAGGTTGGGTTGTTTTTGGCTCTCAGCCACTTGAGATCAGTCCATGTTTATTCTTCGTATTTGCCTGTTTAAGTCCAGTGGTGCCAAGATAAACTACATGTACCGTACCGGGCAAAGGTCTAAGACTATGACTGCACATACTCATTCATATATAGGTGTAACTGCAAATATGTGAACAGTAATGAAAACAAAAAAGCATTTCACAAAAAAGATATGAATATTAGAAAGGATATCTGGATGGAAAAAAGGATAAAAAACCATAAAGGGCACAGACAAACCAAGAGATATGAAGTCACCTGCGAAGCTTCTCTCTTCTGATTTTGTGCATTTCAATACTGTCGACACACAAGACACATCTACTGCAAACCTGCGAAAACACCAAAGCGAAAGGCTGTCGAAGACTTTTGAACAGTACTGTGTGTTTGAAGGTTTTCCACACATGCTCATGAAAACTTGATACAAGTCACTTTTCTTTGACTTGAACCCGTGTCTGTTTTAGGTCCCGTGTCTGTTTTTGTCCTTCTAGTGCAGGGGTGTCAAACTCGTGTTAGTTCAGGGGCCACACACAGCCCAGTACAACCTGAAGTGGGACGGATCATTAAAATAATAACATAATAATATATCAATAATTTCAAACTCCAAAATGTGTATGTCTTACATGTATGTTTTAGAGTGAAAAAAGTAAAATTATAATATCAAAATGTTTACATCTATAAACTATCCTTTAAAAACCTGTGAAAAACGTGAACAACCATCAACAAAAGGAAATTTATTAAGAAAAAAGTGCAATTTTAACAATTCATGCCATAATTTGGCATCAGTTTCTGATTTTCACATATTCAGTATAACTGACAATTACAGTGGATCAAAAAAATAAATAAAATGTAATAACAGGCTGAATTTTGGAAAAATTGCACTTAGTTCTCTTAAGACATTTCAGGTTGTTCACATTTTTTGTCAAAGGCCAGTCTGTAAATGTAAAAGTTTTTGTGTAATTTTACTTTTTTTTTTTTTTTTTTTAACACTAAAACAAAGAAGTATTTGTTGTTTTTCATTTTTTATACTTTATTATGATGGTATTTTACTGGTATGACCCACGTTGGATTGAATTGACCTAAAATAATTTTAACGTCCTTGATTCTTCATATCTTCAGTGTAATTTTTGTATTTCACGAATTCATCCTGCGGGCTGGACTGGACCCTTTGGTGAGCCAGTTTTGGGCCCCGGGCCGCATGTTTGGCACCCCTGTTCTAGTGTATAATGAGTCCCATATCTGATCGTGTCAGAGCTGTAGAAAACCCCTCAGTAAATTCATCACTGTGTGTTTTGGTGGTGTCCTGCTGTTCTGTCATCCTTCATGCTGTTCATCCTCAGTGTGTTTCCAGGAAGAACCAGTAACAGCACACAAAAGCGATGCGACGGTTTCCCAGTAAACGTCTCATAAATGACTGCTTGAGTCAAGGTTCAATGGTTTCTAACCAAAAAAAAAAAGAGCTTAGAAAACGTAACATTTTTTCCAATAATTGTTTACACTGAATGTTTTTTTTGTCAATAGTCTACATAATATGCACATAATATTGGGGGGGCGGGGCTTAGAACACTGGAGAGTCCGCTTGTGACCGAAGGGCCACCAGTTCGATTCCATGGACTGGCAGAAAGAGGTATCTTTTTTTTTTTTTTTTTTTTTTTCCACAAATGTTTTTTTTTTTTTTATTGTTTTAACATAGATTCATTAGATACAATTGAATATTTTATCGCAGAGGTTTTACATGGATGATGCACCAAAAACAAAACAAACAAACAAACAAAAAAAAGACTAACTGTAAAATCCAAGAAACAGTAAAAGCAGACAAACTACAATGACATAACAGAAAAACAAAATAAAAACTAGAACAAAAATAGCCTCTCAGGTGGCATTAGTGTTCGGTCATATCGGACGTCCCAGTACCTCCACCATCTTCCAGAAAGGCTAAGAATAGATCCCAGACCTCTTCAAATCTCCTGTATTTACCTTTCACTATGTAGGTTATTTTCTCCATGGCCATATTCATTACCATTTCTTTTAGGACTGGCTGAAAAAGTTATTGGCTGATGTGCCGTTGAGCAAGGCACTTAACCCCTCATTTGCTCCCCAGACGCCTGCAATGGCAAACCCACTGTTCCTAGTTGGCAGTGTGTGGTGTGTTCCTGCATGTTCTAGAGGTTGAATTTCAGTGTGTGGTTAAATGTACTGTACACTGACGATAAAGGATCGTAAAAATATATACTACCCCTGTCAATAGTCACATTTTCTTTCATTTCACAGATTTAAAGGATATTAAGTTAATACATATACATCTTAATTTTTTTTTCTCTATATAAATGTCAGAAAATACCTTTTTTTTTTTTTTTTCTTTTTTTTTTTTTTAAAGAAATGCACACAATTGAATTCCAGACTAAAAAGTGAAATTTGGGGGAAAACAAGTGAATGTATGCAAGTCCAAATGTCATAGTATGTTCATGAAACTTGGCTGTAGATACACGTGTACCTGTTCAGGTCCTGTTCAGATCTGGTTCATTTTGGTGTTGATTTACACGGTTTCCTGGGTCATAGATGAAGGGCAAAGCGGCCTGTTGAGGAAGCCTTTTAGTGCAGCTCATTTCATTGATAAATTCATCAACAGTGATAGTAGCGCCCTCTGGTGGTTCTTCTGCCGTCAGACATAATCCAGCCTCTTAACACATGGTGATCCAATTACATTTCCTCTTTGACCTACATTGGTGCTGAAGTCACTTAAATTCAGGTCCATCTTTGAACTCCTGCAGAGCTGCAACACAGGATCTTAGAGAACTCTGTAGAAGTGTAGTTGTGCGGTGCAGGTCATGGTACCAGCGCTGGTGTTCCGGTCCCAGGAGTTCTGTGATCCGCATAAATATTCTCTGCGACCTTGGAAGATTCTAGTCATTTTTCAGTCCAGTTTTCAGTGACGTTGAAACTTAAGGGCGTGACTTTTTATTGATCGCTTTTTTTTTTTTTTTTTTTTACAGCGTTCACCCTGTGCTGTTTTTAAGGATGAAGTGAGGAGGCAGTATGAGGTTAAAGGTCAGAGGTCAGAGCAGATCAGTACAGTGGAAAAAAACTGCATAGCAACAGATTAAAAGGACGTACAGTAGCGAAGGCCTCTACAGAGCTGACGGTGCTAAAATACTGAGTTTGAACCTGAGGCAGAGCATCAGTGCCTTCAAACTGAAACTGAAGCCCTCATCTCCACCTTCTGTTACTGAAGTCCAGCTGAACAGTGCAGACATCACATACAGAGGATGGAAAACTCCGATAAAGACAGTCTGTCATTTTTACATGTGTGGGGGGGGGGGTTATTTGGACATTGGATTTTTTTTTTTTTAGTATCTGTTCCAACTGTGCTGTTTATTTGTGGGGGTTTGACAACATCATCACGTTAGAACTGAGTCATAAGGCCATAAATTGTATTTAATACAACTTTTCCCAATAATTGAATGACAGATCATCTTTTCATTCCTCTTTAAGGCTGAATTTTGTTCCTGTTGAATCAACCTGAGTAGTTTTAAATTATTGCACTGCAAAAAAAAAAAATCTTACCAAGCATATTTTTCTCATTTCTAGTCAAAATATCTCATCAGACTTAAAATATGACATAATCACCTAAAGAGTAACTTGTCAGTGAGAAAATCTTATTCCAAGATCATTTTCACTTGTTTCATTGGCAGATTTGTTTGCTTGAATTAAGCCAAAAATCTGACAATGGAATAAGGTCAAATGTTCTTGGTAAGATTTCTAGAAATAAGATGTTCAAGATCTGTTGTCTAAAAATAAGTTGTTATATCTCACTGAAAAAATATTCTTTTAGTGATTATGTCTTATTTTAAGTGTGAGATATTTTGACGAGAATTGAGAAAATCACACTTTGTAGGATTTAGATTTTTGCAGTGTCATAATAAGAGTCAAAAAGATTTAAAACAAAAACACACACACACTTGAAATCCAAGGAGTTTGTGGTTTTACTGCAGTTTCATTTATTTACTTAATATTTGTGTTGATTTCCTTTATTTAAAAAAAAAAAAAAAAAGAGAAAACAGTAGATGTAAATGAATTTGTCACTGTTGAATTTGGCAGATGTTACATCTCTGTCCATCCCTCTAACATTTTTGTCCAAGTCTTCATAAGCCCCGCCTACTTTGTGACGTGTTTGTGTGTTTTTGTTTGTGTCAGAGCCACGGTCACAGCCATTACTCCGGGACAGACCACTACTCAACACCCCATAGTGACATGGAAGAAGGCGAGAAGGAGAAGCTGCAGCAGAACGGAGAGGCCAGTAGTCTGGCCCTGGGCAAAGTGGACGCAGGGGAGGGGGAGCTCATGCTCAGCCCTGCCCAGACCCCACAGGTAGGGGGGGGGATTACCATGGGTCCTCTATCCATTATGTACAGTAATTAATAATAATAATGTTACCAATACCAGTTACAAATAGAAACACTAATTTACAGTTATGATCTGTCCTGTTCAATGTGAAAACTGCCAAAAAATCTGTTAAATTCTATTATTGAATTGTACTTTAATTAATTTTATTGTCATTTTTAAAGTATTTTACTGTGGTTGGCTTTGACTGGACGTAAACATGCTCTGTAACTGGTATACCACAAATGCAGTATACTGTTTTTTTACTACATAACTACTGTGGTACAAATGTTTACCCTCCATTATGTCATTTAACCTTTGACATTTATGCACCAAACAAAAATATTTAATTTCACAATGTTTCACAAGAAGTAGTTTTACTTCTTTCTTTTTTTTTTTTTTTAATCTTCACTGTTAGTGTTTTTCTATTTGCTTATATTCCTATTTTTTGCTCATTTTATTTAATTATTGTTAGTCTATTCTTGTATTTTATTCTGTTTTTCTTTATTTTCCTGTACAGCACTTTGGTCCACTCTGGTTGTTTTAAAGTGCTTTATAAATAAAGTTGGATTGGATTAAAACACACAAGTAGAATGCTGAAAATGGGGGAAAAACAGAAATGGTGAATAATTGCATGTGTGGACCAGTAAGAGAACTGTGACTGAATTTCGACTGGAAGCTAATCGTTGGTGTATTAGACAGACACAGTGATGAAATGAAAAGCAGCATAAACAAGTGTAACGTCAGTTCCTGAATCGACGCTCAGGTAATTGGTATTGGAAAAAATGACTGAATCTAATGAGTAACACTTTTAAGCCCAATCATAATATTTTCTTGTAGCAGTTACTAAACATTTGGTTAGATCTGCCCCTTGGATCCGTTGATATCCAGGACTATGTGGAAGCTTCTCCTCATTATCAGCAGTAACTTTATGGACATTTGAATATGAGCAGATCGAACCCTATGTGGATGATGTGCGTTGTTTGTCTGGTCTTTTTTACCTTGGGGGGGTTCCTCCCTCTGTTTTATTCTTCCAGGACTCCCAGAGTCCAGATGGGGGAGGGCGGTCTGGAAGCAGCGGTGGGGGCTGTTACTGGCTGAAGGGGACGACGTACTCAGACATCGGAACACTGGCCTGGATGATCACGCTGAGCGACGGTCTACACAACTTTATCGACGGCCTGGCCATCGGCGCATCCTTCACAGCCTCCGTGTTCCAAGGCATCAGCACGTCTGTGGCCATCCTGTGTGAGGAGTTTCCTCATGAGCTGGGTCAGAAAAACACCACTTAATAATGAGTTTTGTCCCCCTCCCCCTGTTTGGGGAATGTCTACCATAGATGAGCAGATGTTCTTCAGGTCACTGTGTCATACATGTTCATACATGTTCTCTCTTCCAGGTGACTTTGTGATTCTTCTGAATGCTGGCATGAGCATACAACAGGCTCTGTTCTTCAACTTCCTGTCAGCATGTTGCTGTTATCTGGGCATGGGCTTCGGCATCCTGGCTGGAAACAGCTTCTCCCCCAACTGGATCTTCGCCTTGGCAGGAGGAATGTTCCTCTACATCGCTCTGGCAGACATGGTCAGTTACAGCAACAGAAGAAACACTGCTTAAGTCCTGCAGCCTGTGGTCGACGGCTTTTAGTGTCATAAAATCATATGAGGTGGCTTAAACATGTAGTTATAAGTGGGATTAGTTTGTAGCATTAGTTAACTATTAGTTGTTAGTGTCATCTGAGGTTGACTGAGGGTGTTTTCATTCTGTGTCCTAGACAAGTACCTAAACTAGTCCAGTCTCATGTCCATCCTGAAGTATAAAACACACTGTCAGTCCAGTGTCCACGTGGGTTTGATCCATATGTGATGAGCATAGTTTCATGTCCCATTTTACTGTTGCATCAGAGCCCACGGACCCTCAGGGGAAGTGGTTCTAACAGCTGTTAGTAGTCAGCTGTTACCTGTAGTACCTGGTACTGTCTGGTAGTACAGGGGTATCTGAGGGTCTCTGTCTGTCGTCTCTTTTTGTTGTAGTTCCCTGAGATGAATGAAGTGAGTCGTGAGGATGAGGAGGCGGGTGGCAAAAGTTTCCTTCTAACCTTCGCCATCCAGAACGCCGGTCTGCTGACGGGCTTCTCCATCATGCTCCTCCTCACCTGTTACTCTGGACAGATCCAGCTGGGTTAACAGTGGACTCGTCCGGACCGACACCAGCTGCTTTGGGCTCATGGATCCGGCCCATTGGACGCTGAAGGGAAGGTCTCACTCATACTCTTTCTTGTCTCTCTTTGTCCCTCTCTTACTTTTGGGGGTTATTTCCGTTAATGACAGTTAAAGGAGGCTGGCGTTGGACTGGTGTGCGGCAGGAACGCACACATCTCATCGAAAAACATCAGCTGAACCCGCATTTGAAATGAAAGCGAGTGAAGGCGTCAGAGTCCGGCGCTGACGGACCCGTGGTGTGGTGTCATCCATATGCACTGCTGAGGCGCTGTGTTCGCTGTCTTCTGTCCTGTGCACGTCCTTCCTTTAGTGGACTTGACAGAGCTTCAGTCCAGGACCCTGTTGAGTGTCAGTAGAACCTCAGTGTTGTAGACGCTCCATCCTCAGCATCTGGAGGGAAAAGCACAATCAGGTAATAAGCAGCCCGCCCTTCTATTCTGCAGACTTCAAACCCCTCCTCCTCTTTTTTTATTCCATACCAAAAATCAAATCCTTAAGGACCTCAGCTGGAATCTTAATCAAGAAGAAAACCGACTTCCAGTAGGACTTTTCTGTCTTGTACGCGTGTTAATGTTATATTTTTTTATGTTTGACAAACCTGGCAAATGATCTGACTTTCAAAGACCAAATATGGGCAGAACCATTGAGACCGAAGGGCTACACACTGACCCTCTGGTTTATGAAGGGCACGTTTTAGGTTCCCTCCTCTGTGTGGACCTGTACTGGGCACGGGGTTAGAAAAGCCCCCGATGGAACCAGACGGAACCCGATTAAACCTGCGTCGGCTGTGAATCCACATCAGATGATATAAATGCAGTGTTTCTCCACATCTGAACCTCTGTGCCCTTCACATTTTAATTCCTTTAATTGTAGAAAAAGTGCAAATATCCTCATACATCTTCACACTTTATACATGCTCTTTTAAACATCAGACTTCAGACATGTTCCTCATACTTCACACATACTCTTCATGCATCCCATATAGAGTATTTTTTCCAAAATGATGGATTGTTGTCCAGTCCGAGCAGAACACTATAAACTAAACAGACACTTATCATGTGACACTCACTATCCACGCCATCATGTCATATAATCAAGAAACTAAGACACTGATACTGTATTGATTTCAGACAAACCTCTGATTCTGTTTTTCTTACTGTATGGTCAAAAGTATGTGGACACACTTATGTCGTTGCATTTATTTTGCCTTAGTTTATTATTTGTGGTTGTTTTTTTACACATTAACCTTCACTCTCTCAAAGTTGTTAAAGCTCTGTTGCTCAGATTTTTTTTTTTTTGTTTGTTTGTTTGTTTGTTTTTTGGCATCATAGAACAAGTGCAACATTCCATAATTCTGTATTAGATATTAATATTAGATGGAAAAACAGCAGTGACACAGTTCCATGTATGAACTGAACAGAGAAATGTCAGACAAAGGCTTGGACTTCCAGAGCAGAACTCCAGAACCTCACTGCAGCTCAGTGGGCCAACGCTTTAGTCGACTCCATTTTTATGAAAATACGCGTCATTGATCAGCTCCTCATTCAGGCACTCGGGTAGATTTGACTTGTTGTGTCAAATACTACATGTACATGTTTTAAAGCTCTTAAGCCTTGATGATGAAGAACCAACCCCCTGCATTCACTTAACACTGAGTGCTAATGTGTAAAAATTGGCATTTTCTGTTACTAGTTTTCAATTAAAACTCATGATCCATTTTGATGGAAACCCCTTCAGTATGAACAAGAACGACCAAGATCAGTTAAATGAAAAATAAAATCATTACACAACGTTAGTTATATCAAATAAAAGTAACGGAGAAGAAAGAATTTCCCAAAAAG
>JAQQZY010000029.1:411893-425547 GCA_030068375.1 Ostorhinchus rueppellii
CTGGGATAGGCTCCATGTGACCCCCGTGACCCTAGTGAGGATAAAGTGGGTATAGAAGATGAATGAATGAATGAATACAGTAAAATACAATAGAATACAGTAGAATACAATAGAGTTCAATACATCCATATCGTCACTCTTCAGGGACACTGAATGGGGATTCAGCCCAGAAGTATGCCCCAAAAATGCCAAATGTCCTCTTAAACTTGTGTTTGTCATCCAGAGGGTGGTGAAAGTCACAATGGTGATGAAGACAGCAGCGAGTCCGACGGGGATGAGCCCAGTCTGAGTCAGGAGCCCAAGACCCCACGGAACCCTTCGACAGGGGGGGGCAGCCAGCCCGGCAGCACCGTCCACAGACCCAGAGGTAGAAGCAGAAAACACAGACAATAACAACCCCACTGATGCCAACTAAGAACTTTAGCTGCTACATTTAGCTTCTTTTTTTTTTTTCTCAAAAAGCCCCTTGTAGCAAATTTAGCCGCTTTGAAATTTTGGTGATGACGTCATTTAGTAACGTCTAGGGACCGAAAACAGACTTCACCCATGTTAACATGTCATACTGTTTTTCCCTCAAAGGTGTTATATGTTATTATATGACAATTTTAATTGAATTCAACTCACTTTATAAATCATTACCCCTGGTTAATAATAATAAAAAAAGAATTAATTAAAATTCTTGATAGCTTTGATAAGATATTTAATGTATCATCTGACATTTTATGACAATCCAGATAAGAAATTATTTATATATGTATGTATATATGTACTTTTTTTCAAAACAAAGTTTGTACAAAATATAGAAAATGTATATGTACATATATTCTTCCTTGATTATATTTAATTTTTGCGTCTGTTTAGTCTCTCATGTTTTGTGTTTATTGTTTTATGCATTAAATGTTTGATGTATTTGTAACATGAGATTTGGAAGAAAAAAAAAAAAGACAGAAAATGAATACTCCCTCCCAACTCCTCTGATTTTGTTTTAATGTGTAAAAGTAGTGAAGGAAAAGTCATTGTAATTTTCTAGAGATAAAAAGGGATTTTTGAAAAGCAGCATGTAAATACTACAAAATATTTAAGAATTTCCAGAGACCTGAGAACTGTTGATGATTAGATTAGATTAGATTAGATTAGATTAGATTAGATTAGATTAGATTAGATTAGATTAGATTAGATTAGATTAGATACAACTTCATATCCTTCAGGAAATTGGGGTTCCAATAGCAGCACAACACCACATGTACAGTAAAATAAATATAAGAAAATAGTAATATAGTAATGATGAAAACTAAAAAGAAAGAATTAAAAAAAAAACTGTAGTGAAAAAAAACAGGGTGTTACACATTAGAAAGTACTAGTAAAAAATAACTAATAAATAACAGAGTAGTAATAATCAGTAGTATTAATAATATTTCTATATATGATCACAGAATAAAAGTTGTACTAAAGTGGTCCCAGCACTAGTATTCATAATGGTAAACGTAATAGTTAATATCAGTCATAGTGTGGTGTACTTGTGTGGTGTACTTGTGGGTATTTGCGTGCCTGTTCCTCATGTGTACAGGGTGTGTTGTAGGCCATTCTGGCAGAGCAGGAGCATCATGGTCCATGGACAGCAGCTCCGACGACTCCCACCGCTGGTCCGACACCCTCAGCATCGACGAGAAGGACGGCTTCGTGTTTGTGAACTACTCTGAGGGCCAACTGAAGGGCCCCCACCCCAGTGTGAGTCACCCAGGCCAGGGCTCCATGCCTCAGCCCCTGCAGCCTTCTGGGATGGAAGCCCGGACGTATAACCAGCTCCGAGCAGGTGAGAGACCCCCACCCAGTAGTACTGTACTTCAACTGTTTCAACCACAGCAGTATTACAGTACATTCTACAGTATTATAGTACTACAGTACATTCTACAGTGCAGTATTACAGTACATTGGATAGTAAAGTATTACAGTACATTGTAACTACAGTATTACAGTATTACAGTACATTCTACAGTATTACAGTACATTCTGCTGTATTACAGTATTACAGTACATGTTACAGTCTTACAGTATTACAGTACATTCTGCTGTATTACAGTACATTCTACAGTCTTACAGTATTACATTACATTCTACAGTACAGTATTACAGTACATTCTACAGTAGTATAGTATTAGAGTACATTCTACAGTACAGTATTACAGTACATTCTACAGTTTTACAGTACATTCTACAGTGCAGTATTACAGTACATTCTACAGTTTTACAGTACATTCTACAGTATTATAGTATTTCAGTACATTCTACAGTATTATAGTATTTCAGTACATTCTACAGTACACTATTACAGTACATTCTACAGTGCATTCTACAGTATTACAGTACATTGTAACTACAGTATTTCTACTGTTTAAACTACAGTAATGACAGTACAGATGGAAAACTTTGGCTCAGTGTTTGTTCATTAATTGGCTCTTTCTTTTTCCTATGTGTGTGTGTGTGTGTGTGTGTGTGTGTGTGTGTGTGTGTGTGTGTGTGTGTTGTTCATTAAGTTGTTAATTACTTTTTTTTTTTATCCCGGGGTCCCATGGGGTCTTTAAAAGTCTTACATTTAACTTGTGGAACCTGTGGAACTCTGCTGAAGTGCCTGTGTTGTTGTTCACGTGTTCCCAGGCTACAGATGGGAGCGTCAGCTGGTCTTCAGGAGTAAACTCACCATGCACACGGCATTCGATCGAAAGGACAACGCTCACCCGGCAGAGATCAGCTCACTCGCCATCTCCAAGTATGACATCCCAGTGTGTTACAGAACATTACATTTGTCCTGTTATGAGGCAGTTAGGAGCTGTTAAAGCAGCTCCATTGTCTTCAGTGACAACGAAACATTTTCAAGAACAAAGACAAAACCAGTTCCAGACCAGTACTCACACTGATGTAGTTATTGTTCTACTTTAAGGCTCCTTGGATACACACTTTGTTCTACTAACTAACATCCTATTTCCTATTACTTCCATAAGTTGGATGACCTGCCATGTTATAACCTGGTGCAGACAGAGTGTGAGTGCGGCTCTTTCATGGTTTGTCTGTGTTTGTGACGGAGCCAAAGCTCCACCCTTTGGTTCTGTTGACACTGCAGAGTAGACCCTGTTTGGTTTGTTCTGTAAATCCTGTCTTTTGTGTCTCAGGGACCACAGTAAGATCCTGGTGGGCGACGGTCGAGGCCGAGTGTTCAGTTGGTCGGTGAGTGACCAGCCGGGCCGGTCGGCCGCCGACCACTGGGTGAAGGACGAGGTGGTGGACAGCTGCTCCGGCTGCACCGTTCGCTTCTCCCTCACAGAGAGACGCCACCACTGCAGGAACTGTGGCCAACTCTTCTGTCAGAAGTAAGACCTGCTGCACTGTCACTGCTCTATTTATGTCTGGTATTGAACCCTCCCCTGTCTGGGGGAGCGGATTAGGCACACTTTGCATTTCCTGTTACTAAAGCGCGTTATTTTTCACAATAGAATTCAAAAGTTGTTCAGTTTTGCATTTTTTTACTCTGACCCAGCCACTAAAATCAGCACATTATAAACAACAGAAAATGACAAAACTAACACCCTTCACTGATGTGAGTAAAAAATGCACATGGACACATTTTAGCATTTAACATTTGACTCGAGCACAAAAAATAATAATACATTCAAACCAGTGCTGCTGTTAATTAACATGAACATTTTTTTAATTGTTTTTTTTTTTTTTTTTTTTTTTATGATTGCTTTTTGCTTTTTCCGTTTTTATTGTTACTGTTTTAATATTCTCTGTAAAGTGTCCTTGAGTGACCTGAAAGGCACTATTAAATTAAATGTACTATTATTATTATTATTATTATTATTATTATTATTATTATTATTGTGAATAAATGAATGAATATTTTTTATTTCAGTTACAAAAACACATACATATTAAGAACATACAATTAACACAATTTGTGACTGAAAAAGGCAGAAGCTGAAGCTGAGCCTCATTTCTGCTTTTCCTCCTCCCATCCTTACTCCAACTCTGTATCTGAAGTTGCACAAAAATAAAACATCAGCCAAAATGAATCTACATTCAGTTTCTTAAGTCACTTTGAGATCGTTGTACTTTCATAACCCATGAGAATTTCACAACTTAAAGCTTTTTATAAATTACCAACGAGTTACACAATTAATTTTTTTTTTTTTTTTTTAACGACACAATTTCAGTTTATCATGTGCCAGGCTGCAAAAAAAAAAAAAAGTCATCCAATTTTTATGTCTTATATTGATTTTTGGTTTGGTTTGTTTTGGTTTTTTGCAGCAAAAAAATCTAGTTTGTTTACATGACAAATATACCATTTAAACAGTTAAAAAAAAAAAAAAGACACGAGCGTAGGATCCACAGGTTCCAGATGTGGTCGTTTTATGCTGTTGCGTATTCATGCGTGTTCTACCACATTTGTCCAACAGTCACTGCAACAGCAACATGATTGTACGGCCATTGTATTCCAAAATTACCATCTCCCAAAATATTGGTCCTTTCAGCTTCCTGTTTTTACTAGTCTGTTCCTTGACTAAACTGCAGCAGTTGGCTCTTTCCAGTTTTTGTGTGAATCCCCGGACACACACACACACACACACACTTACTTGGCTTTTATAATATAGCTTTGGTTTTGTTGTTTATGGCTCAAGTTGATGAAATACAAAAAAATAAAAACTGTATGAAAAACATTGACATTTCTACAACACTGCACAGATGACGCGCTTTTAGCGATTTTGGGAAAAAACCCAAACACAGACAAATACAAAAAAAGTTCTGCAATAAAATATTTAAATCAATAACACATCAGATAAAGTAAGCAAAAAAATAAATAAATAAATAAATACATGTAGCACTTGGGCATGTTAAAAAAATACAGGAGACAGGATTAAAACTGATCTTACATTAGGTAAATGGTAGTAAAAAATAAAACTAAACAAAGTGACCAAACATCCACACTTTTACTGTTTCACATCTGAATTTTCAAATCTTTGTGGAGTTTTAAAACGTTTGTGGATGTTAAGACATTTTGAGAAGCTTTGGTAGTTTTGGATTCTCACTTCTCCTGAAAGACTGTGAGAGTTTTTCTTCGTTTTCTTTCTCGTTGTTCCGTTCAGGTGCAGTCGTTTCCAGTCGGAGATCAAGCGGCTGAAGATCTCATCCCCGGTTCGCGTCTGTCAGAACTGTTACTACAACCTGCAGCATGAGCGCAGCGTGGAGGACGGCTGCAGAAACTAAGACTCCGCCCTCCGCCTGGGGACTCCGCCCCCTGTGGGACCTCCTCTCATCTGCCTTGGATGTCTCCGCCTTCACGTCATCATGGAAACCCCTCCCTGTATCCTCCGTTTGTCTGCTCGCCTGTACTGTAACGGGCACGAGCGACGTCACTGCAGCAGGAATAAAAAAAAAAAAGAAAAGAAATGAAGATCAATCACTACTTTTACACACGGAGGAGAAAAAAAAAAAACGTCAATCAGCTGCCATTTCGCTTCAAGATCAAGAACAGGGAATCTCACCACAAACAGAAAACAAACTTGTTGATATTGTAAATATGTCCCATGGCCTTTTTAACTCTGAGGGAAGCCAACAGAACAAAACATAAGGTCAATGAGAAAAACCATCAAATAGCCTGTAATATAGCGTTGTGACTAACCACTCCTGGCTTTAAAAAACCCAACTGATTGTGTGTAGTCTGAAAACCACGCAGGGGAGGAAAGGATGTGAATGTTACGATTCTGTCTTTGACAAGAGTTTATCTGTACGTCTAGTTATGCAAAACAGTCCCTCTGTTTCATTTTCTCCATGTTTTTTTGTTGTTTACAGACATCGGATTAATTTAGTGCGTATTGCCATCACTGTCACAGAGATACTAGCACAATATTATGTCCACTTTCTGCCAAGATGATTTGATATATCAGTAAGTATGAAGATTTTTTATTTGCTTTTTCCTTTTTTTTATTAATACCCAGAAGACTGGAAGCATTTCACATTAATTTAAAAAAAAAAAAAAAAGAACTAAACCATATCATGTCTTTGTCAGAGCAGAGATTTTTAGTTTCTTATCGTCTTGAGGGTTCATGGTCTGTGGAAAGGATATGTAGATGTACAGTGTTGCACATGTACTTCCCATCATGCACCAGTCACAGGACATTGAGTTACTGTACAGCATCGGAGCAGCTTTCTGAATGCACTCACAAAGGGATACGTTATAGAAACTGTAGGTCTTTATTTTGTTTTAGTGTTTCACTCTAACCCTGCAGCGTTAGTACTGCACATGTGCACTCCACACACTTTATCGTCATAGAAATGTTCAGCAGCAGCAGCCAAGCACCGACGACCACGACTGAAAAAAAAAAAAAAACAACACTATTGAGAGTCATGGAAGCCCCAAAAACACCCTTCACTGTGGTGTTTATTCAGGCGCTCCACCCTTTTTTTTTTTTTTTTTTTTGTAATTGTATCTTTATTTAAAAAGGGCAGGAGCATGAACAAACACATCTGAAAGAACAATTCCCCTTCTCATTTATTTTTGATAAGTCCTTAAAAGAACTATTTACAAGGATCTGTAGGGGTCGCTGCTGCTTCTCAGAAATAAAAAAAAAAAAAAAAAAAATCACATACCCGTATTACAGAATGTGGATGTCGCTGAGCTCGTACAAAGTCTTGATAAATCTTCTCCAGCTGTTCCAAATTTGATCAAATTTATCTCTTTGGGTTCTTACTAAATAGGTTGATTTTTCCATTCTGAATATTTCTAGAATAATTCCAATCTGATCTTCTTGTGTGGGCGGGATCGGGTTCAACCATCTTCTCGTGACTGAGTTTGTGCTGGAAGCTAGGAGCACTTAGAGCAGCTTTCTATCCCTCCTACCTTCCAGAAAACAGACATGACCGAAGTAAAGGCTCTTAAAATCCTAAAGTATTTGAACCTTGAAGATCAGACAAAGTGAGGTCTGGATACTCTTCCAAAAAGGATTCGATTTTCGGACACGATGGTGGTTAGCCACAGTGGAGCCACACTGTCTCCAGCACGGCACCTCAGTCCGAACGTTTAGATCTTTCCTGGTACGGTGTCTAAAAATAGGCGCTCCATCCTTATATTCACAGAGTGGACGTCTGCCTTTAACCCGAGAACACTTTGGCTTTGAGAAGTAACACCATCACAATCGCTGGGTGATTTTTACCTGATAAAATATACCAAATAGATCAAAATATGACAAGAAAAGCACTCATAGCTCAGTGCCGTCATGTCCTATCTCACAATGATAAAGAAACCTTTAAAAAATTCCTGGATCCAGATGGTGATCCGGACCACCACCAAAATGTAATCACTTGTTCCTCGTCCCCTTTCTAACATTTCCTGAAAATTTCATCCAAACCTGCCCATAACGTTTTGAGTTATGTTGCTAACAAACAAACAAACAAACCATTGATTCCATAACCTTCTTGGTGGAGGTAATTATTCAATTATCCGGATCAGTCTTTGATATCTTTTAGAACCTTCTGGAAACATGTCCTGTATTTTTTTTCCAAGTGTCCTGACCATTCTGTGTGCAGTTTATGCACAAATGCTGAAAATGGTCCTATCTCACAATGTTATAGAATCCTTTAAAAAAATTCCTGGATCCAGACGGTGATCCGGATCAGCCCCAAAATTTAATCATCTCTTCCATATCCCATTTCTAACAATTCCTGAAAATTTCATCCAAATCCGTTTAGAATTTTTCAAGTTATATTGAACATAATCAAACAAACAAACACCGGCACAAACATAATTACAGTGGTTTTCTTTTATTTTCATCTGTGGCATGTCTAAGAAAATAAAAATAAAAATGTCATGGGAGGACCCTAAAAAAATGCTCCAAAATTACTGAAACATTAGGAATTGGAGAACAAAACATTCCGTTAAAAAAAATAAAATAATGATAGTGTAACCTTGGTCTTTGCTCCGCCCATTCCTGGGTCATGTGACACTTCCCTGGTGAAGGCACAGACTCCCTGACACTTAAACAAACACAGATTGAAAATCATGTAAATACATTTGCTCGGGTGAAAATCACCCGGCGATAGATAGGGTTAATCAGATCCACATGAACAGGAGGATTGGAGGAGCCGCTGGTGCACCTCCTTCAAGGTCACAGCATCTTCCTTTATTTAAAGCAGTTACTGAAAATATTTCTGAGCTGAAACTGCAAAAAAACAAAACATAATTTCTGATCATCTTTAAAACTCACTCAAACTGAGGCTTTTGTCTGTTGAGGAATTTAACTTGTAAATGTTAAACAAATGTAACAAAACCACACCCCCTTTAAATCAGCTGTTTTCATTTCAGGTCCATGTTTATTTACACCTGCACCGTGTTTTCTGTTTCCTCTGTTTGAGACACAAACTGCGATAATTCCAACTCTTATATCCGCTTTCAAGTATGTGAATATTCCTTTTGTTCATATTCATGTGGACGACAGCGATGGGCCTGGAGCTCACACCCACCCCTTAGAGCTGTTCCTTTTTACTGTTTTTTTATTTTTTATTTAACCAGGAAAAAAACTTGATTTCCAAAAAAAAAAAAAAAAAGGAAAACTGTCTTGCGCAGGACGGCAGCAGCAGAAGTTCCAGATTATAGACATTTCATCTAAACATTCACGCTAAAAATGATCAGAAAACAAGTTCTAAAACCTAAAACACAAAAATAAAAACACAGAAAACATTAATTAATTCTCTCATTAACCTTAGAATTATCTAAGTCATGCGGACAAAAGTATTGGGACACATTAAATCCAGGTGTTTCTTTTCTAACAGGGGTCTGGGATACAAAACAATAAAGACAATAGAGTCATAATATAGTTTTATATTATGGGATAAATATCATTTCATTGGTTTGGTTTAAAATCTTTGCTTCTCTCAACATTTTTTTTGCTTTACTATTATGTTTTTTTTATCCGTGACTATGATTTTAAATGTCCTACCTCTATATTTCTAAGATATTTTTCATGCTCTGACTGTAAATAATAATTTTCTACCATAATTAAGCATCTAATTTCTTCACATCTCACTGAGGAAGAAAAATCTCCCGTTAAACTTTAAGAAAATATTGATGTTATTAAACTATGTGGACAAAAGTATTGGGACGCATCATGTCTGCAGCTGTAGGATGTCCTGTTCATGATCTGACATAAACATCAATAGGACATTTATCCCATAATATAAAACTATATCATAACATTTGTCATTTTTGTTTTGTATCCCAGACCCCTGTTAGAGAAGAAACACCTGAATTAGACACGTCCACATACTTTTGACCTGGGTAATTATGCTACAAGGCGAATGAAATGGAAATAAGATAACCTGCTAGGAGTTAAATGAATCACTCTTTCTTTCTTTCTTTCTTTCTTTCTTTCTTTCTTTCTTTCTTTCTTTCTGTTTATCAAACATAATACAAAACAGGGGGAAATAATAATAATAACAATAATAATAATGAAACAAAAATAAATAAACAAAAATTGAACTAGAAAAGCACTCAGAGATCACTGTGTTTGTATTTTTTTTTAAGCTAGTGTTTGTACTTTCCTCCACTCGATGGTGTTGAATGACCTCATGCGGGTCTGTGGCGCCATGCCCTATCTCACAATGATAAAGAATCCTTTAAAAAATTCCTGGATCCAGACGGTGATCCGGATCGCCTCCAAAATATAATCATCTCTTCCTTGACCCAGAGCGGACATAAATTTCATCCAAATCCATCCATAACTTTTTGAGTTATGTTGCTAATGAACAAACAAACCCTGTCAAAAACATAACCTCGTTGGCAGAGGTAATAATAAAAAAAAAGAACAACTGTTGTGCCTGAAAGGGAGTAGGAAGAAGCCAACACTTATCCAGTGCTCCCCCTGATTCCAGTCCTCAGACTATAATCTATACAACATAAGATCATGATTATCTATAAACACAGCCCTACAAACATGTACACACATACACACACAGTCACATACACATATACACACACCAAATAGATATTATGCCTGCCTGAAAAACAAAAAAAAAGACTTAATGTTGTAAAACTCAATACAGGCCTCGCAAATCAAGACTGACATGGAGCCAAAACTAATTTCGTATTGAGGTGAAGTAGCAGTGAGCCTCCACGTTTTAATGAAAGACACAGAAGAAAAAGATAATAATAATATAATAATAATAATGTGGAATGTTCGCTCTGAATTCTCCATTTTCCCTCCATCGTTCAAAAACACACATTAAATGACTGGTTATTTGTCCTGTTTTCCATCTGTACCTAAATTCCCTGTAGATGTGACTGTTTGTATATTTACAACTGCAGACACATCCAGCTTTTCCACTTTTCCACGCCCCTTTCAAGGTTCAGTAAGTCTGGAAAATGAACAATAATCCTCTTCATTCATCAACCATAGACTGTACAAACGCATACGTCGAATGTCGTTTACCCCTTCATTATTATTTTAATCATGAATCAGGTTGAAGTGTTCGGCTGCTGCTGATCTGTCACAAAACGCTTTCATTCATCATATTATTTTTTCATACATTGTAACTTTGGTTGCTCATGTGCGTCCGTGAACGAAAGAAACGGTGCATTCAAGTGCTGCTTGTTCTCTTTTCCAGAGAGAACCATTTGATTTTCCATGAAACGTGTAAAGAAAACACTTGGAGCTGAAACATCCACGGCATCAGCTCCTCAATGTCAGAAGAATATGCACTCTTTCTGTTCTCGTCCTCCTTTGATCACTCTGCGTTTCTGTACTGTAAACTTAGTGTGCAATCACGCCATCTAGCTGAGGAGGCTCAACTCAACGTCTGTCAATCAAGAGTTCCTTTTGCACCTTCACGTGTACGACAACAAAAAACAAAAAAAAACAAACAAAAAAAAAAGATGTCGAGAGGAATCACAGGATTGTATTGAATGCAGTTTTATGTCGGTCGTTTGAGCAGAAAGGTGCATTTCACCACAGAGAAATGAACTGTACAAAGTATTTATGCAATTATAACTGGTTTTAGATTTTTTTAATGATTATTGCGATTCCAGCAAGTTTCTTTACTTGTTGCATGTCTATTAACACAGCTGACTTTCTGTGTCAGTGCATTGTACAAGTTATTGGCATCATTGTTTTTGTTGGTTTTATTCTTTTTATTCTTTGGAGGCATTGTCTAACGACCAACCGACAGGTTTGTATACAGAGCCAGAGATCATTACCCTAACTCGGGTGGACTTTTGTACTCTTACGGGGAAAAAAAAACTAATAAGAGAAGGAGAAGACAAAAGAAGAGCTGGATCCTTTTGGTGGTCTTTTATTAGACTGCATTATTACAGTATCTGGTGTGCAATCTGTGATAGCTGAATGTTCCTTGTATATTTGTGTTCACTACATCCTCCAAAAGAAAAACAGTAGAGGAACCCCTGCCCCCTACAGAAACAAAATGTTACAATAATTCAATAGATCTGGTACCTATTCTTTTTAATTTCATTTCAATAAATAATTGCTGTTTACCACCAACACATGCTGGTTTGGTTTGTTGTTTTCTACAGGGCTGTGTCATACATAAGACACAGTGGACCGAGTTGATGGTGTGCAAATCCAATCATATTTTAGAGTTTCAGGGTGCCAAACATGTGGCCAAAAACTGGCCCTGTAAAGGTTCCAATCTGATGAGGGATGGTTTGAAAAGTGCAGAAATTAGACATTTGAGAATGTTGAACTCCCTTTAGTTCAGGGGACACATACATGTGATCTGAAGGAAAATATGTTTTTGTCTTTCAGACATGTCCATTTCACAATTTTTAATTAAAAAAAATAGTTTTTTGTTCATAATTCAAGTAATCATTTATATCAAAAATAAACAATAGATTAACTGATTTCAAAAATAATCCATAGCTGCACCTTTAAACTGAACAAGACTCCTGATCAAAATTTTAAGAGTTGGAAAAACTGCAAGAATTCACATTTTGCACTGTTGGATGTTTAAAAGGTTCTAAGTAGAGTTTCAAAATGTGAAAAGAAGAAATGGGAGTGAGTCAAAAAAAAAAAACCTGGAGTAAGCAATTTATTGAAAACAAACTGAAATAGGCTGTTCATCTGCCGATCAAAGGTTTAAGACCTCAAAGGAACATTCTGTGCAAAAATATGAATTCAATGTCCTTTTGTATCAGGTCAAGGCAAAAAAAATAAAAGCTTTCTATGTTCACTTTTAGTATAATTACCTTGAGTAAGTTTGTCTGCCACTTCACAGTTATATTTTTCTCTCCTTTTTTAATTTAACTATATTTTGACTTACTGTTGGACCTTCATCTTTATTGTCTTCATGAAGTTATTTAGATTTTGTCTTTTTTTTGTTTAATTAATTTTTTCTTGTAGTTTCTGTCTCATTATTAGTTTATGATTTTTGTGTTTTGGAATGTCTGATGTTCTATATATTTTGTCGTATTCATTTTTTGTATGTTCTATTGTTGAATAATAAATACATTATTATTATTATTATTATTATTATAAATAATAATAAGTTTTCTTTCTACTTAGAACCTTCTTAAGATACAACAATGCAAAATATGAATTCTTGCTTTTTATCAACTGGTCGTAAAACTTTGATCAGGACGTATTTGCCAGAAGCCGTTAAAAGACTTTTAATTTGAAAGTCCAAACCGGAAGTCGTCCGTGTTTGATGACGCTTGACGTCAGTAGGACGGGGGGGACTGCGGTGATAAACAAATACACGCAGTGGGAAGTCTGTGTCTGTGGATCTCCGTGGCAGCCCTTTGACAGCAGCGGCTCGGGTTAGACGCAGCCTGTGTCTGTGGGGACACTACCGCGGGCTTGGAACCGGATTACACACCCTGTCGCGCCGAAACCGTAGGACTTTATCCGCCTCCCCACCTCCTCTCCTCGGACTCGGCTTATGTGACACATTAAGGTCGGAACGAGCGAAACATGACGGAGCTGAGGAAGCGAGGCGGAGGCGGAGGAGACCCGGACAGCAGCGAAAATATCAGCGACAAGGTAAAGCACACCGAAACGGCCCGAACGAGCCTCCTCCAGCCCGAAACCTCGCCCTTCAAACAGGCTGGGCAGGTTGGTGTCCGGGGGAGCTAGCTTGGTTACCGGTTAGCGGCTAGGTTAGCAGGTTGAGCTGGTGACGGTGGCCGGTAATCCGGTAACCGCAGAGGTGAAGGCAGTCACTGCAACTGTTCTCAATGAACAAATACCGAATGTTCAACACATTTTAATGTCCTGTCCCGGGCTGTTTTAAAAGGGTTTAAATCAGTATGAAAAGAACTAAAACAGCCTCAGGTTGGCTTCATTCTGTCCACAGATGTGCGTTTTATCCCAGATTTACTGTTCCTCTCAACAGTCACACCACAGCGGAGCTGCAGCTATCGATTAT
Source organism: Ostorhinchus rueppellii (assembly GCA_030068375.1). Classification (NCBI taxonomy): domain Eukaryota; kingdom Metazoa; phylum Chordata; class Actinopteri; order Kurtiformes; family Apogonidae; genus Ostorhinchus; species Ostorhinchus rueppellii. Next base: position 425,316 of record JAQQZY010000029.1, read on the forward strand.
TTTTGTAGTCGATTAATCTGTCAATAATTTTGTTCGATTCAATGAAACGATTATTTGAATAAGCAAAAACTAAATGGTAAAACTGTGAAAAAGACATTTGTGAACATGACAAACTTGTCCTTTATTCCAGAACCAGCTGAAACAACAACCACAAAAAGTAGAGAAGTAAAAGGATGCATATATATAAAAAGTATCTGTATAAAAATAAAAACGGTATTAAACTATATATATA
>JAQQZY010000029.1:460653-476822 GCA_030068375.1 Ostorhinchus rueppellii
GAGGAAACCGGAGTACCTGGAGAAAACCCACGCAGACACGGGGAGAACATGCAAACTCCACACAGAAAGGTCCCACCCGGGAATTGAACCCGGGACCTTCTTGCTGTGAGGCACGAGTGCTAACCACTGCACCACCCGAGTTTAGAGTAGAGTATTGTATTTTGTTTCCCCTGTTTTGTTTTGAGAATAGAGTATTTAGTTTGACCTTTGAAGAGGAACATTTTGTTTGTTGTTTTAGCCAAACCTTCTGTTGTGACCCTGGGTCATAATTTGTTTATTTTCTGTATAGTGTATTTGTAGTGTATTTCCCCCCCAATCCTGTGGGGGTGCTGTGTTTGTGTGTCATTGTTTTTCTTTCAGGAAGGAGCAGCGGATTGGAGGAGTCTGAGGAATCATCCTTTAAAAACAGCATAAGTTCCAGTGTTCTCTCTCTCTCTTGGTCACTGCCAACCACCAACCCGTTTGTGTGTGTTTTCACTACCAGACACTGTGTATTCGCTTGATCATTTGTAAAGAGTAAATATAGTTTTATGTTAGTTTTTGAAAGTGTGTATTGTATTTGTAGGAGTGGGTGGCTCTTTTTGTTTGACTCTTTCTCCTGTTTTTTCATTAGGGAGTTTAGATTAGAATATGTGTATGTATTGTATTTTATTTTCCCCACTGGGATAGGCTCCATGTGACCCCCGTGACCCTAGTGAGGATAAAGCCGGTATAGAAAATGAATGAATGAATGAATGAATGTTTTCCCTATTTTGTTTTGAGAATAGAATATTTAGTTTTACCTTTTGAAGAAGAGTTTTTTGTTTGTTGTTTTAGCCCTACCCTCTCCTACCCTCCTTTAGTTGTTTAATAATAAATATTGTGAAATTTAGTTTTTTTTTTCGGTCTGGCTTCTGTTACTTGGGAGTTGGGAGTGTACCAACATTGAGGATATTATGTACGTCCTAGTAAACGTTGGCCCCCCCTCGTGTCACAGACTCTTCGGGCGTAAAGAGAAGGAGTTGTAGGGCAGTGCCCATTGGTTGCAGCTCTCCTCCTACTCATAACAACCTAAAGTCACGTTCGCCTTCCCGGATCATCATGTGCTAGTCCTGTGTGTAACTGTTGTTTTGTTGAGCTTCCTGCCAGAGGCTTTTTTTTTCCACAAATACCAACATAGTGTATGAGTACAGGTTGGTATTTGTCTTTTTTTCTCACCTCTAACCCTGTTGTTTCCTTTCTCACATCTGCGAAAACGGGGCGCATTCACTGCGAATCGTCAGTTACAACTGTACCTGTACCCCCATGTTTATGTCTGTGTTTATGTGTTCTTGGTTGGTTGTAATCTGGAATGGAATTTCGTTGCTCTGAAATATGTGCAATGACAATAAATCTAATCTAATCTAATCTAAACCCCTGCGCTGGGATGTAACACCTCTCCTACTTAGTTGATAATAAATATTGTGAAATTTAGTTTTCTGTTTTCGGTCTGGCTTTTGTAATTGTGAGTTAGAAGTGAACAAAGAATATATTATATACGTCCTAGTAAACCCCTAGGCTGGGACGTAACACACACACACACACACACACACACACACACACACACACACACACACACACACAGGGGTGACTTGGCTTTTATAATATAGATGAATACTAGTTATGTTCATTATATTGTGAAACTGAAATTCTTTCTGATTCATTCAGGAGACCATACACATGCATCATGTGTTGTTTCTGGAGATAAAACTGCCGGATATATTATTCATCCTCCCACATATTCTGAAACCTGATTTCCACAGAATAAGAGGATTCCTGCACATTTGACATGTAAGGCCGTCCCTCTTTATTTTCCTGCTGCTTTAAGGATGTGAACATGTCTTGGTTAAAGGGCTGTTCTAGGAGGAAGTGGTGTGTTTGTAGATTTTGTCTTGTTGCGTAATCGCTGCTGTGAGAGTCATCAGGTAAACGTTTTCAGCCACTTCCCCTCAAACAAACCGGCTGCACAGCGTTAAAGTCAACAGACCAAGCCCTTGTTTGAGCAGCGTGAGCGTCAGTGAGGAGCAAAGCGCAGACAAAAGCCTCACCTTTTCCAGAGCTTTGGCCCGGTCCTCACTCTTCTGAAGGAGGCTTTTTGTGTGACACGTAGCTTTGTCCAGAATAGTCTGTGTGAAACAGAACAGGAGTTTACAGCCATTAGAGTCATTCTGTAGGATCTGTAGAACATTCAAAACAAGGATAATCATAAAGACACGTCAACATTTAGTAGAACTAACTACAAACAAAAGCATAGTTGACAACACAAACACAGGTAAGGGTGCTAAAGATGATACAAAAAACGCTTATTGGAATATTTACTGCCATTTCATTTCGTATTTTACTTTGAAAATGTAGACAAAGAAAGTAAAACAAAACAAGACCCACCAACCAGATATCAATAGTGATACTTAAAAGGTTGAATAATGTAATGTACAATGTAGCAAAGCAAGATGTAATAGAACTAAAAATAAATACAGTGACACATGCTCGAAAAGGAGTAGGAACTCCTACCCCCAATCTGTATTCTTCATGGTTTCTCCGTAAATAATAGCAGTTATTATCTTATAACAACAACAATGATAATAATAATAATAATAATAATAATAATAATAATAATAATAATAATTATTATTATTATTATTATTATTATTATTATTATTATTATTATTATTATTATTATTTTAATGAATTTAATACCAATGACAATGACAATAACATAATGTGACACACAATTTTTGATAATTACACTAATATAGAACGCCCTTATAATTTTTATAAGAAGAAAAGAACAAACAAACAAACAGAAGAAAACAAAAAAAACCAGTCAATCATCAACAAATATCAACAAGGGGAGTAATATTTTGTGTAATAATCTATGAAATAGTATAATACAATATTATTATATAACATATAATATTCAGTAATATTCTGTTTCATATTCTCTATAAAACCCCCTCATCAGTAGACCACCGAGCCCCGCCCCCTCATGCCCGGTCCTCTCTGTATTTTGTAAAAATCATATGTTTATATTTGTTTTTAAACTGTTTGATGTTTGGACATTGTTTTAGTTCTATGAAACAGCAGCTGCTCATGTTCATTCATTCATTCATTATTATTATTATTATTATTATTATTATTATTATTATTATTATTATTATACTGTGTATTATGTGATGTTAGGTTATATTATGTTTTTTTCCACATTAAACCAAAAAGACTATTTGGAGTCATTATCAAAAGGTTATTATTATTATGTTATTATTTTACTTGTAAATTCACTCCACAGGCCAGATCGCAGCCTTTGTCTGGCTGGTTCTGACCCTGGTTTCGGTGGAAGGTGGGCGTTTGGGTCTTCCAGGGTTCCTTTAATCACCTACCTTTCCCTGCAGGATCTTCAGAGCTTCATATTTTCCTTCTAGGTATCGGTGTGCCGCCTCCAGCTCACAGCATAAAACATCTATGGTCTGCGAACACAACAGAACCGTTAGAACTTTGTGGGTCTGGATGGACTGGCGCTCTGGTGTTTTCTTACCTCAGTTGCTTCCTGTAGTTTGTCCTTCAGCTCGTCTTTGGATAAGTCGACCAGAGGACCTACTGAGACACAAACATGAAGGAATGAGCACCGACGATCAAACAGAATAGAATAGAATAGAATAGAACAGAATAGAACAGAAAAAGAATAGAATAGGATAGAATAGAATAGAATAGAATAGAATAGAATAGAATAGAACAGGATTGAACAGAACAGAACAGAATAGAACACAACAGCATAGAATCGACTAGAACAGAACAGAACAGAAAAAGAATAGAACAGAATAAATTTAAATCAAATATTATTTTTTGCAGTTGTTTTAGTTCCATCTTTAGTTGTTAATAACATATTGGTTGTAGATCTCATTTAACTTTTGATGTTTGTCGTTTATATCTATAGATGTTTTTCTATCCTTTTACTTTTATACTTTTTGTGGTTGTTGTTTCAGCTGTTCTGGAATAAACTAGATTATATTTATTGTAAATGTTGTGTATCCCAGAGTCCTGTTAGAAAAGAAACACCTGAATTCAACATGTCCACATACTTTTGTCCACGTAGGTAATTATGCTCTGAGGTTAACGGGGTGTTACAGTTGTTTCACACACGCAGCCTCTGAAACGTACGCTCCACCTTCCAGGACGCTCACACAAATGTCAAACATTCCAGTTAAACCCAAACTTGTCACAGGTCAAACACGAGTCACCAAATACACAAACACTAACACACACTCACTACACACTGGGGACGTTATTTTACAACACCTGGTGAACACCTGTCACTGCTGGGGCTGATGGGAAAATTTGGAATTCCTCTACAGGATGTCCTGAAGGAAAATAAACTGAAATCAAGAGGAAAATAAAAGTCCTGTATAATTCACATTCACAACAGAAAATAGAGAATCAGAGAACCATAGTTTTCAGACTTTACATAGTTTGTATATGCATATTTATTCTATCCTGTAAATATAAAAGACCAGTTTCATTTATTACTGGTACCTGCTGAGCCAATTGTACCAAAATGTCACTTTTTTTATATAATTCTTTGTTTATTTGGAGAAGCATCAGCACAAAATCATCCATGTGGATACATCAGTGTTCAATTATCAAATAGAAACAAAGATGCAAACCAGGATTTTTTGTGAATATAGAACAAATAATAGTGAGAAAAAAAAGAAAAGTCTTTTATTGATTTACAGATATATTCATCATTACCTCCGCCAAGGAGGTTATGTTGTTTTTGCCAGAGTTTGTTTGTTTGTTAATTTGTTTGTTATAACAAATCCATCCATAACTCAAAAAGTTATGGATGGATTTTGATGAAATTTTCAGGATATGTCTGCTCTGGGTTAAAGAGGAGATGATTATATTTTGGTGATGATCCACATCACCGTCTGGATCCAGGAATTTTTTAAAGGATTCTTTATCAGTGCGATAGGGCATGGTGGCACAGATTTGCATATGAGGTCATTCAGCACCAGCTAGTGGAGGAAAGTACATACACTACCTTAAAAAAAAAAAAAAAAGTACAAACAGTTCCTTAGTGGAGGTCTGTGCTCTCCGAGTGCTTTTCTTGTTACCTCCGCCAAGGAGGTTATATTTTTGCCAGCGTTTTTCTGTTTGTTTGTCTGTTAGCAAGAGAATTCAAAAAGTTATGGACTGATTTTGATGAAATTTTCAGGATAGATTGAGAATGATACAAGGACCAATCGATTAGATTTTGGTGATGATCCGGATCACCATTTGGATCCAGGAATTTTTTTAAAGGATTCTTTATCATTGCAAGGTCGGGTCATTTTCAGCATATGTGTATATAACTCAAAAAGTTATGGACGGATTTTCATGAAACTTTCACGGATTGTCAGAAATGGGGTATCCCACAGATGTTTAGATTTTGGTGGTGATCTGTACATTCAGCGCCATCTAGTGGATGAAAGTACAAACACAGCCTTGGCGGAGGTCTGCACTCTCTGAGTGCTTTTCTAGTTTATTATATATTACCCCTCTATTCTGTACTAAATCATTAAATTATTCCGTTTCCTGGTGTGTCCTCACACACTGCAGCATGTTTCTGTTAAAACTCTTCTTCTCTTGTTGTAATGTCCGTCCACATCCAGGTTTTTTTATTCACATGACGACATTTGTGAAAAAAGGTCTTTCCATTGCAGTTTTGTGTAATATACTAATTTTATAACGCCCGAAAAAGCACCTGTTACAGCCTCACCAGAGGGAAAGTTTTGTTTTTCTTTCAACACACAAAAGTATCACCAGAAATATACGTGCCCTTTTTCAGAAAAATATTGTCTCTGCTCCACATGTGGTTTTATATTGGAATCATTTTGTTGATGATATTAACTGGTTAAAAGTTCGGATGATTCCTCATAAATATCTTATCACCAACAAAATTAAAGAAGTATCATTTAAAATGATCCATAAATATTATTCTGCCAACCACTATATGTTAAAATTTAAAAAAGACATTGATGTAAGCTGCTGTTTTTGTGGAGACCACCCACAGTCTGAGCTGCACCTCCTCTGGCTTTGTTCCTTCACCCACAGACTGTGGAAGGACTTCAGCAGATTTATTAGTGACCATGTGAATAAAGACTGTGTCATATACTGGGAAGATGTGGGTTTTGTTTTGTTTTTTTATTACCAGAAAAAAGAAGAAAAGCTTTTTTTTTTTTTATTATGAATGTATTTATTTTACTTGCTAAGTTTTTTATTCACAAATGCAAAGTTTCTAAATCAAAACCAAATTGTATTTACTTTCTAAAAGAGGTTGAATATTATTTAAAGCTTTTACAAAAATCTGAAAACCAAAAGGCTAAAAAAAACTATTAATATTTAGATTGATTTAAATGTATTGCATTTATTATTTAGTACAGATATGTTAATTTGTTATGCACATTGAATGTATTCTGTACTTTGTTAAATAAAGCTATGGTTATATTAAAAAAAAAAAAAAAAAGCACTTCTTGCCAGCGCAAAAACTTTTAATTGAAAAAAAAAAAATAGAGTTTTGGCGAAATTGTCGTTTTTCCATTAGGTACATTTTTATTTGCAAGTTATATTTGCGATATCTGAAGGACAATGGAAAAGCGACTCATGTGTTTATAACCTTTCAATAAAAAGTTAAGTGGAAAAAACAAAAAAACACCCAAGTTACCAGGCCGCGGCAGCTTCCAGGACACTCCACGCTGCCCGTCGGACGACCTCCGCCCTGGGATCCACTGAACCTCTCCGACCTGGAACTCTGCAGCGGTGAGTCCAGAACAGCTCGGGCTCTTCTTCCTGTTGGAACTGGGTTTGGATGTGGATCTAAGACCATCACCCAGGTCTCCATCCACCATGTCATCATCCAGGCTGGGGGCCTCCCTGACCTCTGACCCCTGCATCTACACCACGGTACCAGACATTATACAGGGTTATTTCTATAGCACATTTTATATAGAAGACCATTCAAGGTGCTTTATATAAAACATTAAAAGTAGAGAAGCAATAAAAAGTAGAGACATGAAAAAAAAAAAAAGACAGATAAAACTTAAAGCTTCAAAGAAAACAGTGCAGATCTGAACTGTATTCAAATGCAGCTGAGAACAGGTGGGTGTTTGACCTGGACTTAAATAAACTGTTTCAGCTGATCTGAGGCTTTCTGGGAGTTTGTTCCAAACATGTGGAACAAAGAAGCCAAACGCAGCTTCTCCTTATTTGGTTCTGACTCTGGAACTGACAAAAGAACGAGGAAAATGTGTGAAATGGAACAAAATCCTACTTTGTATAAAGCTCTGTGTGTAATATCAGTCCTTTGGGGTAGAATAAGTCAGATGGTTGTAAGTTCAATGTCAAAAAAAAAAAAAAAAAATAGGGGGTTGGGTGGGAGGGGGCTTGGTAGTTCTTGTGCCACTCGATGGTAATACCTGTGTCCAATCACACCTGAAGCACTTTTTGTGCTTACTAAGGGTTTTCCTTTAAAGTCCAAATTCTTGCTTGTGTTGTACATCGCTTTGGACAAAAGCGTCTGCTAAATGGAATTGCAGAATTGCAGAATAAACTAATAAACGAGCAGCCATTTATAGGCATTTATTCAAATGTAGATTTAGGAGAAGTTCAGTTTGGTTTTTCTTTATTGCTTATGTTTTACTTATTATTATTTCACACTGTTTTATTAAATAATGGATATTTGAAGCATCCTAAAAGCACTTTTTACTGTTCCTCTGTTGGGATCACCCAAAAATAATTTTATAATGTTAGTCATGAACTAATAGAATATAAACATTTGAGCAGGATTTTAAACTGTAAATGTCTTTTAAGGGTTAACACAGCAATATTTTGTGATATAGCATTAGATCCTGTTTTACTTATTATTATTTTACACAGTTTTATTAAATAATGAATATTTGAAGCATCCTAAAAGCACTTTTACTGTTCCTCTGTTGGGATCACCCAAAAATAATTTTAGAATGTTAGTCATGAACTAATAGAATATAAACATTTGAGCAGGATTTTAAACTGTAAATGTCTTTTAAGGGTTAACACAGCAATATTTTGTGATATAGCATTAGATCCTGTTTTACTTATTATTATTTTACACAGTTTTATTAAATAATGAATATTTGAAGTATCCTAAAAGCACTTTTACTGTTCCTCTGCTCGGATCAGACAAAAATAATGTTATGAACTACACTGCCAGCCAAAACAAGTCACACATGCAATATTTCACTGCAACATGTTTGGTTTTGATTACAGGAGACATTCACTGGCATCTGTTTTGCCACATAATGCTTCTGTAGTGTCACAATAAGGTTTATGGTATTTTTTTCATTCATAGTTGCATTAAATTTTGATTATTGATGATGGAGAATCGGACCGCTGCATCACGTCTTCATCACATCCTGAATTAAGAGTCTGGACTTTATGGAGGTTTATCCACGTGTGGAAATGATGTGTCATTCTCCCTGAACCGTTCTGTCACAAACCTGATGATCCTGATCAGTCCTGGCTCTATCCAGTCTTTCTGACGTTAAAGACATGAGAGGACACTGACTGCAGTTAGAGTTAACCCTTTCATACATACTGGTCACTCCAGTGGACAGTTCTTCTGCAGCTGTTCTGTTGTATATTCATGGGTTTTGTTGTTTTAGTTCCATATCAGCCAACACAGTGGACACTTATGCACCATCCCATAATACACTGGCATTCATACCATTACTATAACTTTACTGTTCCTGATAAACCTGATCAACATGTTTTAGTGTGAATATGCAAATGAAGTCATACTTAGTGCTCATGTATATGTATAAGTTTTTGTTTGTTTTGTTTTCTTATAATCTGTTTAATTTATAAGAACTATATAGGATTATTTTGTTTTGTTGCATATTCAAAATAAACTAAATTACAGTGTAAATCATTTGTTAATATTTAGACTCTAAACAGGGTTTTTTAAAAACCTTTTTTTTTGTTTTGCAGTAATTAGTATTAAAATTTGTAAAAAAAATAAAAATTAAAAAAAAGTGAGAAAACATCAGATTAGCAACATTAAAAATGTTTTTATTTCATTGTTTTCATATCACTTTCTGATATTGGGTTTTAAATACATGCGTCTTTCCTTCAAAAATAAACGCATAGTGTAACTGAGCAGACACCGTTGTAACTACATGAACAAAAAACAAACATTTTTCTCATGCCTAAGGAGGAATAAAAACACTCAAGAAAAAAATCTTGAGTAAGGTTCTCATTATTCATGCAATTACCTGTTCCAGCTGAAACATTCTTAACCACTGCAGTATTTACCCATGGAAGGATCTGAACTATTTGCTGAGTTAAATCCAATGAATCAAAACCAAAAGTGGTGCAGCCAAATATTGCATGTGCGACTTTTTTTATGGCCGGGGAGTGTAATGGAATATAAACATTTGAGCAGGATCTTAAACTGTAATGTGTGTAAAATATAATTAAAGTTTTTACACAGGAACATTTTGTGATACAGCATTAGATCCTGTTGTGATCAAATAAAAATGCATTTAGTATTTGTGCAGATTCTGGTGTAATTCAATTCTTGAAGGAAATAATCATTTTTAAAAGAGAAACAAACAAAAACAAATGTCTTTTAACAGCATCATGATATATTGTAAATTTGTAATATATCATATTGTGATCCTTGTATTGTGATTTGTATCATATCACCAGATTCTTGCCAATACACACCCCTATACACTATATGGACAAAAGTATGTGGACATGGTGAATCCAGGTGATTCTTTTCTAACAGGGATCTGGGATACAAAACAATAATGACAATATAGTCATATTATAGTTTTATTGGGATAAATATCATAGCATTGGTTAGGTTGGTTTATATTATATTTGCTTCCAAGATATGCTTCAGAGATATTTTTACTTAATTTCTCTCAACATTGATTTCGTCTTTTTTTTTGTGTCCATGACTTAAATATTCTACTTCTAAATTTCTAAAATATTTTTCATTCTCTGACTGTAAATAATAATTTTCTACCACAACTAACCATTTACTTTATTCACGTCACTGAGGAAGAAAAATCTCCCATTAAACTTAAAAAGGAAATACTGACGTTCATAATAAATGTCATATTGATGTTTTTATCTCAAATCAGCATGAACTAGACATCTTACAGCTGTAGACATGAGGTGTCCCAATATTTATGTCCATTTAGTTTAAAAATATCTATATATTATAGTTTAATAGGAAATTTTTCTTCCAAAGTGAAATACTATATGTCTTATGTTTGCCATCTGTGGTATAAAATATCTCGTGCTGTGTATTTTACAGTTAGTATGTTATATATCCATTTACATGTCATACAAACCTATTTAGAAGCACAAAGTAAAGGATTATTCATTAGTTATGCCGTGGGATATTTCCCCTTACCTGTGCCTGAATAGGTAAACTTTATATTCCTGTAGTTTTGAAGGTTTATACAGTGTTCAGTTGGAGAAAGAACTCACAAATGCTGCCTCCTCTATCAGTGACGCCCTGGAGAAACACACACACACACACACACACACCAAACTTTGCAAATCCTCCACCGACGTCATGGTTACCATGACACCTGCCTCAATTTCCGGTCTGCACCTTCAATATAAAAGCACTTCTATGTTCACTTTATAGTATGCCCGTTTCAAACACCGTTCCTGCCTGCATTTGAGTTGGAATGAACGTTTATCAGTCCATCCACCAGAGGGCGCCAAGGAAAATGAACCCACTGGATAAAAACCACGCAGACGATTTTTTTAAGAGAACAAGAAGGGGGAAAAAAATGAAGGCATGATCATCACGGACAATAATGAAAATGGCTTTCTGATAAACAAGATTCTATTTCTTGCTAAATTCCATATATACAAATGCAAAGATTTAAAAACAAACCCCAGGTTTTATGTTTTCATTCATTCACCTTCTATACCTGCTTTATCCTCACTAGGGTCACATGGAACCTATCCCAGCTACGAAGGCGGGGTACACCCTGAACAAGTCGCCAGTTCATCACTTGGCTGACATATAGAGACGAACAATCACACCTATGGGCAATTTTTTTTTTTTTTAGATTAGCCCATTAACCTATCAGTGCATGTCTTTGGATTGTGGGAGAAAACTGGAGTACCCGGAGAAAACCCACGCAGACACGGGGAGAACATGCAGACTCCAGACAGAAAGGTCCCGCCCGGGAATCGAACTGGGGTCCTTCTTGCTGTGAGATACGAGTGCTAACCACTGCACCACCGTGATTCTCACATTTTAGTTTCTTTTTTTGTAAAACTCCTGAATCTCTTAAAAAAAGAAAAATGCCTGCAAACTTTTTAATATGATTGAAAAATATGATTTACAAAACAAAACACAACAAAAGCCCTATGGCGACTCACTACATACGTCTTGTGCTGCCTTCACATGCAATAGGAATTATAGCAAAAACTACTTACGAACTTGAAAATTGCGCATGTACGCCCCCTCATGTTGTATTTTCCAATGGGAACTGGGAAAAGCTTTTGATACACGATTTAACACATGAAAATTATCTTTAAACTTTTCAACATGGCGGCTGAAATGATAAACACTGCTTTTACGAACGCTCTGCTGTTAACTGATGATTTTGCACACGTAAAACAACTTACCAAAGTGGAATTTGCATATTCTCCCCATGTTTGTGGGTTCTCTCCAGGTACTCCGGTTTCCAAAGACAAGCATTTATTGGTTAAAATAAATTGACCATAGATGTGACTGTGAGAATGGCTGGTTGTCCGTGTCAATAAATGTCCCTACAGCCTCTCAAAGATAATGTCCAGAAGATGAATGAATGAATGACAAAAAAAAAGCCCTAACAGATGAATAAACACATCCAAAACTTTTACCCAGGTAGCGGGTCTCGACAAATGGTGTCAGCCATTTTTCGTTTCACTACAACAAAAGCACTTGCTAATTTCGAACGGAAAAGCTCATTTTCCTGACAGCACGTAAAGATAGCATTAGCTCCCCTTTGACCTTTCACCGATGGCTCCGCCCCTTTGAAGAATATAGCCGATGGTTCTGACTCCAGAAAGTCAGAACACAAACTCCTACCTTTAGAACGACACTGTAAAAACCAACGGGTGACACTACGGGTGTTCCTATGGTTCAATCACTGTTTAGAAAAACAAAATCAAATTTTGGAAACAGGCCTTTTTCTTAGTGATGTGATGGTGGGATACGACCTCCGAAACAAAATCAATGCAAAAAAATGTTGTATGCTAATGTTGGCGCATTACTTTGCTTGTACTGTCATACAGAGATAAATATATTTAACTTCCTAGTGGAAATTCACTATTTTCATTAGCTCAATTGAAAGATGTCATAGATCAATATTAAAAAAAAAAAAAAAAAAAAAGATAATGTCATAGCTCAATAAAAAAGAATATGTCATGTTTGGATTTTTACAATATACAGGCCATTTGTTTATGTTGTTGCAATGTATGCATAACAGATGCAGCAACAAGCAAAACAAAAAAATTAAGCTTGATTGTTAAAAGCTTAACTGACCTTGTTATTCCCTGCAGCGAGATTCAGGCATTTTCCTAGCATTAGCATTAGCATATCAGGAACACTTGAATACCAACCACATCTTCATCAGTGCCGTGGTCAAGAACACACAGGAGGATTAACCTGCTTTTAATTTAACCATTTATAAGACATATTTGTTTTAAGTATATGTACTCAAAAGAAGCACTTAATGTAATATTTATTGTTTCAGATAACACAAAATAAGGTTCCAAAAGAACTCTTCATTAAAGCTCTCAGGCCTCTTTTACTCAAACAACAAAAAAAATTAACAAAAAAACAGAAAACAGTTCAGAAGTTGCACAGAAAACAAATAAATACTGACAGTCTTTAACCTGGTAGAGTTGAACTAGAGGTGGCACTTGGAGTATTCCAGAAAACACACATTTATCAATCCAAGGAATAGTCATGTCCATATTTGATCACAGCTCAGTGAGTAGAACACAAATATTATAAATGTCAGTATGAGGAACTACAGAAGGAAACACAACTTTAGCAGCCGTGTCTAAACGTTGAGGTTCTTTTCTAATAATTATCTCCAAATTACAAGAAAAGAATGGGAAGCCTTGTACTGAACCATCCTCGCATACCATGCAATCTAAAAAAAAAAAAAAATAATAATAATTTTTAAATGATCATGATGTATAATCAAAGAAACACCACAATAAAACAAAGTGTATTGTGTTTTCAATGTTGGGTTTCAAAATTGGGCTCCAATCTTGAGTCATTGGGTCACATGACATAGAAACTAGAGAAAATAAATGCTTTTTGTCATAAAGATACTAAAATAAAAGAAGCATTTAAAAAAAAAGAGCGAGAAATGCATCATATTCATTCAGTATAATAACTGGTAATTCATTGTTGATGTTCATGTGAATTCTGTGATTCCACTGGAACAGAGGTGCAGTGTTTCCACATTCATCACATATTATTCCAACACAGAATAAATTAGACAAATCTCCTTCAACTGTATTTTAATACTTCTTAAAGTCACATTTTATAGGAAAATATTTTTTTCCACTTGCTTCTATGTCATGTCATATGACCCAGTGACATAAAATCCTCTTTTTTTTGTTTTTTTTTTAATAGATTCCATGTTATGTGACAATGTTAATTACTCAGCTCAAGTTTTGCACAAGATTTCTAACATCAGGATTGTGTAATTATGAGATAAAGTGTCTGATGTGTTCTTTCTTTCATGAATGTGCTTCCATAGTTTCAGATTCTTTGGAAAATATCACCAGCGTTCAACATGTTTAGTGTGCGTTTTTGTAACATAAGGCATCTCCTTGGTTCCAAATGTGATCTCTGATATTATTTTGTTAATCCACATGGTGATAATCATCCTCTAACCAGAGAAAAGGATCACAGAAATGCAACAGGAAGAGTCACAGTATCACAGTAAAGTATCAGTGGCTGGTCAGTCACTGTCGTATTCCTCGATGTGCAGGTCGTCGTCCTCCAACAGGACCTGGTTAGCAGTGGGTTGGGGCTGACTGGGTAGTAGACCGTCCTCAGACGCCCCCTGGCCTTCCTCCTCCTTCTTCTCCTGTTCCTCTTCACTGTCCAACAGCAGCTGGCCTGGGTCTTTGTCTGTCAGAGCCTCCAGTTTTAATCTGCAAAGTCACAAAGGCAGAGGTTTGGTTCAGATATCCACAGTTTGCATATATTTATCAAGCACTTTTAAGGGTCATTTTCACTTTATCACTAGAGTACAACAGATATCTACAGGAATGCATATACTGATGAATATTTTTGTCACTTTTTATCACAATAATGTACATTGTACTATGCTATAAACATCTTAAATTATGTTTCATAATAACAAAATGTTTAGAAATTAAAGAACACAAAGTTTTATCCCCCCCCCAAAAAAGAAAGTAAGTAACTTGACGTTCTTCAGACAAAGATTCAGATAAAAATGTACCCGGAGTCGACCTGAGAACATCTGCCAATTTTCTTTTTTAACAAAGTTTTATTTTTCAAAATGTATCACCCCTCTGTAAGTAGCTTTGGTTATAATTGAGAGCACTTTCAAGCACTTTTCAGATGTTGAAAATGTAACATTGAAATTCAAGCACTTTCAAGGGTTTCAAGCACCTCTACAAACCTTAAAACCCTAAGGGGCACATCTGCTCACACCTGGACAGTGGTGGGAGTACCATGTTACAATAGTAATGCATTAGAGTAATGGATTACTTTTTGCTGTAATGCAATTGCTCTAAGGCATTACTGATCAATTGTCGATAATAATTTGCTTGGTACATGTTCAATAGCACTTGCGTTACAACACACTTTTCGTCCATAACTTAATTGCTCAAATGAAAACAACAAAAAAAACGACCCAGCAAGGCCTTAATGAATCAAAATGCACCTGTACAGTTCTATTTCCTGTTAGTGTTTAGCCAATGAGTGCAGACGGCAGAAGACAGTCCATTGTCCACATGGACGTATGCTCATCACTAACCCTAACCCAGTTTTAAGACGCTAGTTAGCATTAGCATGATCCTGTGATCAGCAATGACAAGGTAAGCTAAAGATTGTATGACGAGTTAGAATTCTTTATCAACTGTGGATTTATCTATTGGTGTACTTGGTGCCGTGAACATGGAAACTGTTGAAAAAAATGTTAGTGTTTCGGCTAGGATCAAACATTATAGACCGTGGTGGTGGTGGTGGTGGTGGTGGTGGGGGGGGGGGTATATTTGACTTTGGAGGGGATTGGGTTCTACTGCACACACAACGTCTATGACAAGAGTCTGTAGGAAACTCCAAAGTAATACATGAATCATGTGACACATTACAATTCTGAGACAGGAATATTGTAAGGTAAGGAAATGTACTTTGTACTTTTAATGGATTACAGTTTGGAAGCAACTTGCACAACACTGGACCTGACCCATCAGACTGTGTTTACAGGTGGACGTGTGTGGACATTCTCTGGTCTTAAAGCTGCTGGAGCTGAAATAAGACCAAAGGACTGAGTAGAAATGGAAAGGACCTGGTGTCGCTGTGGAAAAGTCAAGTGGACATGTTTTCTGGTTTTGGCCAGTGTCACATGACTGGCCTGGACATCTGTACCATCCCACAGTAAATCCAAAATGGAAATGAACTGAACAGGTTTGGTTTGATCCAGACTCACAACATTATTACGTGTCCAGGGTTGTTTTTTTTTTTTTTTCACTTGTCTTGTCCAGCATCTTGACAGCAGAATGGTAGTCTGGGTGCCTTTCGGTGCTAAACAAATGTGCTTTGCCAAAGGAAGCTTCATAGATCATATGAGGGTTGTTTTTGTTTATTTGTCCGTATATAGACCACACACACACCTGGCCTGTGTTTAACCCATCACAGAAACATACACACTGCAGACTAGGGGCTGTGGGATTTAGGCCCCGTCCCCACTCATATGGATTCGCGTGAATTCATCTCCGAATCTTAGCGGATTGGCCTTTCGTCAACATGGAAACAGTGGAAACGGTATTCCAATACGATGTTTTTGGAATACGGGTCCCAGAGTGGGACGATCTGGCGGCGGTGCCGTTTCCGCATCCATCTGGAC
>JAQQZY010000029.1:544866-557020 GCA_030068375.1 Ostorhinchus rueppellii
ATCAGAGTAAAAGGATTAAATTCATCCAAAATATGTAGTGCAGTAAAAGTGGAAGTAGGAGGAAAAATAATATTCCACAAAAGTACAAATACTGCATTTTAGTACTTAAGTACAGTACTTAAGTGGTTCTACTTCGTTACTATACATCTCTGATTTGTAGTGAGGTCGTGCAATAATGGGGAGTGTCAAAAAAGGTTACAAGTTTTGACCTTAAACACAGTTCAATAAATGTAATCGTCATGCTAGCATTAGCTTCAGCAGTTCTCCCCAGCTGTGCCCAGCCTTTGTTGTCGTTGAGAGTCCCGGACTCAGAGACCTCCGCCGGACGGTTGGCGTCACCTGGAAGTAGTCGGACTGGAGCGATGACCGGAACAACAAGATGGCGGCGTGTGGGGAGTTTCGGGTAGGCGAAAATAAAAAACACTGATTGTGACTTACTTCTGTCAAACATACACTATTTAACGATCCATTTCACGAACACAATCGTTAGTGCATATGACTCACAGTTAACTGGCTCAGAGGAAAATGTAACTGTAAGGCGGGAATGTGCATTTACAGAACACACCGTTTGCGATTTAGCAGTTAGCCTTAATGCTAACAGTGCTAACAGTGTTGTGACTAGCCAAGCGTTATGGGTCCCTTGTTTGCTGGAAGTGGTAGAAAGCTTTCCATTTTTTGTCATTTGAAAGTAAATGGCGTGGTTACGTAAATACCATTGTATAGACGTTCGTGTGTAAGTTATAGTAGTGTTTTTTACAGAAAGTCGGTGACATCTATTTCCTGGATACACCCACTTAGTAAAAAGTAAAGCGAGATTACTGTGCTCAATTGTATAAAGAGACGTCACACTACATTAATTTTAGATATCAAATCCATTCGTTATCATGTTTTTTCAGCATACATATTTTTATATTATTGTTTGCAAAAAGCTGGATCCCTTGTTTTGTAACGAGACGTGTGTTACGATCACAAAGTAGCTGAATAACAAACGCCATGTACATACCAAACCTTATGTGTAACTTACTTATAGTATGTTGTGGCTTTCCTCGGTTTTTAAGGAGCACAGAAAATTTGTAACCTGCAGTGGTTTCGATTAATGTGGTGACTTGCTATGTTGAAATACCGGTTTGTGTACTATAGAGGTGGAGTTAATGTTGTGATCGCGATGGTCTGAGCAGTCCCGCCTTTGTCCTGTTCTCAAAGCCTCAGTAGGACTCGGTCAATAATGTCAAAGAAATGAGGGGAAACTACCAGAGTCTAGATGCAGTCATTTTAAAACAGCACAGTCATATCTGTATCCATGTCCCAGTTCCATACTTTCATATCATAGAGGTTTTTGTGTTCAGAAAGTCTTTAAAGAGGTATATTGGATATATTGTATCATAAATTTGGTACAGACTTATAGAAACAAACTGATTGACCTTTGTACATAATATTCATTTGATATTTTGGTCTGTGATTCACTGAAAATAAATGTATAATGGGCCATTCATGTGGGTTCATGTGTGCCTTGGAAACTTGTGTTGAGATGTTGATTTACTGTTTAATGGATGGATTACGATTCAAAATTGCAATTAAGAATCTTTATTTGTCAATATATTATCTATATTCATACATACCAAAGTTCACCCTCTGCTGTTAACCCATCACTAGCTGAACATCAGGAACACACCACACACTGCAGACAGGGAGCAGTGGGCCTGCCACATCAGTGCCAAGGGGGAAAATGGAGGTGAAGTACCTTGCTCAAGGGCACATCAGCCAACAAATTCTGTGCTCATGTGGGAAATAAAACTGGCACCTCTTCTGTCACAAGCCACTTCTCCAGCCTTCCAGACCACAGCTTTTAAGGCTGACATACTGTTTTATCAACGATATCATCTTAAGCATCAGCTGCAAGTAGCTGTTGTAATTTCAACAGCTACTACATTGTATCTTAGAATTTTAACTTTTTTTGGGGGGGGGGGGGATCAAAGCAGTTATCTAAATATTTGTTACTTAAGTCCATAGTTGAAAAGTAATTGATCATTGTTGCAGCTCTTGTGTAATATAATTTTCTTTTTAGAAGTATGGGAGACTGATATTGAAATAAGTATCATTTAGGAACTATATCAATGTCAAGGTGCTGTATTGGCACTGGTTTTGGAAACATGATATCTATCAACAGTTAGGTGTTAGAATTGCTTTGTAAACTCAAGAGGTTAGATACAATTCAGATGCTTGCTGAACCCTCAAGGGTGATCAATGCTGATCAGTTATCTAAAAGTTCTTAAACAATGCCACCTAATCATCAATATGAAGATAAAACCTCCATCAGATACAGGGCTTCTGTGGGAAAAAGTCAACATGATCGGGTCTTCCCTTGTGTTTTTGTGTTGATGCAGATAGTTGCTTGTGTAGTCACAGTCTGTTATAGATCAGTGTAAGCGTTCATCCATGATGCTCTGTTCATGACACATAAATTTGTTACCTCTGTTTTATTCCAGAGTATGGAACTGAAGCATTCTGAAAACTGACATCTCTGTTGGCAGGAGTCAGTCCTGTAACTAAGGCTTCAGTCCATTGACTGGTGGAAACAGCCGAAACCAAAACCAGCATGAATCTGCAGCAGCCGGCCCCCATCCTGCCCCCAGTCCACCCAGATGTGCAGATGAAGCCCCTGCCTTTCTATGATGTATTAGATGTCCTCATCAAGCCTTCAAGTCTAGGTCTGTGACACACAAGTGTCCTATAACTGTTCAGTTAGATATGTCCGGTATCCTTAGCTCATAATGTTTTCATGCTGATCACAGTGACTAATCGAATCTCCTTTCCTTCTTAGAAAGTTTCAACAGTTCTTTTCAGACTTACTCAGATCCACTCATTTTCCTCATTGTTAATATTGTAAAAATCAACCTGAGAACTACACTATGATGTACACACACACACACACACACACACACACACACACACACACACACACACACACACACAGATATAAATATATATATATATATATATATATGTGTGTGTGTGTGTGTGTGTGTGTTTGTCTTATTTTGTCTTGTTCATTTACAAACTTAACCTTGTTTTTGTTTTTGATGAAAAATTAAAACCAGAAATAACAATCTAGTATCCAGTGAGAAATAATGACTTTATCTTTATAATGATAAAAAATATTATCAACTGTACAGCAAAATTCATATCATGGTAAAATTTTCTTCTTCTTTTTTTAACTTTTAATATGCATTTCCAACATTTCAGCATTTCTCATCTGTCTACCTTCTTCTAAACAAAATTAGAAACTGATGTTTGTGTATGAATAGTCATCATTTTTGTTTACAGGTGCGAGCACTGCGCAGAGGTACCACCAAGAAAAATATTTTATCTTTGCATTGACCCCACAACAAGTTCGAGAAGTATGCATATCCAGGTAGGGTCTGTTGTTCGTTGTTGTAATTCATAAAACATGCTTGTGTGTAACATGAATGCTAAAATGGTTCATCTGTGTTTGTCGATAGGGACTTCTTACCAGGAGGCAGAAGGGACTATATGGTTCAGATTCAGCTGAGGTGAGAATGTCATTTCACTGCTTTATCATTAGAAACGTGCACTAAAGTTCCAGTGGTTAAGTTTTTGGTGTCACTAGGCAAAAAAATTCATCTTTACCATTCATCCAAGAATATATTTTAAAACGATGTTTGTCCAGTATCATAATGAGGCTATTGAATGTGTGTTTGCAGGTTTTGTTTGTCAGAGACGAGTTGCCCCCAAGAGGACAATTATCCAAACAGTCTGTGTATAAAAGTCAATGGGAAACTTTTTCCTTTACCGGTAAGTGCTTGTGTTGCTCTGCACCCAAACAACCTGTCGTGTTCTGCCATAAAGAAGCTAACCCAGTGTTCTGCCCCTGTAGGGTTATGCGCCCCCTCCCAAAAATGGTGTTGAGCAGAAGAGACCAGGAAGGCCTCTGAACATAACGTCACTGGTGCGACTATCCTCCGCAGTCCCCAATCAAATTTCAGTGACATGGGCGCCAGAAATTGGCAAGGTAGAAACAAGAATATCACTTAGGAACTCATTTTATCTTAATGACAGTTGTGGTGACTTGTCTGTGTTATTTGATCGTGGGTTTTAGACCTATTCCATGTCGGTGTACCTGGTGAGGCAGCTGACGTCGCCGCTGCTTCTACAGAGGCTACGGATGAAGGGCATCAGGAACCCAGACCACTCCAGGGCATTAAGTAACTATACCCTCCAACATGACGCCTATACAGTTAGGCCCTCACCCCCACCTAATTAAATACGTATGACATTTGGTTTAGTGAAGTATTGCACATTCACATTTTCTTGATTCACTCCTTTGCATCATGTGTGTTTTTAGTAGATGTTTATTTATTACCTTCCCCCCAAAGTGGAGGCTAGTGGTACTGTTGGTTTGGTTTGTTTCTTTGTTTTTTAATAGTTTAACAGCAAAACTATAGCTTCACTTCATACCAAATTGCGTTTATAGATTACCAGTGACCCAGAATAGATGTCATTACTTTTTGGGAAAAGTAGGTCAAAGTTAAAAATTTGTATTAATTTTTAATTAAAGTCTTCCCTTTTACTTATAATGGGTGAAATACATGTGAGGGGCGGGGTTCGTTGTGTCTGGCACAACTTGTTTATTTTAGTCTTTCTGCATAATTTTCATTGCACCATGACTTTTATTTAATTTTCTTCTTCTTATGACTCTTACATCTGTTTAGATGTTATCGCCTCTATATGTCATTTATGAGCGATTTAAAATCCCAAATAACAAAAGTATTAATATAAAATACTAAATAATAAAAGCTTTCTTTAACTCATTGCAGTTTTCAGGGAAAAGTGATGCCATTTTTCATAATTAAAAAAAACAAACACTCATTGGTAAGAATCTGGTGTTGTGAGTTTTAAACAGGCCAGGTTTTTCTCTATCTTGATAGAAAATTGGCTTTAAATGTGCTGATTTTTAAAATTGTTCTTCATTCAACATTTAAATTTTGATTTGGTCAGTGTCTGCCTTTGGATTGTGTGACCTGAGGAGCTGGGATGGGTTTTATTTAAAATGAATATAAAGATAACTGACAGTCACAGACAGCAAAATGTTACTATTTAGTTTTCATTTCAAAAATCAGTGAAATCTGTTTCTTTTCATGCACTAAAAGAGTATGAACAGTCATTAAAATGATGTTATTAGTACTTGAAAAATCATGGAAATATTTTGAAATGCTACTTGTAAAGATGTGTGGGAACCCTGGCTTAGGACCATAAAATCAGCCTTAAACATGAAAAAAAAAAAAAAGGATTTGACATTTATTGTGATAATTATTGATATTTACTGGCAGGAATATGTTCATTATAATTACATTTTTATCCAGATCACCCAGTTTAACATTTTTTTTTAGACTTGATGCCATGTTTTCCATGTGTCCTCACTCTGCTCCTCTTCACTGTGCTGCAGTTAAAGAGAAGCTGACGGCAGATCCAGACAGTGAAATAGCCACAACGAGCCTTCGAGTCTCGCTCATGTGTCCGGTAAATGGAGCATCCTGACTCTTCGTTTGTGTGTTAAGTATTCTTTACCCCTTGTGTGTATGCTGACTGGTTTGTTTTTGTTTACAGCTGGGTAAGATGCGCCTGACGGTGCCGTGTCGCGCTGTGACCTGCTCTCATCTGCAGTGTTTCGACGCTGCCCTCTACCTGCAGATGAACGAGAAGAAACCCACCTGGATCTGTCCTGTCTGTGACAAGAAAGCTGCGTACGAGAGTCTCATCATCGACGGGTTAGTTCACTTCCTGCTGCTGTGAGGCTCATGCACATCTCTGCACATGCTCAAATCAGAATCAATCACTAAGGGACTTGTTCTTCCTCAATATCCAGTTTATTCGTAGAGATCCTGAATGACTGCTCAGATGTTGATGAAATCAAGTTCCAGGAGGATGGAACGTGGTGTCCCATGAGACCAAAGAAAGAGACTGTCAAGGTCCCGTCTCAGTCAGTTCCCAAAGTGGAGAGTATGTACATCCATGCCTTTGTCATCAGATCCCAACAAATATCATCTGTGTGTCCACCCCGAACAAATAAAACTCTCTGTTTTTGTTTGAAACATGAGTATCTTTGGCATTACAGTAGAGCTGCAGCAATGGATTATATTTGTAATCGATTCATCTATTAATTATTTTCTTTGATTCAATTTGATTTAATAACTATCCAACAGATGAAAAAAAAAATAGTAAAAATGTGAAAAAGACATGTCTAAATGGACAAAATCCTCCAAAACCAGCTGAAACTACAACCACAAAAAGTGTGTAAAAGTAAAGTGATATATGTAAAAAATATTTATATAGAAATAACAACAGTATAAAAGTATGTATAGATACAAACAACAAACAAGTCCAATGACATCTACAAACAACATGTCACTGCAGTCTTTAACACATTTGGATCCAATGTATTAACAACTAAAGATGGAACTAACAAACAGCTGTGAGTTGATCCTGGTGTCATGTGCATCACAATAACCATCCGTGTGAAACAACAGCGGAACCAATGTTTAACAGCAGCAAAATTAATTAATAAGAAAATTGTAATTAAGTAATATTTTTGATCAGTTTGAGTTGATTGATTGTTTCATCTCTTCATTACAGTATAATTGTATGTTTACAGCCAAACTCCTTTACATAGTTCCTCGTGACTCTCTGTATCATATTTATTTGAATAATAATTGATTAATGCAGTTTAACTGTTACTGAAGAAGTGTCCGAAATTAGAAAATATTTTGTCAAAAAGAAAACAGTGATGATGACAGATGGACACACAGACACATTGTTGGTTTTGGCCTTTTTGAGATTATTTGTTGCCAAAAGGAAATTAAAATCCAGACTAACAGTAGCGTTTGAACCACTGTCCTTCAGCCTCAACTCCGTTGCGTCAGTCGTCGGTGGTTCCACATTCTGCTGAATCCACGTCCACCAAGAAGGCTGACGTCATCGATCTGACTTTGGAGAGCTCCTCCTCTTCCTCCGAGGATGACGCAGACCCTCCACTGAAGAAACGATGTGTTTACATTTCCAAGACTGAGGAGATGCATGCCAAGGGGTGAGAACACCACCTCCACTCATTCACAACACAGTGTTTATTTTCTTAAGTTGAAGAAACACCACCCATTTGGCCTTTACTTCCATATTGTATTCAGATTCCATTCAAATGTGTGGCATACTGTAACCATATTTTCAGAAGATGTGTTTCAATCCATTAATGTAAAGTGAAATATCAAAGGGGGTTCATCAACAACATGGTTTGAAACTTTCAAACTTATTGTATGTTCATGTAATAACACACAATCTGAACTGTTAATAGACAAGCTGACACATGTAACAGTCAGACATGCAAAAGTTACTGAAATTAAATAAAATCCTCTTCAGACTTTGGAAGTTGTTGGGATGCAAACTCATCAGCTTCCACGTTTTCATATTAAAATAGGTTCCATATGAGATTCCTGTAGGTCTGTGGAGCAGGTTACACTGGGGCTATTGAAAGTGAAATGGGTCTTTCCATGAAACTGGGTTTATTTTGGGACCTGGTACTTTGCCAGTTTTTTTTAGACCCAATAATAGAAGAAAAATTTACACATTTCCCCCAAGGATGTACTTAATGATGACCTCAGATAAATGCAAAACATTATACTCTTACTCTGAGACATTTTTAATTAAATATTGGGGCCAAAAGTAGGACCAAAATTGGGACAGGAAAAGCTACCTCAGGTGTCGGTGTATTTTCTCTTGACAGTGTGTTAAATTTGAAGATCTTAGTGGTTTTTCTGTTCCAGACATGTAGGTTTTTCCAGGTTTTGCGAGTAACCATCACGTCCACTCGCATTACATGCGGAGCCTTCCTCTTTAAATGCGTATAAATTGCGAGTGTTTTTGCAACAGCGGTCATTTTTGAGAAACACTGTGCCTTGCATATTTACTTGACACACTGAGGTGATACATTTTGAAAAATAAAACTTAATGTCAAAGATGAAAATTCGCAGGTGTTCTCAGGTCGACTCTAGGTACATTTTTACCTTAATCTTGTCTCAGTGCAAGTGTGTCTGAAGAATGCCACCTTCCTTTTTTTTTGGATAAAACTTGGTTCTACTAGAAACACCCACCAGTCACATGTTCCAATACTTTTGCATACTCGAAAAGTGGGTGGTTTCACAGAAAAGGCCATATTTCCTGGGTTGTTTAACACATTTTGATTTAAAAACCACCAAATAAAAGCTGGAATTCTGAACTTTTGTCATATTCATCGTTTTATCTGAAACCAAAATGTCTTCAGTATGCAACAAAAACAAAGGAATTTAACTTGCTGTTCCAATACTTTTGGAGGTGACTGTATGTAGAGATATACTGCATATATGGTCTGTTCCAGTACTGTAAACCCTATCCTCCACAGATGCTAGCTAGGCTATATGTGGGAGTAATTACAGTAACTGGAGTTTCACAAGAGGCAATTCTGCTTTTTGGATACTGTCAATACCAGTTACATATTGTATGAACATATGACTATCAATTGTTTTTAACAATGTTTTACAGATAGTTTTCGGCTCATTATATATCAGTGGATGACACATAAATGTGTAACTTGCCTAATAGGAAAGTAAGGGGGATTTGAGGAAGTTTCAATGATGTGATGTGATCTGTATCTTATGGGTGTTGTACAAATAGACAATCCAGACACCCAGGAAATGCATTATGTATGCATTGTCTCTATATTCCCAAGGATCAATATCCAACCACATAATTCTCATCAAATAACCTACCGGGAATAAATTTATACTAATATGTCAGTGTCCCCAAATTGCATCATTAACAAAAAACATCATTACCAATATAAGAGTGTTATAAATCTCATTTAACAAACCTAAACAATAAATGTGATTATTGTTTCATGTTATATTTATCAGTATATGAGATTAGAAGTTGGACTTTTCACTTGTTATTTTGATACGTGTTCCAAGTCATCTGGGGCTCGTAAGAAAAGCTAACTGCTGTCAGACTGATGTCAGGGTAACAGCTCACTGAAGTTTGTTTTATCCTCTATTGTCCTCTAACTGGCTGGGTACTTGTTAAAATGACAACATAATGCCGGAAACAAATGAATACTCTAAAAAAAAATCATACAGACATAATACTTTCTTACCTATCCTTTCTGGAACGGTCCTGGACTGGTTCAGAACTTATCTAACAGGCAGAGATTAATATGCAACTTATGGTAACTGCACAGCTGAGCGAACAAAGATGACATGCGGGGTTCTTCAAGGGTCAATTCTTGGGGGGGGGGGGGACACGGACAAATGGCAATTGACTTTGATAGACATATAGGGTTGCCAACTCCCTAAAAAATATATAAGGGACACCTCATTGGCAGAGCTGGCTGGCCCAATAACCTTCAACCTTGCTGGTGTCCTAATTTTTTATCTCCACCAAGGAGGTTTTGTTTTTGCCAGCATTTGTCTGTTTGTCTGTCTGTCTGTTTGACTGTTAGCAAGATAACTCAAAAAGTTATGGACGGATTTTCATGAAATTATCGCAGATTGTCAGAAATGGGGTATCCTACACATGATTAGATTTTGGTGGTGATCTGTACATTCAGCGCCATCTAGTGGATGAAAGTACAAACACTGCCTTGGCGGAGGTCTGTGCTCTCGAGTGCTTCTCTAGTTCTTGAACATACATTCATCAAATCTGAAGAGTAAAATTCACACTGATTAAAAGTTAATGTTATGAGTTGAAAACATTTGATTACATCTTTACTTAGCTTGGGGACCTCAGAAATGTGTCATTGTAGATGCATTCAATAACTTCCAGTTTCACAAAGCCTTTATCAACCTCTACAGGGAGAATCATCTCCAGCTTCCAGAGTAGAGGGACCTCCCCCCCCAGTGTCGTACTCAGTATCACAGCCAGCAGG
The DNA here is from genome assembly GCA_030068375.1 of Ostorhinchus rueppellii. NCBI lineage: Eukaryota > Metazoa > Chordata > Actinopteri > Kurtiformes > Apogonidae > Ostorhinchus > Ostorhinchus rueppellii. The sequence continues at coordinate 554,831 of JAQQZY010000029.1, forward strand.
GCCAGAGGGATAGCAGGGAGGCACCCAACAGGCCTGCCTTCACAGATGCCGCCCACCAGCCTCTGGAGGAAAGCCACGCCGGCTCGGCTGTCCTCATTGTGGTGATAACTCTAGCTCTGGCTGCACTAATCTTCCGCAGAATCTACTTGGCCTATGAGAAGTTCGACTATGAACTATAATGAAGCTGCACCATTCTTAGGCTACAAGTCAACCTTGCCTTCTCCTCTGACAGCTGCCGACAGAACCACATTACCAGCAGAGCTGAGGCTGGCGTCAACACCGACACTGAGCCCTTGCTGTCAAATACCTGAGGCTTCGGTCTCCTTCCAGAAGGAGCTTTCTTTCCTACAGAGGAAGTGGTTGACTCAATACAACACCTCCATTGTGTCTTTTAATCAATGTGAATTTTGCTCTCCAGAGTTCTGCATTTTTAAGAACAGGAAACATCCCTGTCTTTGTGCTCAGCTCAGCAGCTGCAATGTAAATGAAAAATTAAATATAATTCTAATTTAAAAGAAGTGCAAACCATTAGGCGCTAGAACTAAGCCTCTTTACAAACATTTGCCAAACATTTGTATTTATAAAAATAAAACACAAAAAAGAGAGGTGGGAGAGAGAGAGATGCGCTTCCCCTGTATTAAATAAATAAATAAATAAATAAAATCAAGCCAGTTAAATGTCTCAATGAAAAACATGAACATGTAGTTTTATTCTTCTACCTTTTTAGCACAAATGTCTTCATCCGATGTCTTCTTATGAGTCCTAATTTCTAACATTACAGGTCAATTTTCCCGCAGTAATGTGGGATTTCAGCACCACAGGCAGCGCACGATCCCAACCACATCAAACGCGCATCATTCTAAAAGACTTATAGGGTCTGATTTACTAAAGGTTAGCGCGGGTAAAAACATGTACAAACTGGACTGCACACGCAAAAACACGTTGAAGTTGATTTAAGTCAGGACCCACCGAGGACTGTGTCTCAGATGCGCAAAATAACTCGCATAACCCATCTAGCATGTTTGCCTTGATGAAAATGCAACATGGGTTTGTGACAGAAGGAGCAAAATTATTGGGAGGAGTAAATGCAAATAATGCACGCAATGTGATTTTAAATCACCGACGAGACCAGATGCGTACATCAGCATTTTGACTCCTTGTAGGCTGTTGTAATTCCTGTGCGGTGATTTTTTTTTTTTTCTCAGAGTGAGAAATGCCATGCATGTGAGTGTGTGAACTCACTGAAATACGTGTCTCCCGCTCAATGCATAGACTTGAGACCCCTGCTGACCTTGTAGAAGCTCCTGGGTTCGGACTGGTGAAGTGAGGGTGTGTTCTTTTAAGGTGCTGCAGCATCGCAGACGTGCTGTGATGATCAGCCAGGTCGGCCTTGCAGTAGACACACTGGCCTATGTTTTCATCGTGTCCAAGTGTGAAATGGTCCCACACTTCGGACTTCTTATTTCTTATTTTTCTGGGCTCATTATCTGCCATTGATAGCAGCATTAAAGGAATACTTCACCCAAAAATGAAATTAAGTCAGTCACAGCCTCTCCCAAAGTTAGAACAGTGTGGAAAAAATTGTTAAAATCCGTTCAGTCATTTTGCTGTTTTGTCCTGTTTTAGGAGCAGCACTTTTAGCATTAGCTTAGCACAGTTGCTGTAAACCAACGTTGTCAGCATGTCCTCCAAAAAAAGTGACAGAGACATCTATTTTTTTTCTAACAATATCTTGGGAGCCGTGTGTTCAGAACGAGTACAAATCATAATGCAAAATCGAACGAGGCTATTACTTGGGCAGGATATTTAAAAGTGCAGCTCCTAAAACAGGAAAAAAGAGGAAAATGACTGAACAGATTTTAACAATTTTTTCCACACTGTTCTAACTCTGGGAGAGGCTGTGAATGACTTAATTTCATTTTTGGTGGAGTATTCCTAGAGTATTCATTCTACAAATAACACACTATTTTCGATTTTCGTGATAATACGGGACAAAGTGTGTCCCTTGTAAGCTCAATACGGGATACGTACTTTTGTTTCTAAATACGGGGCGATTCCATTTTTCAAGGGACGGTTTGCAACCCTATAGACATATCACCGTTCAGTCATTTCAAGTGGGTGCTCAAAATGATTGGATGTTGTTTTCTCAGTCCTGTTCATCCCACAGGTGACTAAAACTTTTTATTTTTG
>JAQQZY010000029.1:575843-586904 GCA_030068375.1 Ostorhinchus rueppellii
GGGGTTATTATTTCTGGGGGGTTTTTTTGTGATCAGATTTTTAATTTTTATTTTCATTTAACAAAATAAATTAAACAGATGTATTCAGGTTATCTCAGAGCCCAAGACATAAGAGCGTGTCATGGGAGGCCAAACAACACAGTGATGGTGTAATGACAAAAAGAAAGAGGTTAATGCTTCTGTTTTGTTCCTCTTGTATAAGTATAATCTGTTCTTGCTTTTCCATTTGATCATAGATGTAATCATAGTTATTTGATGTCAGATGGGTTCAGAATATTCAGAATAAAGCTCCTCATTACTATTTAATTCAAAATGCTAAAAATTATGTACACTGATGAAGTGTGTTAAATTTAGTCGAAGATTTAGAGCAGGAGAGTCAAACATACAGTCTGTGGGCCAAAACTGGGTCCAATCTGTCCAGCGGAATGAATCTGTGAAATGCAAGAAATTCCACTAAATATATTATTATTTTAGTTCAGGTTCCACATTCAGACTAACTGGATCTCAAGTGGTTCAGTCAGTAAAATACTATCATAAAAACCTAAAAAATAATTGCAACAACAAAATCTTCTTTTTGTGTTAGTTTAAAGAAAAGTAAAATTACATAAAAATCTACTTTCCTTTAACAAAAAATGTGAGTAACCTGAGCAAATATGAACAACCCAAAACGTCTTAAGAGAGGGATAGCAAACTCATGTTAGTTCAGGGGCCACATACAGACTAAAAAGTTATAAAGTGGCCCGGACCAGTAAAATAATATAAATAATAGGATAAAAACTGATAAATAATGTCAACTCCAAAGTTTTTTCTATGTTTTTGAGTGAAAAAAAATTCCGTAATGAAAATGTTTAAATGTATGAACTGTACTTGAACATAACGCGAAAAAATATGAATGTGAAAATTCTTAAGAAAAACATGTGCAATTTTAACAATATTACGCCTTAGTTTATCATTTATACATGTGCATCACAACTTACAGATCACTGTGGATCTACAAATACACAAAACATGTAATAACAGGCAAAATATTATTAAAATTCCACATACTTTTATTAAGAGATTACAGGTTGTTTGTATTTGTTCAGGTTATTCACATTTTTTGTAAAAGGCTAGTTCGTAAATGCAACAATTTTTGTGTAGTTTAACTTTTATTTTTTAACATTAAAACAAAGGGCAATTATTTACATTATTATTACAGTATGTTATGATAGTATTGTACTGGTCTGATCCATTTTAGCTTGAATTAACCTAAAATGATTTTTACATCTTTGTTTGTTCATATCTTCAGTGTAATGTTTACTGATTGGAGCCTTTGGCGGCCCAGTTTTTGGCCCCCGGGCTGCATGTTTGACACCTGTGTCTTAAGAGAAGTCAGTGTAATTTGACCAAAATTCTATTATTTTGTGTATTTGTAGATCCACTGTGATCTATAAGTTAAAATGTACACATGCAAATGAGACACTGTTAAAATTGCACTTATTTTTTATTAATACATTAATGTTTGTTCATAGTTTTTCATGTTATTCACGTTTTTTTAAGGATAATTTGTATTTTCATGATGTAATTTCATTTTTTTTTTCTCTAAAGCATAAAGAAAAGTTTAGTTGATATTATGTTATTATCTTACTGGTCATGAATGTGGCCCCTGAACTAAAATGACACCTGATTTATAGACTTTAGCTGGAGCCACAGCTACTCCTTCTAATGTTTTTCTCGTCTATTGTCTTTTTAAGGCAAATATAGCTAAATCCATTCTGACCCAGATGATGATCATGGATTTTTTTTCATACAAATCATATCCACCCGTTCATCATCGGTGTTAATTACCAGGGTCACTGCGGTAAACTGTGGCCAATTACAGGGTTTTACACAGATAATATTTACCCTCCAGCACATGCAGACACACAGAGACATTTTAGCACAAAAACATACAAGTTCATTCTCAGATTATTGTTCAATACATTTAGTTATAGAGGGTTTAAAACTCATAACATGGAAAGAAAAGAAAATACAAGGAAAATAAGAACAGGATATTTACTGAAAACTGACATCATTCCATCAGTTAAGCTGATGCATTTATGTTTATCTTCTGTTTCAGCAACAAATTCTGATATAACATTTATAATAATTACTAAAGTGCATAAATAGATGATTCTGTTAAAAAAAAAAAAAGGTAAAAGTTCCAGGATCTTAAAAATGATCAAAGTATTCCAGTATTTTTCTCCTTTTTTGAATCTTTAATGTTGTAGCTGTGTATCATTTTTCATATCATTTTCATTTTTGTCTTTTATTTATTTTTTATTTACATCATACTTATCATGTAATGCCTTACATTGTTTTTACCTTATGTTGTAAAAAAGGATGATTCCTCCTAAAAGCATTAACCCATAAAGATCCAGTGCTACTTTTGTGTCAGTTCCCAAATACATTTTCCTCTATTTTTAATATTTTTAAAAGTGATTTATGACCATTTACTCTAATATTATCATCTTGAAATGAAAACTAGGTTTGGGTGTGTAAATGAAGAAGGATGTAAACACAACAGCTAAGTGGCTAACAGCAGACCCGCAGCTAAGAGCGAACCTGTGGCTAACGGACCAGCAGCTAACTGTCCAGCTGCTAACAGCGGACCAGTGGCTAACGGACCAGCAGCTAACTGTCCAGCTACTAACAGCGGACCAGTGGCTAAGGGACCAACGGCTAACAGCAGACCCGCAGCTAACAGCGAACCAGTGGCTAACGGACCAGCAGCTAACTGTCCAGCTGCTAACAGCGGACCAGTGGCTAACGGACCAGCAGCTAACTGTCCAGCTGCTAACAGCAAACCAGCAGCTAACAGCGAACCAGTGGCTAACGGACCAGCAGCTAACTTAAAAGGTAAAGACACCGACTGAAACATGCCGAGCGGAAGGAACAATACAAGGGACAAAGACATGGCAACAACAGAAGACCTGGAAGAGATTAAAAGATCTCTAAACTTGCTGTCTGGTGATCTGATAAAATCATCAAAAGGAGGCGTGACGGCATCACTTGACATTTACCTCAGAGATGTGGACAGACAACTTGGGGCTGCTCCATCAATAACAGCGGGAATTATTGAGTTTTGGACAGATGAAGGCATTACCATCGTTCATAGTGTTCAGCAAAAAGGCACAGTAACTTTATCGAAGGATATATTCACGAAATTAAAGGTAAGGACATGAGAAAACGCAATTAGCAAGTTATGCTAACTAACAAACACCACTCACCCCAGTCTCGTTTGGAATCCAAGATGGCGTCACGTGTGAAATAGGCGAATTATCCTGTGTATTTTGCATTTCTAGTAGTAGTAGTAGCAGTAGTAGTAGTAGTAGTAGCAGCAGCAGCAGTAGTAGTAGTAGTAGTAGTAGTAGTAGTAGTAGTAGTAGTAGTAGTTGTTGTTGTTGTTGTTGTTGTTGTTGTTGTTGGAGTTGGAGTAAGTGTGCTTTTTACAGACATTTGAGTCTTTGTACATTTGTGGAGCATCCACTGAAATACTCTAAAAATTACCAGGTTAAAGTTTAAACTTATTCTGCAGACCCCTGTATTCATATCAACAAATGGAGATGAAATAGTTTCCAATATCTGCTGCTTCATTAGTCAAGTTTACTGGTGAATTAATGTTGTAGAAGATGATGGTGTTTTCATGGTAACTACAGAGCCTCTGAATGTCCAAATGGTCAGAAATACAGAAAAATTCATTTGGGAAGTGACACAAAAGTAACACTAGGTCTTTCTGGGTTAATGTTTTTGAGAGGAATTTATCAACATCTACATAATCAGTGAATTAAATATAGGAAAATGCATAATTGTCACTGAAAAAATGCACAATTCAAAGGGTAATATAGTAAATGGTGATAAATCACTTAAGAAAAGTGAAATGACAGTGGAAGGAGACATTTGATTTATATTCATTAAGTTGAAAAAAAATTGTTTCTCTCTTTTTTTTCTGATACAATGACCTTTGAATTTACTCTGAGCTTTTACCAACATCTACATGATCAGTGAATGAAATACAGGAAAATACATGCTTTAAACGGAAAAAATGGCTGAGAAAACTGAAGAAAAATATAATTTTTTTCTGCAAAATATATCATTATCTAAACACAAAACAGGTGTCTCCATCCACTGTCATTTGTCATGGCTCATGGGTTTTTCTGGTGAATCAATGTTATTGAAGATGATGGTGTTTCTATGGTAATTACAGAGCCTCTGAAACAATGTTATAGAAGATGATGGTGTTTCCATGGTAACTACAGAGCCTCTGAACATCCAAATGGGTAATATCTGAGGACTGTGTACAGAGAACAAACAGTATTTTACACTAATTATTTGCATGGATTGATAAAATTAGTGGATGAACAGGTTTTGAACATTTTATATCAGTGAATTATTTTGGTCACCAGTGGATGTTTGGGTCATTAAGAGTTAAAACTACCTTCAAAAGCCTGTTTTGGAGCTAAACAGAATAGAAAATGTGGTTCTAAAACACCACCACCACCTGAGAACTGTGCTTGAGTCGACTTCTGAAGTATGTGTGCTGTGTTTCCGCCTCTCCTCTCATGTTAAACACAGTAACCCAGCGGTGTTTCCTTTCTAATGAAGTCTAATCCATGCATATTGGGCTTAACTCGATCTGTTATAAACCTGACAGCTTCCATGAGATGAGTGGGTGTAAAGTGTTGAAACAGCTGTAGTGGGTGTGTGGAGACCTGTCACAGATCAGCAATACTGCCTGGTGGATGTGACCACAGGTGTGTTTTTCTCTCTCCAGCTGTAATTATACAATTAACAGTAAGCCTACCTGTAACAGTAATACTGAAAATACCAGCGAGTGCAGAGATCTGACCATATGTGTTCACCACAGAGCACACATGTGTTCCTTTGACTCTGTTTTCTGTTTCAGTTCTTGTGAAGCACATCAGTTAAGACTTGGATTTCTTAGTTTAGTTTATTTCAGACAGAAATGTAATACAAAATATAGACAAAAAACAAAAACAAAAAAAAAACAGAAAATGGAACAACTGTTGGAAGAACAATACATATATACATACTTGTATACACCTGTACGTACGTACATACATACATACATATATATATATATATATATATATATATATAATAAAGTTACTGTTTTTAGTGCTTTTCAGTTGGGTGCTCCAACACTAAAACATTAGTTCCACCTGTTACATGTTCTAACCTGAAGAAAGAAGAAAAAAAAAAAACACCCAGGAGTGATTCCATGCCCCCCTTGGAAGCCTTTTATTTGTGGATTTTCTACAACATAACATGGGTGTATCATACACTGTAAAAAGTAAAACTTGAATCAACTTAAAATTTTTAATTCAATAGGTCACACATCAAAAAAAAAGAAAAAAAAAAAGTTGAGTGAGCCAAATTAAATTACATTAAATTTCATTCAATATAATTTAATTTGGTTCACTCAACATTTTTTTTTATGTGTGACCTGTTGAAGAAGAATTTTTAAGTTGATTCAATATTTCACTTTTTACAGTGTACAATCTATGCATTTCTACTGTCTTTTTGAACACACATCCCCATCCTCAACTTAATTATAAACATGTAAATATATCAACCAAAGACATCAGGATTATGAACAGGAGCCATATAGCATTCATAGAAAGTCCAGATGTGAAAACATAGTAAAAGCAAAAATAAATGCATAAAATAAGATTGGATACATAACAAGAATACATATGGTTTAAAAAAAACAAAAAACAAAAAAAAAAAAAACGGACAGAAATAAAATATGTACCATATGTACATACAATTAAATTTAACTTTGGATCTTTAACATAAAGACCCAAAGAGCCAAAGTCATCTACTGATCTGAAATGTTGAATAACTTCTAAACCATTAATCCCATCAATACGTGTAAATAATTGGTGTAAAATGGACACACTGGGTTTTAGTTCAGTTAATGATAGATTTTGCATTAAAAAAAATTTTTTCTTCAGTTTTCTTTGTTTTGAATAAAATAACCCTCAACTTTAATCTTAGTTTTAATGAAAATCTGCATGATCAGTGAATTGAATATAGAAAATACCAGATTTTCACTTATAAATGCAAAATACAGACGGCAATATTAGTAAATGGTGATAAATCACTGAAGAAAGGTTAGAAATAGAGAAAAATTCATTTGGGAACTGACACAAAAGTAGCACTGGGTCTTTATGGATTAATACTTTTGAGAGGAATTAATGAATATCTACATGATCAGTGAATTAAATATGCACAATTATCACTGAAAAAATGCACAATTCAGTGGATAATATAGTAATTTCTGATAAATCACTTATGAAAAGTGAAATGACACTGGGTGGAGACTCTTGGTTTATTTTCTTTTAGTTGAAAAAAAATCACTTTTTCTCTTTTTTTTCTGATTTGATACAATAACCTTTGTATTTACTTGGAGCTTTTCTCAATATCTACATGATCAGTGAATGAAATACAGGAAAATACACGATTTAAGCAGAAAAACAGCTACATGATTTGGGAAAAACTCAAAATTCTGAGGATAATATTAGAATAAATGTTGATTAAATAAGTTAGAAAAGGTCAAGTCCATTTAGGGTTAAAACTAAAGTAACAACAGAAGAAAATGCAGGTACTTTCTATCACAATGTACAACTTTTTAACTCAAATACAAGTGAAATAATGAAGTATGATGTTGTGTAAAGCAGCCCAGTTTTATCTGACATGTCGTGATCCTCCGTGGCCGTGGGAGATGTGCGCACTGGCTCCAGGTTGCGCCGCTGTGCGTCTCTTCATATTTCTCTCAGTATTGACGTGTTGTTCGCAGATGGAGCAGGAGGGCTGATCTCTGCCTCCAGAGGTCATTCTCACTACAGTTGCCACTTGTTGCCAAAAGCAGCTCGGACTCCGCCATTCAACACAAACACACACATCTGAGGCACATTGATTGAGCTGATCCGCTGAACCACTGCTACATGTGTGGATGTTGAATGCAGATCATCAGGACTGAAGGAAGACTCTGATCCGGTTGATAACAGCGCATCTGACGGAGGAAGCATGGTTGATAACACCAGTATAGCCACGAAATCTGCTTTGGTAAGAGTCCAGCCTTGATATCTATCGCATTTGAAAGTGAACTGAAGCCTCCAGGGCGGACTGTGTCAGCTCATACACATGCACTCCATGCGTAAATGAAGCGACTTTGAAACTTTGGCACAGTTTAGCAGTGATTTCACCACTTTGACTAAGTTTTCTCTGCGCTTGTTTTCCGTCTGACAGTTTAAGCTCCTTATGTTCGGGTACATTTCAATAAGACATTCTGATGTGTGTGCGTAAAACCTGTTTGTGTGAGGCTTTAATCTCATAAAGTGCCAGTGATAATCGTTACACAGTCCTGCTCTCGTCCCCTCGCAGCCGGGCTCTTTCTCGTCCGCCAGCAGCCTCTCCCACCCGGCTCCCACCTCCGCCTCCTCCCACAACTCGTTCCCCGGCTCCCAGACGCACCAGCCCGGCGGCGGCATGAAGCTGGAGGCGGTCATGGAGAACCTGCAGCGGCAACAGGCGGCGCGGCTCGCCCTGGAGGAGAAGCTCCGACAGGCGGAGAAGGAGAAGGACCTCCGCTCCATGGTCGAGTCCCAGATCCACCAACAGGCGCTGGCTTTCCGCCACTACCAGGCGGCGGTGCGCGGAGCTCTGGCCGCTGGAGTTGGCGCTCACTCGCCCCCAGAGGTGACACTCTGCAGAGGGGAGGACGAGACCTTCTCCCGGCGGAGCAGCGACGACAAGGATGAGGATGGGGATGACATGGAGGAGCAGGAAATCATGGATGAAGAGGAAGAGGAGGACGACGAAGACGGGTTAAACCACTACCAGCACCGGCGGCCGGAGCTCCAGGGCGCCGCGCACCCGGTGCACCTCCTGCCCCGGCTCCATCCGACCTTCGGGCCGACCCGCCGCCCGGAGTCCCCAGGGGGAAACCCACAGTCCCAGCACCACGAGTGGACCTATGAGGAGCAGTTCAAACAGGTAGGACCGAACCGAACCTTTACGCACGCACACACACACACACACACACACACACACACACACACACACACACACACACACTGCACTGAGCTGTGCGGTAGTTTGGCTTTTCACTTCTTTTCCGAAAGGAAAGAGGTTGTGACTGTGTCAGAGCTCTGTTGGTGTCACATTTTTAATTTGCTACAAATGACACATTTTCTTCTGGGACTTGAATGTTGCACGTGTTCAAATGTTTGTTTTATGCGCTTTGGAACACTTCCATCCATCTAATGCAAATATTTAAAACCTGTTCAACTGGTTTAATGTCCTCATTAAAGGTTAATTAAAAAATTTAGAACAAATAAAAACCTGAACATGTTGTTTGAGGTTGCTGTCATTTTGTTTGGATACCCACCTAACCAAAACCAAAATTCAGTTATTAGTAGTATTATATTAATAATAATTTAAGTGTCTTTTAGTGACTGACAAAACACAGAACATTTACTATTGTTATAAATGTTAGATTAGAAGAACATGTTTCCACATTGTAATTAAAATCCATTTAAATTTGTAATTTTTCAATAAACTCAGCATATACTTAATAGATTGTAAATAACTTATATTTTGTCAGAGTGTAATCAGTGAAAGGTGATTTACAAACCCTAATCTGCTTTTAGTAATGATGGATAACTGATCTTAAGTCACATTAACTACTGATAAAGTATCGTAAAGCATACAGACAGGATATTTTATCAGAAAATACAGCTGTTTCTTTAGCATGGAGGGTTTATTCTACAGTCATTTGATGCATATACTTATTACTGCTTATGCACATGTACGATGTTGGAGTAATTGTGGACGCTCCTTGTCATCTCTTATTTATGACAGATCATTTACAGACTTCCCTAAATGTGATGTGTGCATTAGTGACTGCATTAGTGCTGCACACTAAAGCAACCCAATGCATGGAAATGCAATTTAAATAGGGCCAGAAACCAATAGGCTCAATTTAGACACAATTATACATGGAGGATGGTGAGATGAGTCGGTGCAAAGAATGCTAGTCCCTCATGTTTTTTTTCTCCTGCATGCATGACTTATTAATATTGTATATAGATGTATTCTTGTTGCACTTTATCTGCATGATTGTTGTCACATTTGGAGTGTGAGCCTGCTTGAACATGTAGCATCACAGGCTGCAGCTGATGGATTCCAACTATCACTGCCTGGGCTTCTTTTATTTTTACTGAGACAAGTTTCCCAGAGCTGTGCATGCACGCTCCGTGTAAAATCAAGCCTATATGCTTCAAAAGATTCCTCAGGATGTGCATTGTTATTGTGGGGGTCATTTGTATGTAGTCATTCAGTGTAATGGTCATGGGACAATAAAAGGATGCTTATGGCTGCTAGGCAGACAGAGTGGAGCCAGCATACTAAGCATGCTCAAAGCTGCAAAACAAAACCACATTTGAAGGCAGTAAATGCATCTTTGGTAATAGGAACAAGATGTGGGCTAAATATAAAAAAGGCCCCACTGAGGCGGAGAAGTTTTAATCTGATCTGAACCAAAAGGGGAGCAGCCGCTGTTTACAGTAGCTCCTAAATCACTCCTGGGGACGTCAGGACAACATAGGCCAACAGCTGTGTAACAACATGAAACACATTTTTAACAAGTAAGAACAAGGAGCTGGGGCTTTGATTTCTTCAATTTTGCATTAGGGATGCATGTTAATTCCCCATTTATTTGGTTTAATTTGATCTGTTAATTGTTTGATTCATGAAGTGTCATAAAAAAAAGTTTCCCAACACAGAAATACTCAGATTACTGTTAAAGATGAGGAAAGAAACCAGAAAATATGCACATTTAAGAAGCTTTAATCAGACAGTTTTTTCTTTTCTTTTGTTCTGTTTAAAACATCAGTATCAGGATCAGACAGTCTGACTATTCTACACGTAATATACTAATTGCTTGTTTAGTTTTATGTTTAATGTTTTTTATATGGCTGAAGGACATGCAAATTTTACTTTTCAAGTTAACCAGCTATCTATATAACAGTGGAGTCATTAGCATTACTTCTGTTTGTGTTGTGCTTCCTTTCCTTTTAAACTCATATACTGAATTAAAACATAGCCATAGTCCAACATATTTAGCACAAAGAATGATGATCGGCAGCTGGTAAAGTCTTTTTTTAGCTTTTCCCGTATTCTTTCCCAGCTGGAGATAACGTGTAGCTGAATAGAAGGAGATCATAAAAACATGAAAGAAATTCTTTTCAGTGACAGAAAAAGATGCTGAGCAGAAACAACAAAAGACCTGAGGCAGAGAGACATTGACACACAGTGAGAGAGAGAGAGAGTCGAGAGAGACAGAGTGTTACGTGTCATTTTGGCAGCGGGTCAGGAAAAGCAGGAAACTGGATGTGGTGGTATTCCAGCCTGGCTCGCACCCAAATGTGCTGGGATCTCCCTGTCTGGCAGTGTGTATATGTGTGTGTATGTGTGTATAGCTGTTGCTGGGAGTCGGCGTGGTGCCAAACTATTACGAAACAGCAACGAAATTGCGTGTTGCTACTCACTTGGCTGTGTTTCCTCTGAGAAACACACGTTATTTACAAGTGTATGCACACAAGCCTGCATCAGTGCATGTGACAGTGAAGTGAAGGAGACTATGATGTTTCACGATATTTAAAATAATAACCTGAAACTGTAGGAAATAAAATTAAATGGTTTAATAGCAGATTTTTTTTTTATTTTTATTTTTTTATGTTATGGTGTGAATGCTAGACACTGTACACATTTAATTTGATGTAAGTGGTGTATCAAGTGCAAAGGATAGGTAAAAAATATAGCTTTTGCTTCTATCTTATTCCTTTTGTTGGTTTTTATGTTTGTTATGGTTATTGTACTGTGTGTACTGATGGATGTACAGTGTTTACCAAATGTATTCTTCCAGCTCCACCCAGTATAAGGTGTCCCACTGCTGCCAGAATTGAACAGTATTTCTGTTTACCTAAATATCTTTTTATGTTTCTATAATGGTTC
>JAQQZY010000029.1:652751-663968 GCA_030068375.1 Ostorhinchus rueppellii
CTACAACATTGATTCACCAGTAAAACCCATGGAGTTGGATCAATGACAGTGGATGGACACACTGGGTTTATGTTCAAATAATGATACATTTTGCTGAAAAATCACTTTTTCTTCAGTTTTTTAAGTTTTTGATACAATAACCCTGAGCTTAAATCTAAGCTTTTATGAGCATCTACATGATCAGTGAATTAAGTATCGGAAAATACATGATTTACCCTGAAAAAACATGAAATAAAGAGGATAATGTTACAATAAATGATGATAAGTGACATATGAATGGTTAAATACAGGGAATAGCCACAGAAGTAGCACTGGGTCTTTATGGGTTAAAGGATGAGTTTTGGTTCAGGTGATTATTTATGGTTTTGAATTATTCATGACAGATTCAACAGGACACCTTATAGTTTTGCTATTTTTGTTTTTGTTTTGTTTTTTATTTGAGCAATTAAATAATGGGCAACTGAACATGTACCGAGTAAAATATTACTGAAAATGGATTAGTAATGCCTTACACTACTGCATTACAGCAAAAAGTAATCTGTTACTGTAATGCATTACTTGTGTAACATGTTACTCCCAACACTGATGAGAACAGGATGAATTTGGATCAAGTCAAGTGGGATAAATAAAGCACGGGCAGTTCTTTATTATTTGACAGATGTGTGTGATACAGTATTTTTTGTCTGATCACATGACCTCTCGTCTCCTGAACTCTGGTCCTCAGGTGTCCTGTTCGCTCGGCAGTCGGCCATCGCAGGGATGACGGGGCACCGTGGCAAACACAGCAACTGCCAGACTCAGGGAAAGACCAGTCCAGGTCTGCCTGTGCAGTTCCAGCCGTCCTGCTCCTCTTCCTCCTCCTCCTCCTCTTCTTCCTCCTCCTTACTCCACGGACACAGAAACTCCTCCCCCTGAGTTTCCTGTCCTCCCTCATCCTTCTGTTTGTCTCCTCCTCCTACTTCACCTGGGGGGGGTGTCTCCTTTCAAAGACAGCAAGCAGCCCAAGATCAGCAGATCATCAGTAGTTTTTGAAGGTGTCTTTTCCCTCCAAACCCTGTAGGTCAGCAAACAACAGAGTCAAAAGCAACAAAATCCGTTTGTACAGACTTCGAGCCCTGTACCGACGCCACTTCCTCCTCCCCAGGCTTTGAATTACAGGTGTGTTTTGGGGATATTTAACATTTGTGTGTTGATAACTGTGTGTCAAGTCCTCGTCTTCTCATTGTGAAGCAGCGAAAAAAGCATCAAAGCCAAACAAATCCTCCCTCATGTGCACAAATACAATCAAAGCTACAGAGCCGCTGAACATCCAGCCCATCCTACGTTCTCCACGTTCTCCATGTTCTGAGAGCCGATACCAAAGAAGAAGTCCCATATATGCTGGTTCACGTCCAGCGTGTACAACGACATATGAAGCACAGTCAGAGAGGACGTCCGATTGTCTTAAAGTGAGTCACAGAATGTTCTCGTCTACATCTGTCCTTAAAGACCATGCGCTTTCACCACCAGTGCAAACAGCTGCAGCTGACGGCTGATGTGAGTCCAACACGCAAACAACATCTTTAGCCACAGCATGTCCGCTAAACATTAACAAGGATTGCACAATATATTATATCAACAGTTGTTTTCCAGAAAACCAGCCAGTGAGCCAATTTCCAATGACGCTAACGTTGAAATTTACAGTTGCTTCAGCCACGACTGACAAAACAGTGTGTCCCATTTCCATATTATGCGGTATACTAAGCACAGAATACATACTGAAGAAGGATAGGACAATAGATATAAATGCATAATAATAATATAATCATATGTAGTGGTTCATAAGGATCTTTTTTTCTTTATTCTGGAACAAACACTGGTGCAAATGGAGACTTTTAATCAATAATATCAGTAATATCAGAGTTTTCTACCAGTAACAACACAGTTATGTATAATATGCATCTGGGACATAAGTAGAAGGTTTGACTGTGTTAGCTGCACAAATGTCAAGACTTTTGGTTTTATTTTTTGGTTTTTTTTGTCCAGTTAGCCAATTTCCAATGATCCTAATGTTGAAATTTACTGTAGTTTCAGCCACTACTGACAAACAATATGTCCCATTTCCATATTATGCAGTATACTAAACATAGAATGGATACTTAAAAGATACAGGACAATAAATATAAATGCATAGTAATAATATAATCATATGTAGTGGTTCATAAGGATCTTTTTTTCTTTTTTCTGGAACAAACACTGGTGCAAATGGAGGCTTTTAATCAATATTATCAACCTGATCAGCTGTAATATCACAGTTTTCTACTGGTAACAACACAGTTATGTATAGAGTATAATGTGCATCTGGGACATAAGGAGAAGGTTTGACTGTGTTCACTGCATAGATGTCAAGACTGTCAGTTTTGTTTTTTGTCAGCCAATTTCCAATGACGCTGAAGTTGAAATTTACAGTAGCTTCAGCCACTACTGACAAACAGTATGTCCCATTTCCATATTATGCAGTATACTGGGCATAGAATACATACTAAAGACCTGTAGAATAATTAATAAACCACTGTATAATACTAAATATAAATGCATAGTAATTATCTGATCATAAGAACTATTTTTTTTTTCTTTTTTTGGGAATAAACACTGGTGCAAGTGGAACCATATTTAATCAGTAATATCAGTAATATCACCATTTTCTACAGGCAGTAACACAACTAAGTGCACCACCAGTTATGTATAGAGTATAATATGCATCTGGGACATTAGCTGCACAGATGTCAAGACTTTTTTTTTTTTTTTAAATGGTCAACCAAACAGCATGTGAACAGTTGTTGACAGTCCCATGCGTTGGTGTTGAGGCAGCTGTGGTGTTCATGGTACATGGTAGAAATGCACAAAGAGCACAGCCAATCAACGATGGCCCTGTGAGTATTACACCTGGAACACCTTTATGGAAGACTGCTGAGGATGGGTTTACCTTAGTTTTCGGGTTATTTTAAGTTTTTTTTTGTTTTTTTGTTTTTTTAAGGCTTGCTGTGATCACAACATGAGCATCTCTGGTGTTTACCATGAGATATCCACAGTCATGAGAAAAGGATTTGAATGTTTTCATGAAACCCTAACCACAAACCAGGGTTCTGATTCGCGTCCAAATAAGTCCCGATGTGTATGTATTAGACTTCATTTGAAAGGGAACATTTTCTAGTTTTTGTGTTTTACATGTAACACAACCGAAATATGCACTGCCCATCCAAAAATAAGGTCACACATGGAATATTTGACTGCACTACCTTTGGTTTTGATCACAGGAGACATTCACTGTTGCATCTGTTCCGCCACATAATGATTTACTCGCATTGCAAAATATCAGATACGTACCTGATTTAGGACCTGGGGCAGATTTGTGCTGTTCAAACTGTCTCTAACAGATTGGATGCAGGTCACATATGGAAAAAAAAAATCGGATTTGGGTCACATTTGCCTGCAGTCTGTACGTAGCCTAATTTTGGATATGTTGAAAAGGAAGTTTTTCCGTGCTGCTAGTCGCTTTTCCATTAGGCTTATTTGCAAAATTTTACCGATATTTGCTAAATTTTGAAAAAACAGAAGTGCATAACGTTTTTTCCATTAAATCACAAATGCGATGATTTGTTTATTTACTATCGCGAGATGACACGAGAAGTCATTCCATAAAGCTGGCAACAAATGTAAATATCATGTTGATTTACAGATATATTCGTTATTATTATATATTACCCTCTATCTCATACTAAATTTTTAAAAATTATTCAGTTTCCTGGTGTGTCCACACCATCTTTCTTTTAAAAAAATCTTCTCTTGTTGTAGCGTCCGTCCACATCTGTTTTTTTTATTGAACTCTGTTGTTCCTGGACGAGCCCACAGTTTTGTTACAGTTGGCTCACACCGTATAAAAAGGAAAGGCTATGTGTACCGTTTAGAAGCAGAGTTCTTCTTCACTTGTTGTAACGTCCATCCACATCCGGGTTTTTTATTCATGACTATTTGCGAAAAAAGGTCTTTCCATTGCAGTTTTGTGTAATATACCAATTTTGCAATGCCCCAAAAACCACCTCTTGCCAGTGCAAAAACTTTTAATCAAAAAACGAGAGTTTTGGCAAAATTGTCATTTTTCTGTTATGTAAATTTGTATACGCAAGTTATATTTGCGATATTTGAGAGTCAATGGAAAAGTGACTAGTGTCACCAAGTGTTTTTTATTAGAAGCAAAGAACAAAACCAGTGTACAGGCCAGACAAGTCTTATGCCTCATTTTTGTTTTACAGGGCCCCTAGAGGAGGCAACAAAAATAATGACAAAGAATCAGTCATTTTATTAAATGGATGGAGGCCATGAAGCAAGACAAAAAAAAAACTAGATAGAGAAAAAACAAGAAAATAAACAAGTGAATAATTAAATGTCAGTCAGTTGTTATTCAAAGTCATCTTCCTGCCTTAGAAACAGAGCACCAACACAAAAATCCCAAACCCTTCCCTGCTAAATTAAATTAATTTCCAAGATATGTGAGTGAAGGTTGCCAGATTAGTTCGAAATCCTTCATATGACCATTAATGGCATATCTTATTTTTTCAAGGTGTAGTGTATTTGTAATGATTGATAAAGACTCGATGCAGTGGTCTGATTCAGTATCATCAATAATCTGAAATTAATGTAACTACACAGTAAAACAAAAAAAGCAGAGTGTAAATTTAACTCTTAGAGAGTTGAATTTAAGTCTTTTTCAGATAACATTTCAACATAACATTTCCCACTCAAAATCAGAGTCAAATTTAGTATTTGGCCAGTGTCAGATTTTCACCGTTAATTCTATTCAATTCAGTGTTAAAATTAACAATGAAATGTGTAAAAATATTTAACACTGGTGCTTTCACACTGCTAGAGTAATATGATTACACTTTATAGAGCTATTTTTACTCCAAATTTAGTTATAAAATGACTCTGTAATGTTTGACTATTTATTTCTCTGCAGTGTTATTTTCTTCATTAGTTTACACCCTATGCATATATTGAAACTATGTAGAATTGCAGGGGTCTCTGAGGTGGGGGTCGAGAAGGACGTAAATTTACTCTATGGGTTTGAATCACCCTAGAACATGCTTTTACTTTGGTAGAGTAAAGTCTTTCCCACTTGTAAAACAATAAATGCTTCACAGTGTCAGTCAGGTTTGGTTTTGTTCTGCTCAGGTTTGACTAATGGTGTCACATTAATAAAAAATAAATATAAAAAGGACAATAAATGTTGTAAAACAGACAAATTAACCTAAATAAACATTAACACAAAAGCCCCTTGTGCCCCTACACATAAAATAGAACATAATGAGTAAAATGCCCAGTACCCACAATGCAATGCAGCAGACTGGCACTAACTGTCACTGTGTAGAGTTGAATTTGACACTGTATCTGTGCAGAACTGTACACTGACTTTTAACTCTACTGTTAGAGCTGGTTTACTCTCCATAGAGTTAAAAATATCTAGGTTAAAATAGTTTGACTCTGAAATATTGACACTACATTTTTTACAGTGTATGGATCAAAACCGGAGGGGGTGCAGTCAAATATTACATGTGTGACTTATTTTTTGGGCCAGACAGTGTATATCAAAAATGACCTGGTGGTTGTTAAAGTACAAATTTATAGTAAAACTATGAAAATGACATTTAAAAAAAAAAAAAGTCTTCTCAGCACAGTCTTTGTATCAAATAACGAGTCTCAGATAAATGTGACGAGTGCGGTTGTGGTCGGACGCTTTCCTCATTCGTGGCGGTAAAAACATCGCAATCCCCATCATTACACCAGTACGATCAGCAACGATTACGAAATCTGTGCAAAGGCTCAGTGTGGCAGAGCTGCAGAACACAAAGGTCGCTTTGTTCTGTAAGAAATCGTGTAACACAACAAGAATAAAGAACAAAGCTGGTCCCGTGTTATTGTGGCCACGGGGCCTTGAGAAGAAAACAATCAATCATACGGCGTCGAATCGGTGAAGAAATGACCGTGACAGGAAAGGATAGAGCACTTGATCTGTAGGTGAACAGAAACAAAGACATGTATTCAATAGGAAACAGTCACACAGCCATTTTAGATTATTGTGAATAGAATCAAGTTTTGTTGTGTGTTTTTTTTTTATGCACTTGTGTCAGAGAGCTTCTAACCTTTTTATTCTCGTTTTCTTCATTCTCTGCTTTCATGAGAAATTCTTTATTGTGAAGGGAGGAAGGGTATCAGTTGGGTTTTTATTAATAAGTATGTTATAAAGCATTTAATTACAGATTTTATTTATTATGTTTTCTATTCAAATCCTGAGCAGTCTTGCAGATGTTGCATTCAGCTTCAGCCCTTTGTTTGCAAAGCTTTTGTAAGTTTTCTTGAATGCCGATACCTCACCAATCTACTTGTATATAGTCATAGTAGAGTATGAATACAAGATATACCTCATGAATTTCATTTATTTTTATTGTACAGCCACTTGAAAATCAATTTGTTCTTCAACATATCACTGGATTTTTTTTTTTGTCATATTTTGTATGATTATACCAAAGAAGGGAATATTTTATTGACACACATCTACCTCATTTGTTATAGACTGTGCCAACAAGCATGTTCACAATCTTAATTGCCAGTGTATTCATGGTGTTTCATATCTATGCGTTTGTACTGACACAAATTCCAGTTTATCAGTTCAAGGAAAAAATTAGAAAAGAAACAATGTGTCCAAAAAGCTTTTTACGTTGGGTGTTGTGCCGGCACGACAAATTAGCCTTTTGTTGTGCGTAAAGGGGGTCCGAATTAAAACACATTAAATCAACAGAATGAGGAAGACAGCACATGCACTGATGGACGGGATGCAGAAGTTTAACCCATTCTAAACAAATACAATATGGCTCATTTTTGTCACATTAGATTCCAAAGTTTAACCCATAAAGACCCAGGGCTACTTTTATGGCAGTTTTCTCTAAAGTGATTTATCACCATTTAATCTAATAATGTCCTCTGTATTTTTTTTTTTGGGGGGGGGGGGGATCATGTATTTTCCTAGCCTAGAAATCTAGACCACATAGCAGCAGAAAATATTCTTACCGAGTTTGTGGTCCAGCATCACACGGTAGGAGCCCATCATTGGACCAATCAAAATGCTCTGGCTGTGTAGCGATTCGTTGGGGCGGGCTTTGCACGATGACGACAGGGCTGTGTGACGGCGAGATAGCAGAACAACCATAGAGAGCAACAAAGATGGATGTGGCGAACGAACCGCACTCGTTTGAATCAGCTTTTATCGTCGATTTTAAGTTCAGAGTTTTAAGAGTTGGACTTGGGCTTTTCTTTGAAAGTTGAGCAGAAACAAGCACTTAAGTCATTCATTTTAAAGAAGGATGTATTTGCTGTTTTGCCGACCGGCTACGGTAAAAGTCTAATACACCAGCTGGCTCTGCTTGTAGCTCTGAATACCTCACACTGTCAGTTGCTCTGATTGGTCATAGAACTGGCCTATTACGTGCAGGAACAGTTTGAACAACAACAGTTGACTCCACCCACAGGCTTCAGCTCTCTCAGTGGTCCTATTCCAGACTATACAGTTCATGTATAGTCTGGCCTGCCAGGCTAGTGTTTTCCTAGATTTAATTCATTGATCATGCAGATACGAAGAAAATGTAATTAACCTAAATATTTTAACTAAAGAAGTCCCACACAGACGACATTCAAGACAACTTCCAAGTGATTTTTTTTGTCGTACCCAAGTGATTTATTATAATATCATCCTCTACATTTGGTATTTTTCAGTGTAAATCCTATATTTCCCCTTCTTTAATTTACTGATAATGTAGATGTTCATAAAAGCCCAGATTGAAGTTGAAGATTATTATATCAGAAACAACGAAAACTGAACAAAAAGTGACTTTTCCAGCCAATCTGTCATTAACTGAACCTAAACCCAGTGTGTCCATCCACTGTCATTGATCCAACTCCATGGATTTTACTGGTGAATCAATGTTGTAGAAGATGACTGTGTTTCCATGGTAACTACAGCGTCATATCTGATATAGATAAATATAGACAGACTTTATTTTGAACATAAGTAGGCAGAAGAAATTCCCAATTTAAACGGCACACTACAATATATGGAATAGATCAACCAAAAAGAGAAAAAAATAGTCACACAAATTTTTAATTATTTCATTGTGGCTCTTTAACAATATTTTATGTCCAAAAAGGAGTAGGAAGAAGCCAAGCTTATATTGTCCTACCCCAATTTTCCATGACTTGGTTAATCAGCTAATGTATACAGCCCATAACAAAGAATCGAATACATAGAATTAAATTACACCAAAAAAAAACAAGGACAAATGGTTACAAACCATCAAAAACTATTATTGCTGTATTTGTGTTCATTGTTACTATAGCTCTGGAAATAAGGTTATTATTCATCTGCTTAAAATTTGATGAAAAACTGCATTTTACACCAATTATTTACATGTATTGATCGGATTAATGTACAGGTGTCAAACATATCAGGCCAAAACCAGCCCAGTAAGGGGCCAAAACCAGCCCAGTAAGGAGTCAAATCCAGCCCAGTAAGGAGTCAAATCCAGCCCAGTAAGGGGTCAAATCCAGCCCAGTAAGGAGTCAAATCCAGCCCAGTAAGGGGCCAAAACCAGCCCAGTAAGGGGCCAAAACCAGCCCAGTAAGGGGCCAAAACCAGCCCAGTAAGGGGCCAAAACCAGCCCAGTAAGGAGTCAAATCCAGCCCAGTAAGGGGCCAAAACCAGCCCAGTAAGGGGTCAAATCCAGCCCAGTAAGGGGTCAAATCCAGCCTGTGGGATCAATTTGTTTCATGTAAAAATGACACTGAACATTTTAACAATCAATAGTGTTAAAATCAGTTTAGTCCAGGTTCCACTTACAGACAAATATGATCTAAAGCGGGTTGAACCAGTAAAATAATAATATAACCTATAAATAATGATAACTCCAGTCTCTGTTTTTGCAAATTACATTTTTACATTTACAAACTATCCTTTCACAAAAATGTGGCCAACCTGAAAAAAATAGAAACAGCCTGACACGTCTTAGAAAAGGAAGTGCCGTTTTCACAGTATTCTGCCTGTTATTAAATGTTTTGTCTGTAGATCCACTGTGATCTGTTCGTTGTAATGTACATGTGTAAATGATAAACTGAGGCAGAATATAGTTGAAATTGCACTTATTTTTCTTAAGAAATTTCACGCTGTTTATGTTATTCATATTTTTAAAGAAAGTTTGTACAAAATGTAAACATTTACATAATGTAATCTCACATTTTTAAAAATTATTTTACTAGTCCGGCCCATTTCAGATTATATTAGCCTGAGCTAAACTGTACAGGTGGACTGATATATGGGCCGGCTGATATATCAAGCCGATATATACATTTTTTTTTTTTTCAATATCAGCCATCAGCCTTAAATGTTTTTTTTTTTGTTGTTGCGTTGTTTTTTTGTTTTTTTTTTGAAAGACGATATTTGATCAGTAGTAAAAATGTTATAAGATATTTGATCAGGCACCTGTGTGGGCACCTCTTGAAATTCAAAAATGTTAAAACAGTACTATTTGTACGTGTATTAATAATTTCATTGATATTGCTACATAAAAATCTTAATTATCTGAGTGTTTCAATTGTATTTTACGGTTAAAAATAATAATCTGCTTCAAAAATCTACTGTAGATATCGGCCACTGTCTGACCAAATTTTTAAAAATCAGTATCGGCCTTAGAAAAACCCATATCGGTCGACCTCTCCTAAATGCTAATGCTAACTAGCTTCTTAAAGCAGGGTTAGGGTTAGTAATGAGCATACATCCATGGTTCGACACCCCTGGATTAACAGATCAACAGGTGTTAAACGTCTTACATCAGTATTTTGGTGGATGTTTGGGTCTTTTTGGGTCTTTTTGGGTTAACTGTCGCATTCAAACTGAATAAATGTGTCCGTCCAGAACATCTGAGTGAAATGTTGTGCGCTGTCTTCCTCACTT
This sequence comes from Ostorhinchus rueppellii, assembly GCA_030068375.1. Classification (NCBI taxonomy): domain Eukaryota; kingdom Metazoa; phylum Chordata; class Actinopteri; order Kurtiformes; family Apogonidae; genus Ostorhinchus; species Ostorhinchus rueppellii. The sequence goes on from JAQQZY010000029.1 coordinate 662,788, forward strand.
TCTTTGTGCAGATGTTCACTGAATGCTCGTAACTACTTCGATGGTGACGATGTAACATTTTGGGGCTGATAACTGGTGAATAAGAGCATAATATATAGTGTGAGTGTATGTGTAGATGGTTCGTTGTACAGATCGTACAAACACAATCGTTCAGCATAGGACAATCCTCAGCCACTGAAGCGATCAGGTGAGCAGGCGAAGTCGGTTGTGGTTTCCAATTTTCGTCTGTACTTGAAATGTGTTCTTTAGCAATCAGAAGAGTCTTTGAGTAGATCAAGCGAAAATCCAAGAAATAACCCGTTCTTTATATATACATATACGAATCCCTCGACGCCTAAAACAGTGGAAACAGCTCAACGTTAAGAGTCGCTTTTATTGAAGCGGCTGGATTTGACACACCTCCCTGATCTGGAAAAATCTGTTTCATCATGTCAGACAGTCTGTTGAGTCAAGTCTCCTGGAAAAAAAAAACAAATTCAATGACATGTTTTTTAGAGTTGTAAAGTAGGTTCAAGGTCAAATCCAGGTTTATATTTTCGTATATAATGCCGGTTTGACATCGGTTTAACCCATAAAGACCCAGTGCTACTTCTGTGGCAGTTCCCAAGTAAATTTTAATCTATATTTAACCTTTCATAAGTGATTTATCACCATTTATTGCTATGCTATCCTCTTTATTTGGAGTTTTTTCAGTGAAAGTTGGAATATAATTTACAGATCATGTAAAAAAGCTCCGAGTAAAATCAAAGGTTATTATATCAGAGAAAACTGAAGAAAAGGTGACTTTTACAGAAAATACGGTGCTGAACAAATGTATTCGACCACCTGTCATGAAAACACGAAAACATAAATAGCTTAGTTTATCAAAAACTTGTTCCAAATGAACAATTTCATTGTTACACTGTAAAAAGTAAAATAATGAATCAACTTAAAATTTTTCTTCAATTAGTCACATAAAAAAAATTGTTAAGTGAACCAAATTAAATTACATTACTCAACTAATTTTTTTTTTCATGTGTGACATATTGAAGAAAATTTTTAAGTTGATTCAATGTTTTGCTTTTTACAGTGTGATCAAACAGAAAATGACCAGTTGGAATAACCAAATAGTCCTTGTTGACAAATAATACCCATAAATGTCCATATTTAGTGTGTCCACCTTTGGTGCAGATAACAGTTTA
>JAQQZY010000029.1:776649-787106 GCA_030068375.1 Ostorhinchus rueppellii
ATAAAAGCGAAATTTTGGGGGGCTTGGAACGGATTAGGGCATTTACATGGAAAACACGTCTCTACTAACGAAATTTTTTACTTAGGAAACTACTTCTGGAACAGATTAATTTCGTAAGTAGAGGTACCACTGTATATATATAAAAATATGTATACAGAAATAACAACAATAACAGTATAAATGTGTATATATACAAATATTTATAAGTATGAACAACAAAGTCAGATGACATCTACAAATAATATACTCCAAAGACCAAAGAGGAGGTTTATGGGTGTAGTGAAAGAGGACATGAAGGGAGGTGGTGTGAGAGAAGAGGGTGTAGAAGACGGGGTTAGATGGAGGCGACTGGTTCACGGTGGTGACCCGTGAAGGGAAAAGCCCAAAGGAGAAGAAGTAGTAAATGCTCTTCAAAAGTCTTAAATTTAACCGGCAGGAACCTGTAGGAACCCTGTCCACCTTAAAGGTGTTTCTGTCCAGGTTGTTTTCACGACTAACTGTGTGCTGTGGTCTTCCAGGGGACCCAACCCCAGTAAAGTCCTCCAACAGTTGCTGCTGCTTCAGCCTGAACAGCAGCTCAGCATCTTCCACACTCTTCACTCCCAGCTGCGAGACAGGGGCATGTTACCGCCGGCCCCCGCCCACCATGAATGAACAGCCATATCTGTGCTCCACCTTTCACAGTAGTGTCTCCACACCTGAGATTACTCTCCAAGCTCCAAGGAAAAACACACTCAGCAGCTTCATTGCTTTCCACTTGGACCAGCACGTCAAAAACATCGCAAGACAAACACAGGCATCCGGTACGTTCGCAAACAAGACATAAAAACATATTCCAGAACAAATGTAAGTCTCAAGCACATGGCTTTTTGAGCACAGGCAGACGATGGATGTGCTGTTTCCTTGTGGACAGCAAATATTGCACTGACTTTAGTTGAACAAACAGAATTCAGAAGCTTTTACCAGCAGAAACCGGGCCCACGGTGGTGGGTATTAAGGACCTGAGTTACAGCAAAAAAGACTTGATTGTGGGTTTTGGGGTCGGACGAGGTCAGGACGCAGCAGGGACGGATAAACATACTGTAGACACTGTTTTATAAATGAACTTCTATTTAATTGTCTTAACCTCACAGCATTAAAAAAACACCACATATAGCATGTTCCAGAGTCCCGTCTTGGACACCTGCTAAACAAAGCCATGTTTATTCTCTTAACTTTTAGCTCGCACAGTTAGTCGATATGTTTGACTGTAGGCATGTTAGTGCTGGTAATTAGAGCAGCAGCAGCGCACCCTAATGCTCAACACAATGTATTGTACATAAATATATTTAAATATTTAAGGATATTTAGCTCAACAAATACCAAATATATAATGAATTATTGATCTGCTGGAGTAAAAGAAAACACTTTTAGGCAACGAGTAATATGCAAAAAAAAACAGTCATAAATAAAATGTCAGTCATTTTAGCCTTAGCATGAACAAATAAGACTTTGATGAGGCAGAGACATTGTTATTTTGAGGGTTTTATCGGTCAACTTTTACGAGATTGTAAAAAAAACTGTAAAGGAATAGTTGAATATTATTGGAAGTGTGCTCACTGGCTTTCTTAAATGGCAAAATGAGCATCTGTCGGATCATATTTAAAGGTTCAGCGTACAGACTGGAAGCGACAGGAAACACTAATCTAAAGGTCAGAGCCTGGTTTTTAAATATTCCCATCAAAGAATTTAACATGTCTTTATTTTTTTCTTAGAAGACAAGAAGTTACAGTAAAACATGAACGTTTTTTAACCAGAACATTTGTAATTTTCAGTCTCCATTAGCAATAACAATGGACCAAAAAGAGACGATAGAGAAAACGGTCAATGACACTGATTTATATTCAGCGATTTTATTTTTTTTTACTTTATTCTTGTTTGTTTTATCAATCGACAGTAAAACACACAAACTAGGGGTCACTGGGTGAACAAAAAATATTTAAATGACAGACACTAGTAATGATGATTTATTTTGTTTATAGTCCAGCCATTTTCTCCAGCGCTTTATGAAGTTCCTTTAGCCGTAGGTAATTCAGTGATTTGTTTTATGTATTTTCACATCAGAGTCTCTAATAACACTAGAAAAAGGGGATAGATTTGTCACCAGTGGCTTTTTGAGAAAGAGTCTGCAGAGGGGTTTGAAAAATCACTACATATACCAACAAAGTGTCTAAGTCGGAAACTGTGACACAGAAAATCATTTGGTGTCATTTAGAGGAAAAATGTGTGTTTTAGTGTTTGAGTCACAGTGCAAAAGTTGATAAAAAATCTCCAGATAAATGTAAAAAGTTGCGCTTTCTGACAAAAGTCTAAGTTGCTATAGTTGTCTGAAAAGTTGCTAAAGTACCAAGTTAGCATCAGTGACCACAGGTTTATAAGCAGCAGAGTTTGATGAAAAATCACGAGTCGCTTTTCCATTCACCCTCAAATATCGCAAATATAACCAGCACGTAAGATGTACCTAAAGGGAAACAATTTTCGCCAAAACGTTTTTTTCGGTTCAAAGTTTTTGCACTGGCAAGAGGTGGTTGTTTGGGCATAGCACAAATGCTATATCACACAAAACTGCAATAAAAAGACCTTTTCCACAACTAGAGTCACATGAATAAAAACATCTTAAAAAATAAATGTGGACGTTAAAGCAGAAGAGTTTTAAAATAAACATCATACGGTATGTGAGGACACACCAGGAAGCTGAATAATTTTTTAATTTGGTACAGAATGGAGGGATAATATATAATAATAATAAATATATATGTAAATCAACACCATATTTACATTTGTTGCCATGTCTATGGAGTGACTTCTCGTGTCATCTCATGATAATAAAATAAACAAATCATCACATTTGGGATTTAATGGAAAACCCACATTACACACTTGTGTTTTTTCCACATTTAGTAAATATTGGTAAAGTTTTGCACATAAGCCTGATGGAAAAGCATCTACTGACCACAGTTTTATAAGCAGCAGAGTTTGATAAAAACATTACCATCACATCAGAAGTTGCTTTTCCATTCACCCTCAAATTGCACGAATGGAACTTCACATAAAAATGTACTTACTGGGAAAAACGACAATATTCACTAGAACTTGTTTTTTGATTCAATGTTTTTGCACTGACAAGAGGTGCTTTAATAATGAATATATCTGTCAATCAACACCTTATTTACGTTCATCACTATGTTTATGGAATGACTTCTCACGATAATAAATAAACAAATCATCACATTTGGGATTTAATGGAAAAACCCACATTACACACTTGTGTTTTTTCCACATTTAGTAAATACCAGCAAAATTTTGCGCAGATGTCTGATGGAAAAGCGACTGTAGACTCAGTCATGGTGTGTAGTTGTGTGTTAATACACACATTCTGCTGAATCTGCATCAGGAGCCTTTACCGTCTGCTTCCTGCCTGTGTTTAACCATCCTAATGAACTGAGCACTTCTTCAGAATATGCAACTATTCCTTTCAAAATAAAAGTCTGTGCTTCCTTTATCCAGTGGTTTTAGATGCACTGTAGCTGTGAAGGTGGAGGGGTTAACTTAGTGTCTTCTCATGCTTTGAATCACTGTTAAATGATTCCATTTCTGAATGTAGTTTACAATATAATACTGTCATATGGTCATCATTCTGCTCTGTCTGCAGTGGTAACACATGCTGAGCCTGAACACCTGCTTATACAGTCAGCATGTTTAAGTACAAATAATCAACTTTATTAGCAATAGTTTTATCTTATGCAAGGAGCGGTTCTCTAGCTGATGACAAGCTGTGGAAATGAGTTGGATTTATGATGAATCACATTTCGTGTGACGTGTCAGACGGTGCATTCGGAGTGTTTGAGGAGTCCGTCTGACTGAATCCAGAGCTTTTTTTTTTTACACAGATGCTTTTTTCTGAAGCACTGATGATCCTCTGTTATTATGAAAGCTCCAGGTCGAAACACTTTGTCTCCTTCCTTTTGAAACATCTTCTCCATGTTGTGAAGAATCCAAAACCAGGGAGAAGGAAACAGCGTTTGAGTCTGGGGAGCAGTTTTAGAGCACTGATATTTATGGCTCGTGCAATTGCCCATCAGTTTTTATTCTGCTTGTTTCATTTAGTTGTCCGACTAAATGTTAAACGCACGCAATGATGTTGGAATTTATTTGTCTTACTTTGTTATTATTATGTTCATGTTTTCTCATAGAAGTGCATTAGAGTGTGTTAAAGCAAAGAGGACTGTGGGGTGGATTTAGGGACCAGATATATCGTACTGTATAACTACATCTCACACACTCACACCGGACAGTGAGTGTGTGTCTGACGCATTAAACTCATCAAACACAAACTGGTCAAATGACACTAATTGAAAAGGTAGGTTCTGGGTGGAGTCTGGACAGGGTGTAGGAGCTGTTATTGCATGTCTGCGCCCCCAAAATTAGACTCAAAATGAGACAAAAAAATTCAGATTTCAAAGAAAAACTAAAAAAGCAGCGTAGCTCTGATGTACCATGGATGATTTCCCCCTCAGTGTGGCCATATTAGAAGAATAAAAAAGTGGCATCTCAGGAAAAATTGTTTTATGAAAAAAAATAAAATAAAATCATAACGTAAGGAAAATCAATTTATATTATGTGAAAAAAATAAATATTACCAAAGTCAGAATATTTTATGCGGAAAAATCAGAATTGAATTTTCTTATTAGATTCTAGCATCAAATAACGTATGAAAACAGCCTCTGTTTTATGATGTAAATTTACATTATATATAATTATAATAACTGCCTTCTCAGTATAGCCATTTCCTTTATTGTTTTTTTTTTTTAAATACTTCATGGTACTGATGAAGTTTCAGTTTAGGGGGTAGACTTTAAAGGTTAATATAAAAATAATAATTATACAATGAGAATAAATTAGTAAAATTATGTGAAAAAAGTGAATATTACCAAAGTTGGAATATTTTGAGGGGTGAAAAAAATTATAATTGAATTTTCGTATTAGTCTAACATCAAATAACAAAGGAAAACAGCCTCTCTTTTACAACGTTTAAAATGGCATTACATATAATTGTTATTTTTGGGATTTTTTCTCAGAATTATCACTGTATTCTCAACACATACATTTCCTATATTGTTTTTTTTTTTTTTTATCATGTCACTTCAATATTCCATGGTACTGATGAAGTTTCATTTTTGGGGGTAAAATTTGAAGGTTCATGGAAAACTAAAATAAAATCATAACATCGGCCTAATGAAAATAAATTAGTAAAATTATGCGAAAATAGTAAACATTACCAAAGTTGGAATATTTTGAAGGGAGAAAAAAATCGTAATTGAATTTTCTTATTAGACTCTAACATCAAGTAACATACAACAACAGCCTGTGTTTTACAACTTTTAAAATGACATTACATATAATTATTATTATTAGGATTTTTTTTTTTTTTACTCAGAGAATCATAACTTCCTTTTTGACATTTCCTTTTCCTTTTTATAAATGCTGTCACTTTAATACTCCATGGTACTGATGAAGCTTCAGCTTAGGGGGGAAACTTCAAACGTTCGCGAAAAAGAAAAAAAAAAACAATACTAAGAAAAAACTTGTAAAATTAAGTGAAAATTATGAATATTACCAAAGTTGTAATTTAAGTCATGATGTTTTGAGGGGGGAAATCTTAATAAAGATGTAATTTAATCTGTGAATTTTCTTAATAGAACCTAAAGAACCTCGTAACAGCAGATAACAGAAACAGCCTCTTTTTTTTTTTCTTTTTTTTTTTACAATTACATAAAATTGTTATTGTTGGATGTTTTTCTCAGTGAATCCTAACTTCCTTCTGGACATATCCATTTCCTTTATTGTCTTTTATTTTTTAAAATCATGTCACTTTAATACTCCGTGGTACTGATGAAGCTTCAGCTTAGGGGGTGGGATAGATTTTAAAGGTTCATAGGTGCTTTTTTAAAGTTATTTACATTAATTAACAGAAAGAAAAAGTTTATGATGTTTTACAGACGTTTACAGAAATCATTACAGGGCCACTTGATGTTTGGCCTCATATGTTTAGCTTTAAAATGCCAAAAAAAAAGGAAGCATCAAAGAATATAAAACATGAGATTCTACATTAAACATCAATACAACAGAACTTTTGAAGTTTTGAAGTGATTATACATATAAAAAAAATCACTCAAATCCGTTAAAATAATAATTGAAACTTGTTTTAAAGATAATAGACCTGAATTATTTAACCCATTTAATGAGCGTTCTGTAACGATGTTCATGAATGTGAATGTAATTTGTTTATATCAGATTCAAATCTAAGTTTATTTTATCATATCAGCTCGAGGCTGTTTGGTTTTTTTTGTTTTTTTTATTCTGAGAGTTGACCACTGAAGTGAGTGACTCTGCTGTGCTGATCCAGACTCCGCTGCACTAACTGTAGTTCAGAACCAGGCTGGGGTGTGAAACAATGAAACCTCTGTGAAGGTAAAACAAAAGCAGAAACAGGGGGTGCACTGCACATCGGGTTGTCTCTTTAATTTATCATTTTATGTATATTTTGTTTGATTTGCTTTGAGCGGAAATGTTTTCTGATGAAGAATCTTTAGCTTTTGGAGTGAACAAGAGTAAAACGCATAAACAATATAGAAAAAGTATGTTATTAAAGGGGGAAATGCAGAGTATAAACCACATAGATATATTGTTAGGGTTATTGTAAAAGCTATTTACTGTATGGAGGTGAATAAAGACGTTTTTCTTTAACATGTCGTCTTATGTTTATTACTCTTAATGAAAACTTCAGTGTCGCGTTCAAGGAGAAACGTGGGCTTTATTCATGAAGCACATTCACACAGTCTGTGACCGAGTTTATACAAGGAGGAAGAAGCAGATGGAATGTGTTCAAACCCATACAAAACACATGAAAGATTCTATCAAAAGGATGGAAAGTCAGTCATTACACATATATACTGGTAGAACTAAGAGATACAGTAACATTGTAATAGAGGGGTAACTGATAATGAAGAGCTCATAAAAGCAGCAAAACTTTTAATAATGATTGAAATAAAACTGATATGTAACACTAATATGACACAAAAACACAGATTATAATAGAAATGAAGAAAATATGGACTTCATAATAATAATTAGAATTCTTTTTATTACGTCATTTTTATTTCAGACACTAAACTAACATGTCTGCTGCTGTTACATTAGAATTATTTAGTGAAACCTCTTTATTATCAAACTATTACCCCATTATTATGATGTTATTAACAGACTGTTGTATGAAATCCTCCCAGTACTGTTGAGAACAAAGGATTCTGTTTGTGCACATTTTGTAACCTGCTACATCTCTAACGCATCATTACATCTGTTTTTAATCCTCAGAGCTCCGTAACCATCCAGGCCAGTGATCATTCAGACATGACCGTAAAACCATATTCATCTGATCAAGTCTTAATTACAGAACATCAAACATAAAAACCAAACAAATCATAACGACACTGTTAATGGCATTAAAAAAAAAAAAAAAAAAAAAAAAGCCAAAAACTTTTCTTCACATATTCAGATCCAGCTGAAAGCAAACGGATTATTATCGACGTGTCCTTAAACGAACGCTTCATGATCCAACAGCTAAAGTGCATCTGGAGTTTGGGTCAAAACAGAAGCATTTGTTTCGAGCACTGACTGTGTGTCACTGGGGTCAAACATACGGTCTGTGGGCCAGAACCGGCCCACTGAAGGGTCCAGTCCAGCCCCTGAACTGGAAAAAATCTAAATGTTACTAAGTGTGTTTTTCTTCATTTCTAGTTCAAATATCTCATCACACTTAAAATAAGACAATCACCTGAAAAGGAACTTCTCAGTGAGATATAAGAACTGATTTTTAGACGATAGATATTGTTATTTTACGGGTCCAGCTCACTTCAGATCATGTGGGGCTTTTATGTGGTCCTTGAACTAGGCACCCCGGTATATGTCATTACAACAGTGACCCCTGGTGGTCACACAGTCCACTACATTTTTCATTAAATATCTCAGTATAAACTAAACCAAAGTGCTGCGTTCATCAGGAAAGTCAAATCAACTACAGTCCTGAACCAATGAGCTTTAATCCTTTTCGTTGACAGTTTTCCCACTAGTAGATACCTGTAGTTCTGCAGTTTAATTTCTTTAAAAAGCTTAACTTAAATTCTACAGGGAGCTCCACAAATCTGAATTCACATATTTTACAGTGGCGCAAATATAAAAAGGACACTACGGACCAAACCCCTGTAGAGTCATTTCTCAGAGGACACACGTTGGAGAAAACCAGCTTCCCTGTCATATCAAAGTCAGTTAAAAATACTTGAGCCCTCGTGTTTGTTTACGTCTAAAACTGAATGTGTTGGAAATCATCACAGAAAGAAACAGAGAAGGTCAGGCGAAACATTAGATAGAAAAACACATTCAGATTCTTTCTGAATATAGTTTTACAACCTGCTGGGCAATAAAAAGAAGTCAGTGCCTTTAAAAGTGAACTGAATTTAAAGGATTCTAACGGTGAGTAGCTGAACATGTTTTGTGTCAGTGTTTCGGTTTCATTTAGGTCAGTCTGGCTGTTAAATATGGCAAACTTATACAAATATTCAGTCTATTATTGAAATACTAGTAGTGTGTTGAGCCTCAGGTCAGATCGATACGGTAACTCGGGACTAAAGTTAATAAACACATCATTCCTGTTTTGAACTTCATTTCCCATCATGCAGCGCGGCCCTGTACTTCCCATCATCAGATCAAGCGCAGAGCATCGTGATTGTAAGGCTTCTGTGTTCCAAAAGTACTAATATCTCCCAAAATATTGGTCCTGCGCTGGAAAAATCTAAATCAAACCAAGTGTATTTTTATCATTTCTAGTTCAAATATTTCACACTAAAATAAAACCGAATCACCCGAAGAAGAACTTTTAAGTGAAAGAGAAGAACTGATTTCAAGAAATTTTACCAAGATAATTTTCACTTGCACTATTGGCAGAGTTTTTTGCTCAACTTTTTTTTTTTTTTTTTTTTTTTGCTTAATTCAATATTTTTATTTATTTATTTTGTATAATTCAAATTTTTTGGCTTCAAGATGTTTTGCTTAATTTCTTTTTTTTGCTCAATTCAAGAAATTTTCTCTGCAAACAATTATTGAATTAAGCAACAAAAAAAAAGGTACAGTTAAGCAAAAAAATTATTATTATTAATTATTAAGACAAAAAAAAATTCTGAGTAAGATTTTTCTTTTTTGCTTAATTCAAGATTTTGTTTTACTTAATTCAAGGAAAAGAAAATCTGCCAATGGAACAAGTGAAAATGATCTCTGTAAGATTTCTTGAAATCAGATTTTCCAGATCTATCGTCTAAAAAAAAAATCTGTTCCTCTATCTCACTTAAAATCACCTAAAGAGTCGCTTTAACTGATGAGATATTTGGACTAGAAATGAGAAAAATACACTTGTAACATTTAGATTTTTTCAGTGTATCAACTTGCTAAAATATTTCATGTGGAGGTGGGACTGTTCCTCTGTCGGTACCAAATTGGCCCGTTAAAAACATCTACATTTCTCAGAACCGTGCAGATACCCACCCACACACACACACGCTTCCATTATTATGATACCAACATCTGATAAAACTGACACATATTGTTTAAAAATGCGTCATTAAAATAATCTTATGATTATGTTAAGCAGGAGCGGCGTGTCTGTCAGCGCTATGCGACATTAATAAAAAAATAAAACGACAACGCGCATCAGGTAAACATTGACTCACACTACACAACGCTTAAAGCACAGTAATCAACCACAGGTGTGAAACATGAGGCCTGCAGACCAAAAGCAGCCCGCCAAAGGGTCCAATCCGGTCCATGCCAAATGCAACATTTACACTGAAAACATCACCAGTCAAATGTGTCAAACCCCATTTAGCCCAGAGTGATCACACGTGGGTCAGACCAGTAAAAGAACAGAAGAATAACCTAGAAATAATGACAACTCCAAAGGTTTGACAATAATCTGACTGTTACTAAATGTTTTATGGCTCATCTGTGATTATTTATGACGGGTTGAGGTTGAATATTGTTAAAATATCACTCATTTTTCTTAAGAAATATCACATTTTTCAGGTTAGTCATTAATTTTGCTAAAGAATTGTTTGTAAATGTACATATTTGAACAGTTTCATGAGGTAATTTTAGTACAAAAATGTGGAATTATCAGTATTTATGGGCTATTTTTCTATTATTTTACTGATCTGACCCACTTAAGCTCACTTTGGACTGAATGAACTAAACCTTCACTTAGACTATGTTCAGACAGCAGGTCTTAACCCTTTGACGCCTGAATTTATTTCCAATTATGTTAAAAAAAAAAAAAAAATTCACTTTGGGGGGGGGGGGGGGTGGTTGGTTCT
>JAQQZY010000029.1:799638-810891 GCA_030068375.1 Ostorhinchus rueppellii
GCAAATGTATTTACATGATTTTCAATATGTTGTGTTTGTCTGAGTGTCAAGGAGTCTGTGCCTTCACCAGGGAAGTCGAAAATGTCCCAGGAATGGGTGGAGCAAAGACCACGTTTACAGTATCAGGTTTGGGTTTTTTTTTTTTTGTTCTCGAATTCCTTAATGTTTCAGTAACAGTTGGAGCATTTTTTTTTTTTTTTATAGACTCCTCCCATGACCCCCCCCATTTTGTTAGACATGCCACAGTTGAAAACCACTAAATTGTCATGTGTTGTCATATTCTAATGTATTTTTATGACAAGTACTTTTTATATATCAGGTAAAAAAATCACCTGGCGATAGTGATGGTGTTACTTTTTATAGCAAAAGTGTTCTAGGGTTAAGCAGAGTGACTTTAGAATGTGTACTGGAGTCTGAATAACTGAACCACTCACTCATCTTTCAATTGTCTGCAAAAAGGAAAACACAGCACGTTTATACGTTACCACCATAAGAATTAAAGAACTCTAGGTTTAATACTAAGCCTTTTCTCATCTGGAATTATCCAACTAATATAAAATGAAAAACAATTAAAAAAAAAAAAAAAAAAAAAAAACAGTCAAAACAGTTCTTCAGTCTGGCAATGTTTATTCTGCTACAAGAAATGGAGGCAGAATGTACAGCCCGGCAAACATACACAACCGGACCAACACTGATGGGAAGTTACATTATTGCCCCGTTGATTCCCAATCAAGATTTTTCCCCTCTCATTAAGGAACTCAAAGTGTCAACCTAAAGACAAGCAATCCGTTTAAGTTTCCTATTAACCATTAAAAAAACAAAAAAAACAAAAAAAAAAACAAAACCTAAAAGCCAAAACGGTACACTCAAAATGGCCATGCTTTTCCACAAACCAACAGCCTTTTATCCATTTAAAGATTATATAAATATTTTCATAGATGAAAACAAAAGAGATCGGGTTAGACAGAGACATAAAACATCAGTTAGGGCTGACAACTTTACTACTAGCACAGACCTCATGAGATCTAAGCATGAGACAGAACAATACCACAGCATTAAACAACACTTGCATTAAGCATAGGGTGTTAGAATTGAAAGAATTTTTGAAAGTAAAACGGACCAAACCAATGCTTCACAATGGTTACAACAACAAACCACTTACTAATGCAACTAGAAAGATGAGTAAAGGCAATGACAGTTATCTTTGCTTTTCCTTCTGATCCAGAGTACGGAAAAAATAAACAAGTCTGCTTTCAAACTTTTGATCCTACAGTATGGTCCCCGACCCTTCCCAGCAACTTATCTCCGTATATACGCAGAGATTAAGTTTAAGAAAAGAAAAGCATGGTTTTTTCTGTTTGAGTCCGGTGTTAAGGGACAGTAGTCAGAGGAGAAATGACCCTGAAACTTGAGTGATGCTCATGTGTTTTGCTGTAATCGTAGGCAAAGGACAAACACCAGCTCCAGTGCTCTTCAGGGCGTCAACCACTACAAGACAGTTGTCCTTAAGAAGCACAGTTGCACATTTAAAAACTGCTTCATCTAGTACAGAGTAAGGTCTGAACAGAGAAATATACAATATGCAAACTTACATTTGTTTCTGTAGTATATGTGAGGATGCAATTACACTGGTGCATCTATAGCTTTAACCAATAATCAAATAAAAACAAAAGTTAAAAAAAAAAAAAACCTACTGGATTTTAGCCAGCACATGGGAGACAGCGCAAACCAAATGTTTAAGAAGTTCTTAAGTGTAGCATGTTAGTACATTTATATACATAGATTACTTGAAAATGGATAAGCTTAGAAACTATCATAATCCTTTTTGTCCTTTTTGCCTTCGCCTTCAAAGCTGTCTGTACCGTCACTGTTGTCACGGCGACGCTTACGGCTGTTCCGGATGTTGAAGCGAGGGTTTATCTGTGGCAGAGGGTCCATACCCAAAACTTTATGGATCTGACGAAACGCCAGCAGCCTCAAAGCAAACTGTAACGAGAAGGAGAGACAGAGCCGTTTCAACAGGATGCTCTTATAGCTTCATTTCCTTGAACTTTGGCTCAACTTGATACTTAAGGAGGAAGTCTAGGATTTGTACTTGGGCACTTGAGGTAATGTCTTCTCTCTGTTGCTCTCCCATCGTTGTAAGAGTATCCACAGGATTCTTTTCACACGGGTCCACCAGGCCTGGTCCACCTGTTCAACGAGTCAGACGGCACCAACTAACATCAGTCGTGTGTTATGTTATTAGGATCCTGCTGCAAAGGTCGTCAGGTTCACTGTCAATTAGACTGCTTTTCTAGTGTGGTTTTCTTTTTTTAAACCTCACTCAGAGTGCAGACCTCCACCAAGGTAGTGTTTGTACTTTTTCTTTTTTTTTTTTTACCTCCGTCAAGGAGGTTATGCTTTGACCAGGGTTTGTTTGTAACATAACTCAAAAAGTTATGGACATATTTTGATGAAATTTTCAGGATATGTCTGCTCTGGTTTTAAGGTAGTGTTTGTACTTTCCTCCACTAGATGGTGCTGAATGACCTCATATGAAGCTCTGTGCCGCCATGCCCTATCTTGCAATGATAAAGAATCATTTAAAACAATTGCTGGATCCAGATCACCACCAAAATTTAATCATCTCTTCCTTGACCCAGAGTGGACATATCCTGAAAATTTCATCAAAAGACATCCATAACTTTTTGAGTTATGTTGCTAACAAACAAACAAACCCTGACAAAATCAGAACCTACTCGGCGGAGGTAAAAATATAGCACTAGCAGAGGTTTTCCCGACAGCCCGTGAAGGCAGCGGAACAGTCAAATGACAACAGCATCTGTAAATCTGTCAGTGTAACTGCTGAGCAAAGCCTCTTTCCCCATGAAGTGCATCTGTTTTGTGTAAACCCACACTCGTCAACAGGAGGAAAATGAAGAAGGTTCATCTTACCAGGGAGTAAAATCCCAGAAGAGATACATTCAAAGACTCGTCTTAGAGCGTCTCCTGGGCTGAGCGGTGCAGAAGCACTACTGATGGCCTTCTCCACCAGCAGCTCCATGGCCTGCACGGAGTCAACAGGACAGTATGGGTGGGTCTGAGCCAGTTCAGTGGTACACAGTGCATACCCCAAGAGCAGGGGAAGAGAGAAACATCTAATGTGTTACTGATCACCAGTTAAAAAAAAAAAAAAAAGGGTTCAGTCAAGAAAAGCCATCCCTGTCAGCATGGATGGACAGAACACTGGACATTTACAAAACAACTGCACTGGTTCATAAACTGGAACCTTTGGCTCCATGTTGGAAGAATTAAGTTCAATATATGATCCTAACCCAGAGCCCTGGTTTTATTTGATAAATGACCCATCACTTGCTCCATGGTCAGTCCCATGTTTATTGTTCCAGATCCGTTTTATTTTTTAGGTTCTTTCTATTACTTTATTTCAACTGTCCTCTCCACTGACTGTTAGAAAACAGATGTATTAGATATAGAGTTCAGAAAATGAGTCTACAGTACACATATAAATATAAATTAATGTACAATGTGTGTGTGAATATCTGTGCAGACCTAAGTTGTACATGTCAATGGAAAATTACAAAAAACTAATAATACTTTTTAAAATGCCAGAGGGCGTTAATAAACTGCTGCACAGCCAGTATAACAGCGTCCTCTGAAAAGATATTCATAAGCATATGTACATACAGGAAATACCAACAGTGAAATTTACTGGGTTATAAAAGAATATAAAAGGAAACAGTCTAGGAACATTACACTTGTACTGGCTCTAAACCGAATCCTACCTGATCAGACAAGATTTAACAACTGTTATTTAAAGGGTTATATATTGTATTGAAATTCTAAACCACAGGTGTTCAACATGCGGCCCAGGGACCAAATCAGGCCCACCATAGGGTTCAATTTGGCCCCTTGGATAATTTGTGAAATACAAAAATTACACTGAAGATATGAACAATCAACCATGTTCAAATCATTTTAAGTCAGTTCAATCTAAAATGGGTCAGACCAGTAAAATACTATCAGAAGAACCTATAAATAATGGAAACTGCTCATTTTTCACTTTGTTTTAGTGTAAAAAAAAAAAAAATACATTACACAAAAATGTTTACATTTACAGACTAGCCTTTTACAAAAAACATGAATAACCTGAAATCTTTTAATAGAAGCATGTGGAATTTCAATCATATTCTCCCAGTTAGTAAATATTTTGTGCATTTGTTGATCCGCTGTGATCCACATGTATAAATGATAAACTAAGGTGTAATATTGTTAACACGGCACTTATTTTACTTAAACATTTTCAGGTTGTTCATATTTGTTCATGTTATGTTCAAGTACAATTCGTAGATATAAACAGTTTCTTTAAAGATTTTAACTTTTTACTCAGAAGTCCTTATCCTTTCGTTTACATAATTTTACTGGTCCCGCCCACTTTATACCATATTAGGCTGTATGTGGCCCCTGAACTAAAATGAGTTTGACACCCCTGTTGTAAACCATCAGTGGGAAGCTGTGGACCACAATACGTTCCGTTATTTAGGTTTGTATTTTAATCACTTTTTCCACGTTCTTTGGACTGTAACTGGTTTCTTAATGCTTCTCATCCTCAGACTGATCGAGCCTCTGTTATACACTCAGTAACTTCCAGGCCTGTAGTGAAAAATAAACTCCATGAATCTGTCTGCAATTCACTGACATCTTCCACATGCCATCAGAGTTCTTATTCCACAGTCTAATGGTAATTATTGATCATTTTGGGGGATCTTTTACAGAGGATATCCTACATATACAGTTCTGTGCAAAAGCCTTAGACCACCTTTAGCTTTGTGTTGGTTTAGTAAAGTTCTAATGACCACATGTATACATTCATCAGTCTCTGTATTTAGATCCAATGTGATACGTGAACTATAAACAGCAGGAAAAACAGGATTGAGGGAAAAACGGCTTCTATAAACCAAAGTGTTTGTATTTAGCGTGACCTCCCTTTGCACTTCACATGTCTTTAACCCTTTTTTTCAGATTAAATGACATTAATTTTCTGATGTTTTACACCAGGTTTCATTCAACACGTTAGATGTTTATAATTGCTTGTGCGTCTTTTCGTCTTGGGGTCAAAGGTCACACTAAATAGTGGCTTTAACTTTTAGTACCTAGATATCTAGTTCAGTTTTTTTGTGTTAAAAGGATTTTCACAAATTCTATGTATTTTTTTATTGCATCTAAAAAAGAAAAAGAATGACAAATAAATATGTATGATCATTTCAACCCTGCAAAAACAAAGCTTAAGGTGCCCTGACAGTGTTGGACAGTACTGTAGCTCTATTAATATAGTTCATCTGAGAAGTTGATAGGATGACAAATTAAGATGTTCATGATATGGGATCCAAACCAGTCACAAATATTAACATAACTGCCTTTGGTATTAAAGAATTAAAAAAAAACTAATCAAACTGAAACCATATGGTCCAAAACTGAGTAATGACTGTTTTCTCTGCACCTCCATCTCTACCAAAGACCTAACATGACTCATGTTGTCAGGAGAACTGATGGAAGGATCATTCTGCAGGTCTGTCCTCTGTGTCCAAATCAAATATGCATATAGATGAAACGATAAGTAAGAGACACTACCTGCTACAGTAATTTAATCAGCTGTCTGGTGGCTGCAGAGGTTCAACCCAAAATAAACATCGTTTCACCAAATCCAGTCTTATTTGCTACAATTAGAAAACTGTTGAAATTACGGCCGGTTTACACAAATGTATTTTCTCAAAGTTTCTGTACTATTGCTTTCTCCATGTAGCCTTTAAAAATACTCATTACCATGTTCGACACGCATGCACTCACCCATCCTGGGAACGCCGACCACGTGGGGACTCTCTGACAGAGGTCTCGCAGGATTCGGATGATAATCACACAGGATTGTAGTCCGTTGGCTCTAGCCTTTTGATACAGTAAAGTTAGGTGAACGGAATGACCAAGAGTGACAGGAGATGGACCAAACAAGGAGATCAGTTCTGTCACAGAGGTACAAACACTACTGTGCATAATGGAAGCTCGAATATGGTTTGCTGTGTATGAGCCATAGCAGTTCGCTCTCAGCTGCCATTCCCAGTAGTCTTGTACCTCACAGTTAGTAAGGGAGTTCAAAGTTTGCAAGATGCACAAGAAATGAGGACATTCCTTGCCATCTTCTAAACCCTGACTCCACATGTGTCCAGTTATCTCACAAACAGGTACTTAAAGTACAAGAGTAAACCTGAGAGGAGAGTATAGGGACTGAAAGAGCCAAGGAAATCTGCTTCTCTTTGTCTGTGGTTTTGCTTAAGCAGCAGAATCACAGGAACAACCCAGATATTCCTTTTTCTCTCAATCCCCATTCTACAAAAATATAGAATAAAAACAATACAAAGTTGCACAAAAAGCACTTCTTGATGGCACAACCTTGTGCAAGTTATTGTGCAGCCTTATGGAATTACATGTAACTACAATGCAATACTGCATTAATATTGAAAAAAGAATACAAGGATGCCAGTTCCTTACTAGATTAATCTGGTCAGATAGGGATAATCTTGCATTTACGATGAACATGTATGATTTGGGATAAACCAGATCATTACTGTTGTATTTGACATCCTTGAATATTTGTTTTGAATACAATCATAGTTCTCCTGGTTATTATAAAATAAAAACCAAATGGGTAAAACACAAATAAATCATAAACAAATAATGCATCTCATAAGGCTACAATAAAAAAGTAAAATGATGTTCCGAACCTGGAACCACTTAGCGTGGCGCAGAGCAGCCAGAGCGTCAAGGCATATTTGTCTGTCCAAGACGTCCGCTGGATCTTTCACCATACCCGAGGTTACATCTAAAAATGGATTTGAAGTGTCAAAATGGTGATGAGGAATGGGTGTTTGACCAGGTCAGCAAGGCTGGCAAAGAACAAACACATTGCCACACATACCGAGGATTTCTTACTGTGAGACCCTACAACTACTACTACTGCTGCTGCTGCTGCTGCTTTGCATTTTGTAATGTCAAACTTAAATAAATACAAAAACCAACATGTCAAAGTAAATAACTAGGCCTAATTTTTTTTTTGTCCTGCAGTAGGATGCTGACGGTTTACATAATGGTATTCAACAAGGAGCAACAGTGTCGCTGAAATATGGCTGTAATATTATGAAGCCATTACCATTTTATCAGGTTATGCTGTAGAAAGTTGTCATACCTTCATTAAAGTAACAGGCATTTTAGTAGATTCTGTTTGACAATTGGGGCAGAAGAATTCAACGCTAATATTATATAAATATTAATGCAACTGAAGATTTGAGGGAAAAAAAAAAAAAAAAAAAAAAGACAAATGCCTAGTAGGGACTGACCTGATAAAAAAGTGGCATGGCTATAGTAGGTGTGGCAAGGTTTTTGGGACATGAGAAAACCTTGGTCAAAAATCCTTCCAGAGATATTGGGCATTATTAAACCTCTGATGGGAGACAATGGCTAGAAAATGGGTTTCATTTTGTTCCAGAGGAAGGTCGTTCTGCTGATTTGTAAATATTACTACAAATACACAAGAGGCAGCAATGGGTGCAAAGAAGAGAACATGATAACTACCAGCAAACAGAGGGGTTAGGATATAACTGCATGCAGCACCAGTAGGTTGGAATAAGACCCCAACAGTGGTGGTGTACCAAAGGTTGTACTCAGGTCCAAACAAGGATTCCTCTGTCATTGCCTTTGTTCCTTTCCTTTTACAATACTCCCCTAAGAACACCTGCTTTTATCGTCAACAATCATCGTGTTCTGTGTCATGTTTTCATTTTCAATTTAAAACAAAAAGAAAATTATCCTTGAAATGAACAAAGTAACTTAGGATACTTTCGTTTTTGCTGTAAATGTTCTAAATGAATCCACATTGAGTCCAATTGTGCATGTGTTGTATGGAAAAGAAAATGCCAATCTACTCAGGGGAGCACTTCAGAGCAGGGGACCTCAGCATGGTGAACTTTTCACCAGAACACAAAAGATTTGTTTCCTGTGGGAAGACCAATGCATTTCTTCTACCTAACCATTTGGGATTCTGATCTGCCTCAGGCCAGATTTTGACTTGTTGGAAATGTAAAATTTGGGGAAGAGAAGCACCACTTGATGTTTTTCTGTCCTCTTTAGAAATTGCTTGGTTGTCATTTCATTTTTGCATTATTCAGTTTGGAGACAATACGCTGGGTATGTTTGATTATCGGTGACTATAAAGTGGAAAACAGAATCCCCTAGAACACAGGAAACAAAATAGAATCTCACCTAAGAATAACTAGGCTTAACACAATGCAAACAATGATCATGCTTTTTAAAAAGGATAAAGATAGCATTTGAGAGGGAAGAGTTACATAGCAAAAGGCCTAAGAGCAATACTGCTGGCACTTGTCCCTTTGATTTTTCTCCACTGGGGCTCACACCTCAGACCTCTGAAACCCACATCAGCTATAGAATTAACTGATCTGCTCAAAGGAACTGCGCAAAATAAACAGCAAAGGAGACCGCAAGAAGTTGCCAAATCTGGCCGTGAACTTCCATGTTTCTTCTCTTTGATTCTGAACTTCGAATGCGTTTTATATGAAAAAGCAAGGATGACTGAAATCAAGTATTTCATGTGCCAGCAGGAATGTGCTCTTCAGGTTATCAACAGACATTAAAACCAGTTTCAGAGGGAAGTAGCAGAAAGACAAGAAAATAAATAAATAAATAAATAAAAGTGCAAATGGGGAAAATCTACGGTGGGTTTTCCAACCTCCATCCCGGCCATTTTCCTCTCTGATAACAGGTGACGTCAACGTGATTGTCACTTGCATCTTTGGCTCGGAACAGGATGTGAGAATGATGGCTGCTTCCTGGATAGACCCCTTGACCTCATATTTTTCAGGTGTTACCATCTGGGAAGAAACAGTGGAAATGTTATCATTTCATTCACAACCTCATGCTGGACAGTAACTGACAGTGGAAATCAGGACCAGTTGAGTTTGTGGTGCAGTATAATCGATGGCCACTTTATTAGGTACGCATGTTACTGCATATGGGTAGGAAGGCTTAAGACATTTTCATTTCTAAAACCGTAAAATACAGAAAGAATTAAAAATGTATACATTTAAAGCTGTAGTGCCTCTTGGATATCCAGGTTCTCCCCAGACGATAGAACAGCACTGCACTAGTAAACTGCTAGCTCTGCACTACTATACTCATTTTCAAATTTAGGGCGTTTTTTTCCATTTTCCTCCGATAATTTTGGTTTTAGTGTGAGACTTTCTTCCGGGGAGGGGGGCGTGCCAGGATACTATAAATTTCTGGGGAGAACCATGGCTCTATTCAGTTTGTCATTATCATTAGGGCTGATAAATACTAAAAATCAGTTGCAAAGCAGCAAACAAAAAGAAATTATAACTATTTTTCCCCCAATCTCCACCAAAATTGACCTGCCCTGAACACAACACTGAATCTGACTCAAAGCTCCACATATTGACAAACGGAAAAGCCAGATTTTTCCTTTTGAATTCTTCTAATAAGTTAAAAGTTAAGGTCAATTCACTTCATTATCCCTATAGAGAAACTGGGTCTCTGCATTTTACCCATCCTATAACATACACACACAGTACCTAGCATTAGCACTAGCATTAGCATTAGCACATGACAAGCAGTGAGCTGCCATTGAAGGGGCTCGGGGATCAACTCCAGATCTTCATCAACACTGTGGTCAGGGGCTCCAACAGGAGACTTAACCTGCATCTGCAGTTTTTTTTTTAAAAAATGGGGGGGGACCAGTGGACAGAATAAACTTAATACAGAAAGGTTCCGGTCTGACAGAGGCCAACCCTGAACCTTCTTGCTGTGAAGCACAAGTACTAGAGATCCGATTCAAATTTGGTTGGGAAAGACTTCATCATTTCCTGATAAAATATGTTAAAAATTGTTTTTATGAGATAGTTTGCTATGGTCGTACTGCAAATTTAGATACTTTATTCTAAAGAAAGTTCTGCAACTCCAGTCTACAAGCTAAAATCTCTTAAATATCATATGGTTGATAAGAGTCCATGGTTGAAGACTGGTTTACAACGGTATTTAATCAGTCATACTGTCACCTGTTAGCAAGAGGAAGTCAACCTCACCATATAAACACCTGAAATGGGTGTAATTTCCAGTTTGTGCTAAACATTATAAAGTCATGTGTGTGTGTGTGTGTGTATATACATACTGTCAACCCATGGAAAATCAGAGAAATAAATATTCCCTGCAGGTACTTAATAAAGTGGCCACTGAAGCAATTATATCTGGTTAAAAAAAAAAAAAAAAAAACATTGTGAAAATAGTACTGTTAGTTGTTTAGGGAGGTGCTCCACAATGCGGGTGAGAAGACCCTTGGTGGGCTTCTCAGAGCAGAGCAGAACCAAGTTGACATTCTTGTCTCCACGAAGAAGCAATCCTTTGGCGAGGACCCCCACCCTCATCACTCCTTTCAGGGCTCTGCACAATTATACAAAATAGAAAACAATAAACACATTAAATACATTCATATACAAAACTTGAACAGTATATTGATAAACAATATACTGTAATTTATTCATTTTTTTAAAAAAGAGGAAAGAGAATAAAAGTTTTGGGGGAAAAAAATGTTTGTCCATGTAGCCGGATGATGGTTTAAAAACAGACTGGGAAACATAAGAAGGAATTGTTCCAGTTGTTGAAAGAAACAACAATCCGAGTAAAATATAAAGTTCCTCCTCATCTCAGTGCAATACTTAGCACTACGACAATAAGTCTGGTTCCATTGGGTTTAAGAAACTGTACGTTGGCTGGGTAAAACTACACAGTACACTACCATAAAACACGGTAAAACCTTTGGATAAATGCCGACACCTGTTAGCTGTGTGCTGGAAATGGGAACACTGAATGGATGCAGACATCATACCTATCTTTAAGAGGGTCTTTCTTTTCTTTGTCCTCCTCCTTAGGCTTGTCCTGGTCTGTAATTATGTCTGAGACCAATTTCAGGGCACGCTCTGTGATTGACACAATCTTCTGGATGGACTGAAGCTCATCTTCTGAAGGGTAGATGGCTGCATGCTTGGTCATCACATATCGGTCATCTGACGAATCAGGACGACGTTGGGGCTGAGACCAAAACAAAACAGTATGTTTAAAAAGCTTCTTTTAAATACAAATTTCTTTGCAATATTTGTAAAGATACTGGCACTT
>JAQQZY010000029.1:811940-822253 GCA_030068375.1 Ostorhinchus rueppellii
TATTTTTGAATGACCACGAGAATTAAAATTCCCCCCTCTGATAGCCTCAGAATGGCCCGTTTTATCGCGATTAAAAAAAAAATTTTTTTTTTTTTTTAAAAACGCAACCCCCCCCCACACACACACACACACACAATTGTGCGCCCTAGTTCAAATAATTTCTAGAAAAAGCCCTGATGACCTTTCTGTTTTTTTAACCAGCTGTTTTACTGCCGTGTTATAGACACTGTTTGGGAAAAAAAGCAGTGAAGGTATGTAAATAAACATTTAAATAATCTTTCTGTTTATCATCTTTCTGTGTATGTGTCTCATGTCACAACGTGAACACCTGTGGTTTATAGTCAGGTGTGGCTTATAGCCCGGAAAATACAGTATATTGTTAGAATATAAAATTTCAATTCCTTTTCACTGATGGTTTCAATCAAAATGATGGAAAGATACACATATAATCATGCAGTACGGTGGAAAACAGCTCTGACTGGCATGAATATGCTTGAGTAGAAAATGCAAATAAAATGCTTGACTTTTCTGCTCTGTTTATTACGTCCATGTTTAACAAAGCCACCTTCTGACCGCATGATGCATCCTATTTTTAAACCAGTTTACAGAAACACATGAAAGTCGCATTTACTTTATTACATTTTACAAGTTGACTTCAAATTCCCTTGACCTTCTATGGACATGTGACCGTCTTAGAGCAGGTACACGACACCACAAAGGGCTTATGGGGCTCACCTTCTTCTCACATTTTCACAAATGCTAAAGGCTATGGAGGGAGAGAAAGGTGAGATGCTCTCCCTGTAAACCTGTAAGAGGTGAGATAAGAGAAGAGATACCAGATAGGTGGGAAACTGTAAAGTCATACCGCATTTCCATCCTCCAGCGCTCCTCCTCTTCTCTTCTCCTCCAGTACTCTTCTTTCTGCATCTGCTTTCTCATTTTCTCTTCTTGAATCTTTCGGGCCCGAATGCTGGGTTTCACCTCCACCTGCAAATCTGGGTTCACCTTTTTCTACAGAATAAATTGCAGAAAAAGAGTTTAGGATGTAATGACAAAACTTGGTTAAGACAAACATGTTAAATTATTCCAAGGAATATATGACAAGGATTTCCATGCTGCCAGAATTCACAATGAATGACATGGACATTACAATGATAAGGTCACCTTTGTGGATTTTAATACTTTTTTTTTTTTTTTTAGCAAATAATCATTAAACTGTAACAGGCGTAACAATTGTGTTTAACAGTCGTAATAGCAGCCATGGAAACAATAGGACAGGTCATTTTGGTTCATAGAAATTATTCACCTTTGGTATTTTATATTAGTGTAGAATTTAAGTAAAATATTGTTTCCATATTTACAAAAGTCCTTATTTTTCATTCGTTTGTGGTTTTTCTTTTTCTCTGCACTTGCTTGTTGCATGTTAGTGTCGTTAACTGAAATTTCACAGTGGAATTAATTAAGTCATATCTTACACATTCTGAGATTTGGTGTTCTACTAAGATAAGATACTTTCTTGGCTGATTAAAATTAAATGCATTAAAATTCTCTCATCTACAAAACATGTCCGTTACCAACCTTGTACTGCAGGCGATGCCTCCGACCTTTTAGATGCATTTCCTTTGCATTTGGATCATTGAAACTACATTCGCACAGCTTGCAATGAAAGCGGATGACCTTCCCTTCATCATTTCGTACCTGGAAATGTTTTCATAGGTTATGACCATGATTATGTATGCATTTCTGCTAATTAATCATAGGCTGCATTTCACCAGGTAAATTACTGTGAAAACTACCTCTTCAACATAGTCATGGCCAACAGGCTGGACGTCGCTCTGTAATGCAGCGAGGGCTGAGGTGGACAGAGTCTCTGATATTTCAGTCTTGGAATCTTGAGCACCTGAAGAGACGGCAGGCTTTGGAACATCTCCCTTTGACTCATCTAGTTTTGTTGTTGTCTGCAATTTATTTCCACCTGCGTTTGAAAGGAAACAGTTTCATTAATCAGGGAATTCAAGGGTGTGTCCTTTTCTGTTGTGCTCTGCCGGGTGGTACTGGACTGCTGTGACCTAGCCCACACCTGACATTACAAAACTTTCAGAAATTATTGCTAAACAGCATTAGCATTTCAGTGCACATCTGTAAGACACAATGCTGTAGTTCTGTGGATCTTACACTTAACTCATGCAATCATGGGGGACTTGCTAAAGTGACCCCGAAGAGACATTCTGGAAGAGTTACTAATGCCACATTTCCACCATGTGGTACAGACTCCACTCGGACCTTTTTGCGTTTCAATTGCGAACAAGGACCTGGAATCTGGTATCCGATAGTTTTTTTGGCATCACCTCCACCAAAACGTGACGTGTGAACACTGCAGACCACTGATTGGCCGAGTTGTCTCTGCATCATTGCATTTTCAATGTGAGACCTGCCATTTTTTTAAAAAAAAAATAGATTCGGAGGGTTACAGTAAATCTACAGGTAGATTAATCAGTCCGAAAAACAATAAGATGGCTGTCTGCAAAACTACACCATGGTCGATCGAGGAGGTTCAGACATTTCTGTCCTTGGTGGCCAACGAAAAAGAATTCTTCTTCTCTTCCTCTTTGTTTTTACCACCAGCTGCGTCACGTTGTAGATGATGCCACGGAAGTTATGCACCACATCGCTATGACGACCAGGTAGTCGAGAAGGTTCCATGTAGTGGAAACGTGGCATTAGGGTCCTTATTTAGTTGTTTGTTTAGTTTTTACCATCATTTTCTTCAGTTTGGTTTGGTTTTTAACCTTAAGGTCCACTTAGGAGACTACAAGTCACAGTAAAACATGAACGTTTCAAAAGTTGATAAAAATTTTCCAAACAAATTTAAAAGGAGCTGCATTTGTTGCTAGGGGCTCTGAAAAAACTTGCTGGGATAGTCTGAAAAGCAAAGTCTAGCAACAAAAGTGCAATGCACAATTACTAACCGACAAAGTTGATCTTGGGCGTGTTGACCTTCTTCCCAGCTGCAGCAGAAGCGGCAGCAGAAAGGCTGTTGGTTAACGGGCTCTTGACACTCGACACGCCACTGCTGACGATGTTGACTGGTTTCAAGTAGGGGGAGCTGGAGGTTCCAGAGGAAGAGGATCCAGCCAAACACAGAGAGGTAGTGGTGCTGGTGGTGCTGAGGGTGGAACTGGTGGTCTTGCTGGAGGCAGTTGTAGTGGAGGACAGTGTTTGAGTCACCATGCTGGGCTCAGTTGAGGGAATGGGTTTGCCAAGTTTAGTATGAAGCTTCACAACCTGGAGAACAAGACAACAGGGCAGAGGGAAACATTTCATCCCCTTGTGTTTCCTGCTGATGTACTGAAAACATGGGAAATAAATGTATTTATACTACCGATTTGTTAATTACCAATTAATTGTTTATGAGTTTTGACTGTACTATATCTGTATTATATCTTAAGGAAGGTAAAATAAGAAGTCAAGTCCTGTTCTTATCCACACCTTTTGGTGCTTGGCTCCACGGATATGGGCAGCATAGGCATCAGCCCCAGTGCAGGAAACATCACAAAGTTCACAACGGAGCTGGTTTTGAGCACTGCGGGCCAATGCTCCCCCAGCACTACCACTGCTGTTGCTGCTGCTCTGGGAAACCTTCAGGGCTGCTTCCTTCTTCTTGTGCTTCTGGCCCTCCAGATGCTCCTTATATGTCTGGTTCATTCAGTGATTGCAGAGAAACAGAGCCATTAGTTGATATTGTTTAGTATGGTTGTTGAACATTCACAGTATAGACTAAAAATAAATCAACTCCTCTGTTAATACCTTGAAAAAGCCTACAATGGAACAAGGCAGCAGTAGTAGTAGTAGTCTTTAGAGTCAAATCAGTGACAAAAATCAAAGTTATGGGTTGCAGCCATTACAAAATATCAACTATCTGCGTGTTTCTGCATCAAAATCTTGACTCTTCCATTTATAAGAAGCATCATGTGCAACCATTACAGTAATATTATTCTGCCTTTAGTGAAAAATTCAGTTGCTTAAGTTTGAGGATGAGAAAAACTTGGCGCAAGTTTTACTGTTAAATTTCCAGTGAATAATGGTGTCTAATTTCAGACTTTACACAATTATTAATTTTTTTTTTGCCACAATACATTTATGATTTGCTGATTATTTCCTGGCTATATTTCTTTGACAAACATCTAACTACATTGCATTACACCATAATAATAAATATCAGCATTGTAATACTAAAATGCTTTTTCCTGCTTATTTTTCAAAAACCACTGTTAAATTATACATGCATGACTTGGGACAACCTTTAGCAAAATAAAACTCAACTAAGGAGTAAGTGTGTGCCTCCTTTAAATCTGTCAGTAAATGTGTGCAGTCGCTGCTGTTCTGCAAGGAGGAGTTTTCATGCACGATGTGAGGCGTTGCAACAGACAGGTTATTTTGTGCTTATACCCACAGTACTGCATTCTAAAATAACTTGCAGAAAGCCGTTAAGAGCCCTTTTATATGACACTCAGCATTGGAATGTAATTTACTACATCCCACATAGAACACGATGAGGCATCGAGTATAATGGGGATTTTTCGTCACTGACCTTAATGTGCTTTCTACTTGATTTAATCCAGTGCTGAATAGTACAACCTTCAGGCCTTTTATAGTAAATGACCCTACAACACTTTTCCATTGGTGAAAAAAATACTAGATATCGAACACAACACATGGACTTGGTGTTTCATACATATTCAATTTCTGCCTGCACTAATACTTGTTTGATCTGACAGTCCAACCACAGTGGATGACGTTACAGAACTCACCTGTGGGCCGGCACAGCTGATCTTACAGACGTCACAATAGTGGATCTGTGGGGGTTTGGGTGGCTGCTTTGGCCGCAGCTGCTTACTCTGAAAAGGAGTTTTTTTGGTGAAAGTGTTACCCGTCCATGCTGCCGTTGCTGCTACAGCTGCCACTGCCTGCTTCTGCTGCTGCTGCTGCTGTTGGTAGTAACTGGAGGCTGCAGAGTAAACTGCAGCTTCATATCCAGAATATGAAGTTCCTTCAAAACATAAATATAAAATATCAGTGGTGTTGGATTCAGTGTCATTGCTGACTGCACCCATTATTTTGGTGGTCTACTTTAATTTAGTTCGTACCGTTGTCAAAATGGCAAAACACTGAAGCCATTTTGACAAACCCTGACTGAAGGTAAAGAGAATTGGAATACTACTCAACTAAATGCTAGTCGTCTTTAACCATGAATTCTATAAAAAGGTGTGCATAGTGTAGCAGCTGGAATCTGGGTTCTCTGTAAAGTCATGAGGCGTTTGATGCAACACCACATATAAAAATAGCCCTGTATCTCACACATGGTCCATCAAGAATCACAACCAACATGACCATGATATGGGTGACCTGGAGTTTGACCCTTCAAGGTCAGAAGTCATGGACCCAACTGAAAGGTCGTTTCTCAATACCAAGAACACAGTACAGTTTTTTTTTTTTTACTTGTCGAGTATGGTCTTGGTCAGAACAGTCTCAGAGAACAGACTTCCTAAGAACAGAAGTCTATCTGTAATTGGAACGGCTGTGTACTTGTGAACTTTCCTTTCTGTCTCTGCTGTGTTTCTGCCATTTGCTTCCTACCATAATTCCCTCAAATCACTATAACGTCACTCGATTTGATTTCAATACATTTGTACAAATTTTTTCATGTTATTTATACAGTTTGTATATTTTTCAAAACTTTAATACATTTTGTCAGTTCAACTGGGCACAGCTGACGGGGTCCCAGTGAGCCAGCGGGCTCACAACTGCTTGACTCCTGCCTGAACCAGTGGGGTCACAGCCAGGCTGGCACGATCTGCATCTTGGGAATTATTTCCCAGCCAAGTCTACACCAGTCACCAACCAGTGAGTCCTTGATTTAAGCTAGCTGACAAGAACAACATCAGGGTATTCCAGGCCTTTCTTGGTTTATGCCAACTTGCAACTGGAACAGTACATAGGCTGCAATTGATGACATTTCACGAGTATGGAAGAACAGACAAGAATGTGTATTGAGAAATGGCCAAAGTCAACATACGACTTTCTAACAGTGCTCAATAGCAACTAGAATCATTTCCATGTCATAGCCTTTAAAATATGGCCAATTCCAAGTAAAGAAAATGTTTCATATTTCAAAATTTCATCAAAAATCTAAATTTCTCAAAACCTGTGAACAAACTTTGTAGACAGTAGTAGTTTCAGCTCTACTGAAGCATATTTTGCAATAAATAATATACTGAATTTGTTCTGAACAAAGTTCTCTCTCCCAGCACACAGAGAACAGGAGAGAACACAAATGTAGAATGCTTCCTCTTGAAACTGGTTAAAACTCTGTTGTAATTACTTTTACTGATCAACTGCATGTTTCACATTACAAAACATAATTATTAGCCACCAATCTGTAATCACAATAATAAGCACATTAATAATAATCACAGTAATGACAATATTAATAGCATTCCCTAAACAGCCATTAAAGCATCAGGTAAATGCAGGTTTGAAACTTACCAGAGTAGGTAACAGCATTAGTGCTGTAGGTCGGGCTCTGGGAGTATGAGGGGACGACAGAGGGAGCAGCCGCTACAGGCTGGACTGTGGACGTCACTGGGTAGATGGAGAAGGTGGATGTAGCGGGACTGGGAGCAGCTGGTTTTATCACAGTTACTTGTCGACTCTGCTGGCTTTGGGTGTATGATGTGACCCCCTGGCTGTATCCTGATTTGGGTGCTGGGGAAAAAAAACAGCTAAAGTTTGACATCACTAATATAATCAGGTTGCACACCTGAGATGTGCTCATAGGACACAGATCCTTTGTTAAATCTCACTGCATTTAACTGGACATGATTCAGACCAAGGTTGCACTACAGCCCTTGCAAAGAGATTTTAACAATTTGTCAAATTAAAAAGCATTAAAAATGCAACTATCCTCCTAATAGGCAGTGGAAAGAAAACGTTTGGTAGAATGTGATGTTATCATCATAAATAACGACAACGAAGCAGAACAGTGAACCCACCCTGCACCAAGAAGGACCAGGATGACACACACCTGTTCACCTGATCCACCCTCATCTACACCTATGCAGACACTGAGCTGGTTAACTGGTAGATCAGTTTAGCAGAACCAGAGCTCATCTGTTACATTACAAACAATTTTAACAATCGAGACAGAGGTAGCAGGATGGAATGGCTAAGGAAAGGATTGGCTGATCTTCAATTTATTGATTTAAACATAAAAACAACCTCAGAAAGACCAAAAAAAAAAAAAAAAAAAACCAACAACAGCATCAAGGCTCATGTTTAGAGCTTTCCTCTATGAGCACTGGGTTGTCACACAAAAACAACTTCTATAAACTTCAACAACAAAGGGAAACTGCAATAAATATTCATATCAAACAAAATAATAAGAACACATCGGTTTTATATAGCGCTTTTCTAGGCTTTTCGAAGATGCTTAAAATAGCATAATTATTAAGTACTGTAATGTACTGTAGTACTGTGATGCTGCCCTTGTTCAAGGTTGCAGCACTTGATAGATTTAAGAATCAGTGGACAAAGAAAGTCTACCATTACCTTTGAATAATTCAAAATGGGGTTGTCTGACTACAAGTGAAGGCCATTTAAAAATGATGTGATTATGTATCAACATACCCGTTTGGTAGTAGGAGTCCGCCACACTGGGTTGTGGCTGTGCAGCAGCAACAGCAGCTGTGGCACTGGGCTGCTGATAGTACTGTTTACTGTCATAAGCTACAGCTGGAGCTGTAGATCGGACATACGAGTAAGTGTCCTGTAAAGAAGGAAAGGCAAAGTTTAAGTGGAATCAAATGTACCCACTACTCTTCCATCAGAACCTATTCATGCAGTTTTCTCAATTATCCTTAACCTACAATTACTGGCTTTTTCTTAAAAGGACCTTGTAAAGTAGCAATTTTAGATTTTAATGATTAGGTTCGTTCACTTCCACTTCATACGTTAAATTACTCGATGTTATAAGCTTTCCTAAACAAGTAGTGAATTACTGTGAAGGATTAAGCTTCTTGTATGTTTTAGCTGACAAAGTCTGTAAATAATGTTGGAAACGATCAAGGTACTCACTGTTGTCAAAAGACAAGAAAATCTTTCACCCAAGAGGGTTGTAATGTAACTGATGGGAAATGGGAATGGGAAAAAAAAATAATAATAATCCACCACACTCAGTGGCAGACTTTTCTTGTTAAAAGTACTACAAGATCAACAACATTCATGTCTGATTATTTGGATAAATGGGTGGTTTTCTCTAAAGTAAAGGCAGATACAAACATTCCGTCTCATGGCACATCCAAATCATTAACCACATAGTAGCTGTTCCAAGTCTTCCAGTGACAAACAGAGTCATTGCGCCCTTAAATAATGGAAAACAAAACTGGTGGACTACAGCACCCTATAGATGTATTTAACAACTGATTAATGGTGGAACATGTGGCATCTAATATCAGTGTCTAAACACTATCATCAGAAAATCCAGGGTGATTTCAGACTGTTATTGTGACTATGTTAGTTAAATAGCACAACCTTGAAGAGAAAACTGTGGTGTACCTGATAATTCTGTGAAGTGACCGGTGGTGGTGGTGGTGGGACTTCCGGTTGGCGCTGAGGGTATCCATAGTCGGTTGCAGAGTGGGTTGGCTGGTACCCTCCATATGCTGCTGCAGTAGCAGCTGCTACAGCAACAGGAGCGGGCCTCGCTACCGCAACTGTAGCTGCAGTGGGAGCATAGGCTGCTGCCACTGTGTGTGCTGCCACAGGTGCTTGGTGAACTGTGTAGCTGGCCACTGTGGTGGGGTGCGTGTAGGCTACACCGGCAGCTGGCTGCTGACTAAAACACAAACACACAGAGGTCAAACGTTATAACCCATATGTTTGGCTTTTTTTAAACAGGTAATTCTTGAGTTTTTCTTCTATTAACCAAGAAAACAAGTTACGAACAGACAAGACACAATGAAAGAATATAAAAATACACAAAAGCAAAAAACTAACTAATGTTATAGAAAAAAAAAAGCACAATCAAATACATAAGAAAATAAATCAGTTTGTGTCATCCAGCAACAGATAAAATGTACTTTCCGGACTATAAGCCACTACTTTCTCGCTTTGAACCCTGCGGCTTATAAGACGAGGCAGCACGAATATATATTTTTTACAGGATACCAGCCTCTAGGGGGCGCTCTTAGCAGGAAGCGCAAAAGCGAGACAGACGGGTGGACGAAGTGATGTGCAGAGGAGGATGCCAATTTTAAAATACACTCAGTCACACACCCTCCTCATGGAAAATACATGAAGAAATGCATATATACTGAAGAAGAGGGCTTCAGTGGCAGGAGGAAGACGGAGACAGGGATCAATGACTTTTCTGGGGTTTTTTTTTTTTTTAAACAAGCTGTTTTACTGCTGTGTTACAGGCACTGTTTGGGAAAAAGCAGTAAAGGTATGTAAAAAAAATATTTAAATAATCTCTCTGTTTACTATATTTTCTATGTAAATATCTCATGTCACACCTGTGGGTTATAGTCAGGTGTGGCAAATCTTCAGGTGCAGCTTATAGCCCGGAAAGTACAGTATTATTATTCTAAAGAAAATTGTCAAACATGGTCCATATTTCCCAAAACCTGTCAAATCTGTTCTTTGTTGCATTAACCCATGCATTAGGCTAATATGGGCGCAGTCATAAGAATAATCATTAGCGTTCAGTGTGTAATACACTGCCCAGCCAAAAAAACTCCCACGCACTGTATTTTATTGGACTGCCACCATATATAACAGGCAATGCAAAACGAAATGTCACATTCATTTCCATCAATCCTGTATTGATGATGGACAAGCATCCCCGTTTACTGTAACTGGGCCACCCTGTGTCTGTTTGGAAGCTCTACTTCATCATATGGATGCATCATGTTCTGTTATGCAATTATTTTGGTGCTGCTGAGCCACTGATCAACATTTTTAATGGCTGAAATTTTGTAGATGGGGAAACATAAAATAAGCAATTTACTTAAGAAAGAGGCTCTCTTTTTATTTTTACGTGTTTTAGTTATGACTGTTGTTCCTCAGGCAACAAATGCTAATAAACAGTCCTGCATTTGAAATCCGTTGACTTAATGAATTCAATAAAGCTAATGCAAGAATGAAAACTTGTTTGAATTAATTTGCACTGAAACTTTGTAAAAAAAAAAAAAAAATCGTGGTTGAAATCGAAATATTTGCCAGAGAAATCGCAATACAACTCTTTTCTTGAAATC
>JAQQZY010000029.1:901035-915130 GCA_030068375.1 Ostorhinchus rueppellii
TAATGGTACTAATGTAATGAAGTAATGGTACTAATGTAATGAAGTAATAGTACTAATGTAATGAAGTAATGGTACTAGTGTAATGAAGTAATGGTACTAATGTAATAAAGTAATGGTACAAATGTAATGAAGTAATGGTACAAATGTAATAAAGTAATAGTACTAATGTAATGATGTTCAAATGGATCATGTGGTTGTGTTCAGGGGTCTGGATCAGCACTAATGTTGGTCTAATATTCTAAAATATGTTCCTTTCATCTTAGATGATTTTTTTCTTGTGTATCTTTTTTATATTTCTTGGCTTTTTATGGGCAAGGAACCAAATATGGTCACTTCATTGACCTTTATTTTCTACATGTCAATACTTTTTTCTTTTAATTCACAAAATAAAGTCTCATGTCCTCCGATAACACACTAGGTTGAAAATTAGAATTTCAGATTATTTCTATGAGTGAACTATAAAGGGTTAAATGCTTTTACCAGTTTGGTTTCTGACCCAGTTCTGCTTCTACAGCACCGTCACCGTATAAAAGGTGTTAAACCCTCTTGTTCATTATGACCCCGCCCCCAAAGAGGAGGCAAAGGCTATTGTTTTTGGTTTGGTTTCTTTGTTAAAACTTCAGCAGCTAAACTATTGGTTGAATTCTGACCAAATTGGGTTTATAGATTACCAGTGACCTAGAACAGATGTGATTATATTTTGGGGAAAGTAGGTCAAAGGTCACTTTTTTTAAAAATGAATTTTTCAAATCTTTTTCCCCATTTACTTGTAATGGGTGAATGTGTCCATGCTGACATCCGCACACACACAGAGGGGATGACATCAGCTGGATCGATGCAAAAATAACCTCCAATACATGTGAGGGGTGGGGTCTGTTGTGCCTGGAACCGCTCATTTCTTCTGATCTGGACACAAATCACTTTTTGATAATTGCAGTTTGAAACTTCTGACAATAGTTTCTGTGGAAATTCAATCCATTTTATGAGTTCAAGGAAGAAACAGCAAATGGAGAAAACATGATAACAGGGATAATTTCAGTCTTACATTATTAGACTTCATGGGTTCAACCATTGTAATAATTTATTAATGAAAACTGAAATATCGTTAGCCTCATAGCAAAATTACCTCCAAAAAGTTATGGATGGATTTTGATGAAATTTTCAGGATGTGTCCGCTCTGGGTCAAGGAAGAGATGATTAAATTTTGGAGGCGATCCGGATCACCATCTGGATCCAGGAATTTTTTATTATTGCGAGATAAGGCATTGTGGCACAGAGCTGCATATGAGGTCATTCAGCACCATCTAGTGGAGGAAAGTAGAAACACTACCTAAAAAAAAGTACATACACTACCTTGGTGAAGGTCTGCGCTCTCAGTGCTTTTCTAGTTGACAATAGTTTCTGTAGAAATTCAATCCATTTTATGAGGAAGAAACAGCAAATAGAGAAAACATGGTAACAGGGATAATTCCAGTCTTACATTATTAGCCTTCATGGGTTCAGCCATTGTAATAATGTATTAATAAAAATTGAAATATTGTTAGCCTCACTTCATAATTGTCCATTTAATTACCCATGTTGTAACTTTGGCCAAATTGTGACATTTGCATAAAATGAATCAGCAGTGTCAGGAGAGTAAAGTTACACAGGTGTCCAAATTTGGCCAAAAATATGACTTGTGTAATAATTTTGAGGCTAACGATACGGCACAATTATGAAAAAGTGAAAAACACTTTGAGACGTTGGATTTAGATTTGAACTGACTAATGGTGAAATGATATGAAAGGATAATACAACCACAAGAGCTGGTCCATCTTTTAACATACTGAGTTTATTTAAAAATATGAACAACTGAAAACTGCTTTTTGTTTTTTACCTCAAAATTTTTTCCAGAATTTTTTTCCAGTACATGTACTGTAAAGACACAGCATCTACTATAAAAAACAAGCGTTGGGTAGTGGTGTTACCCCCACCTCCAGCTCTGAATGAGTTCAACCATCAGTATAAAACATACAAAAATTCAAATCAATTCCATTAGAAAATGTAGGAAAGGTGGAATTCTAGTTCACATCATCTCTTCTATTGCACAGCCATGTTCTGCCATGGAATGCTGCTTCATGATCTTAAATGTGTGTTTTCTTCTCGTCTACGTCGAGGGCCTGGGTTTGCAGATGAGGAGATGGACGGGGCCTTCATCAGCAGCTTTGATGATTTTCCAGGCGTCGTGGTGCATGAGTCCGTCCAGAGAGCAGCCGTTTATGGACAGGACCTCATCACCGACGTCGATGAGCTTTGACAGGTCTGCAGCACCTCCTACAAAAAAAAAAACAAAACAAAAAAAAACAGAGTTTAAAAAAAAAAAAAGGATTTGGAAACTCCATTTTATAATTTTTACCTTATGAAAAATGAAGGAAGGTAGGTTAGTGAAGTGTTTACGTCCACAGTAAAAGTTCAACGGAACAACTGCGAACTGATGCTACATGTATACGTTTTTTTCCCTCAAATAGATTAACCCATAAAAACCCAGAGCTACTTTTATGGCAGTTCCCAAATATTTTTTTCTCTCCATTTAACCTTTCTTAAATGATTTATTACCATTTATCATAACAGTATCCTCTGTATTTTGCATTTTTTTCTGTGAAAATTATGTATTTTTCTATTCTTAATTCACTGATCTTATAAATGTTCCAAAAAACTCAGATTAAGGTTGAAGATTATTATATCAGAAACAGAGGAAACTGAAGGAAAAGTGACTTTTAAGCAAAGGTATCTGTCCATTCACTGTCATTGATCCAACTCCTCGGCTGGTGAATCAATATTGTAGAAGATGATGGCGTTTCCATGGTAACTGTGGAGCCCCTGAACATCCAAATAGATCATATCTGATGACCATGAAAAGATGAAGAACTGTATTTTACACTACTTATTTATATATTGATAGGATTAGTGGATGAACAGGTATTAAACAGTTTAGATCAGTAGATGGTTTTGTTCAATGCTGGATGTTTGGGTCTTTATGGGTAAGAAAAATAAATGACTAAGTACTAATATTCACAAAAAACACTCTGATACAAGTAAATGTTTCCCATTTAAGATCATATTAAATGTTAAGAATGTATTATTAAGTAGTCGTATTTTAGTATTCTATATAATGTTTTTGGATTCACATGACTAACACTGAAAAATGATAAAATTATTGAATTAAATGAACTGACCTGCATTAAATTACTTTGACTGATTGCCATCTAATTTCACATTAAAGATAAATCCAACAAATAGTGACATTCATGATTATTTTGTGATTGTTTCAAAGTGATTGTTTTAAATCCTAAATAAACACACCCACACCACACGGTGAATGTAAGAAGCACATTCGTCCTGTTCATCAGGTGCAGTGGTTCACATGTGTTCTCATCTACACTAACACTGGGGACTAAATTGAAGATGCACTGAATATTTTGTGAATAATTCGCTGTTTTATAGTTTCATTTTTATTTTTATTTTGCTTTTCATTTCTTGAGCTGAAGGAAAATTCCTTTCCCCCTGGGGATTAAAAAAAAAAAAGGACTTTTTCTGTATCTTGGCCTCGCACGGAAAGAACGCAACAATGTACCACTGACTATAAATGTAGGAATAAAGGTCACCTTTAAAGATCCGTTTGACAATAAGAGGTCGGCTTTCGTGGCTTGAGGACTTCCCCCCCTCCAGACTAAAGCCAAGGCCTGCAGAGGTTTTCACAAGCTCCACCGACACAACATTGTCTGAACCTGGTAAAACAATCAAAATGCATAATAATAGATATACAAGTTTAATTATTCCACAGTGGGTCATTCTGGAACAGTCTGCCATGGAGTGGATCATAGAACGGGAACAAAAAACACAGATGTCCACATTTTAACCCCTTGATGCCTGAATTTATTTCCAATGATAAAAAAAAAATTTCACTTCTGTTTTTGCTTTCAAGTAGATGCCATTTTGGTTGCACTTGGAGCAGCAGCAGTTTGATGCAAATTTGCGACAATAGGCGTCAAGGGGTTAAACATCCTCAACAAGCAAAATCACACACTGTCAGTGTGAGCGGCTTAATGCAATCACAAGTACATATGAATATATGTATATATGTGTGCAGCAGCAAACAACATCAAGGAAAAGGAAAAAAGTAAATAATATTAAGCAAACAGACCCTTCAACTCTAACTCATTCAGCAGCTTCATGACAAAGGGAATAAATCAGTTTGTTCTCCTCTGAGCTGCATAGAATTGCCTCCCTGACAGCATTAATGTGAATCTGTCTTTGAGGATGTGGTCTGGTTGGTTTAGGATTCTCCTGGATTTTTGCACCGCCTCTTTATTCCATAAAGAATTGAGTTATTTTGTTGAATTCCTATTATTTTGGAGCAGATCCTAATGATGCTGCTGAGACTGAAGAAAGAGGAGGAGAAGGAGGAGAAGAGAGAGAAAAACATTCTGATGACTGAACCAGTAAATGAGCAGCAAAGATCTGCAGGACTTTCAAAGAGCCAATATGTGATAATAAACAACTGGGTCAGAAAATCTCCAAATCTGCAGATCTTCTTGGGTTCCCAGTGGGTAATGGTCAGTAACTACAAAAAGTGGAGCAAACACCTGTGGGAACATCCACTCCTACCACTCCCCCTCACTCTGTTATGGCTGATTAATGTGTATTCAAATGTTATTTTAATATTTACATAGAAAATAAAGACAAAAACACATGAAGTAGAAGTCCAAACCCTGCTTCTGAGGGTTAAACTACTCCACCCTAATGTGGATCATGGATGTGAACAGGTCTTACCATCTCCTGCTGTGGAGGTCTTTATATTTGCAGGAACCATTGTCTTTGGATGTCTGTCAGAGACTCGATCCTGGTCTCTCAAAAGGACGACCAGGGCTTGATTTGACAGCCTGGCGTGATGAAGGCTGGAAACAGCCTCTCCATGGGTTTTACCCTCCAGAACTGTGCCATTTATGGACAAAATGTGGTCTCCTCTCTGAATCGTGCCTTCGAGGCTGGCCGCTCCTTTGGTGAAGACTCGATGAACCTGGAAAGACATGAGTTTTATAGTATGTCAGGTCACCATTTGTGTGAAGAAACAGTTTTGAGGAAAAGCACCAGTTGTAGGAGTATCCAGGCAACGGACCTGCCTGAAGTACAGACTGGTAGGTTTAGGACGGGTACTGGAATGGAACCAGTGTCCATCGCTTACACATGCTGCACTATGTTGTAAGCTGTAGTTCGTCTCTTTATTGGTGACATGATGGTGCAGTGGTTAGCACAGTCTCCTCACAGCAAGAAGGTCCTGGGGTTGATTCCTCCAGGGAGACCTTTCTTTTTGGAGTTTCCATGTCTACGTGGTTCTCTCTGGGTACTCTGGCTTCCTCCCACCATCCAAAACACAGGCCCTGATAGGTCAGTTGGTTCATCTAAGCATGATTGGTTGAGCATGATTGGTTGTTTATGTGTAAATATCAGCTGGTGATGAACTGGCGACTCGTCCAGGTTGTACCCCACCTTCGTCCATAGGTGGCTGTGATAGGCTTCAGCTCCCCCAAGGATGAAGCCCTTCAGAAAATGAATGAATGAATACTTTCTTTATTTAGACATGCCCTCTGGTACTGGTCAATGATCAACGTTCTAGTTCTATCAGAGATGTGAGACGGATCTGATGGTAGAGAAGGATACCGGTCAAGCCTGGCAGACCCAAACGTACAGTGAGGGTACGGGTCTTTTAGGAAGGTCCGGCAGAACCAGTTCAACTCCCACCCGTGGCAGAGCTTCAGCCACATCTCCAGGGACACAGAGTCAAACAGACCGTGTGGAGCTGCAGCAATGATATCTTTGATGTCTTTCATGCTGGTGAACCCCAAGCCCAGCAGTAAAGGGTTCCATCAAAGAAGGAGTCCTATCAAGCCTGGTAGTAAGTCTGGTGATACAGGTGCTGGCAGGCCAAGCAGAAGTTTTGGTAGATGCAGAGGCACAAATTTAGGTATGGGAGGAGTTTGGTGAGATCATGGAACAATTTCCTTTGGCCTCAAGGAAGGAATGTTTCAAGGATCTCCTAAATCCTGTCTTCATACCTTATGTGGGGCTAGAGTCAGGCTTCCACATCTCTGAAACTGAGGTCTCTAAGGCCTGAGGTCTCTAAGGGTGCATTCACACCAGCGTAGTCTGTGGGATCAGCTTGATTGGGCAGGGAATGCGGAAAATTTCACACCTTCTTTTGGTTCGGTTCACTTTCACACTGCGTTTTTGAGAACACCAAACTGGGCTGGACATCTACAAGATATTCATACAGACACAAACAGTAATGAGAGTTCTCTGCAAGGCTGAGGGGTGAGGAGTTCAGCCCGTTGGAAGGTGGACAGAGTAGACCCACTAAGGGTAGAAGGACATCTGGAGTTATGTGTGAGGTTTATGTTCAATCCTTTCAGAGAGCTGGATCTGAATGTATTTTATTAATACCATAGAAAAAATTCAGACTCTGTTAGCAGGAGCTGTACATTTACTCCACAACAAAAGCTCTGGAGAAAATAACAAAGGCCGCTGCTGTAATGCTTATTTTCTTACAACTATACTTTTTTCCACACTAAAAATAAATGTGGTCATGAAGGATTTAATAAAAAGGGGAAAAAAAATGGAGAAAACACATCAATGTAAAGTGTTTGTATTGATGTTTCACTGTAATGTATTTGTGTTGTGACACTGCCCTCTGGTGGAGGACGGTCATTCATACAGCAGACTGTCTTCAACTGTTACTGTAAACCAGGGGTCAAACTCATGTTAGTTCAGGGGCCACATTCAGCTTAATATGATCTAAAGTGGATCGGACCAGTGAAATAATAGAAATAATAGAATATGAACTTATAAATACTGTCAACTCCAAAGTTTTCCAGCGTTTTGAGAGAAAACCTTGAACGCTAACGTCTTATCGGTCCTTTAGGAATGCATTGAAATATTCTGAACCAATGAAACGATGTGAAGCAGCGATGACATCCAAAGCCTTGAAGAGTCATTGGACAGTGACTTTATGACAGCAGTGTTCTCCAGACCAGCTCCGACAGGGTTTCAAATCACTCACTTCGCTTTTGTCGTAAGGATTTTGTTCTTTGTTTGGAATTGGATGGTCAGACTGGATAAACATTCAGTCCTACTCACTTTCAGGGACAATAATTGTTCTTTTTTTCCAAACATTCTTTTATTTTTGTTTGTTTTGTTTCATTATTATTGTTATTATTTCCTATGTTTTGCATTATGTTTGTGTCTGAAATAAACTAAAAGTAAGAAAGAAAGACAGAAAAAGATCTTGATCCAAAACAAAAAAAAGAACACTGATGTTGTTCTGGATCATCAGTACATGATGGTATATTTTATGAATGCTGCTTTTGATCAATGCTTCTATATAATCTTTAGTATTGCTTCATCAAACTATTCCTGCAGCTATGTTTCAGTACATCATCATCATCATTTTTTTTTTTATTTTTTATTTAATCTATACTTACAGTTATTGTTTTCTGCTCAAGGTCGACTCCACCAGCAACACTAAAACCCAGGCCTGAGCCTTCCTCCTTATTCAAGACAACAAGGTGAATATTATCATGAACCTGCAGAGAAATCAGACACAGATGAAACCATATGCGAGAAAAAACAGAAAGAAAAACAATAAAAGAACAGTGCAATCAGAGAAATATGGAGTGTTAAGG
Source organism: Ostorhinchus rueppellii (assembly GCA_030068375.1). Taxonomy (NCBI): domain Eukaryota; kingdom Metazoa; phylum Chordata; class Actinopteri; order Kurtiformes; family Apogonidae; genus Ostorhinchus; species Ostorhinchus rueppellii. The sequence continues at coordinate 908,754 of JAQQZY010000029.1, forward strand.
TCGTTTACCTCTGAGAGGGCCTTCGCCTCCTGAAGAAGAGCTGACACATAGGCTTTAGTGGCCACAGACGACAGCAGTGTTTGCATTTTAGTTTGATTCGAAGGACTTGAATCCAACTCCTTCAATCTACAGAGAAAAGTCAGGAAAGACACACACTTGGAGCCAGATCTGCAGGACATGGCAATTTTTACAGTGACTAAACTAAAAGAAATTCACTACAAACTGCCAAGAAAAGTGTGCGGTGGTGCAACGGGCCATTCTTTTGGATGCAAATTTAGGAATATTTAGACTTGCTGTAATGTAAAACTTATTCGATACATATTTATATTTGAAAGTACTCAGATATTGTAACTGCACGAGGCCATTTGACCTTGAAAACATGGGTCAAAGTTACCTATTTTCAGGCTTCTGTTCCGTGTCAAGATGCATCCACAGTATAAATGTGGTGCAGAGGTCTGTGCATTCTTCAGATAATGTGATTATGTTGTTACAGATGGATAGACAGACAGCAAAACCATTACAACAGCCCTTTGGCCAGATGTTGGCTGAGGGCTTACAATAGAACACATATGTAGAAATGCAAGCAGGTGTCATGGCAGCCAGTGCGTCTCGATTGTGTTGCAATGTGTTTGCATTTGCATCTATGATTTCATCTGTGCGCCGTTACGTTGACTATGAAACAGCCCTAATATTTTACATTAGTCATGTGAAGGGAACTGACAAGGTAAGAATTTCATTGCTCAGTACTGCTGTGTATATGACAATAAACTTCTTAAATCTTGAATGTAGAACTTATCCATATAGTTGTGATGGTGCTTATATACTTCCACAGATGTAATTACACAAACACCAGCTGATCTACTTTGGACAGTTCTACTTCAGTTATTTGTGCATCAGTTGCATCCTTGTGTCCCTCAGTTTCTCGCTATCCTTCTTTACCCTCTCTCTTTTACCCCAACTGGTCCTGTCAAACGTCCATCCTCCAGGAGTCACCACCAGCCCCAGTTTTCTGTCCGTTAAAAGGACGTTTTTCCTTCCACTGTCGCCACTCACTCGTGTTTGCTCCTGGAGGATTCTGTTGGGTTTCTGTAAATTGGCTTCAGAGTCTGGTTTCCACCGGCTCCATATGTAAAGTATCATGAACGAACTTTTGTTATGATTTGGCGTTGTATAAATATATTTTGATTTGATTTGAATACTGGACACATGATGGTTTCAATCAATTTTAACAAACAATTTACAATGACATCCCTCTGAGGACAACACTGATACGGAGATTCCAGCGTTAAAAGCTTCACTTCCTGCTGGTTTTAAAGGCCCTCTAAACAGCAGAGGTTCCTGAGCGTCCTTACCTGATGGACCAGCCGGGCTGTTGGACATGGGCCTGGTCAGCGCCGACTCCTGTGGGCTCAGGATCAGTCTGGCTTTCCCAGTTTATATCCACTCTGGTGAGGACCGCTGAAGATGAAGAGCCGTCAGTGAACGTGCTTTCAGCTGCAACAGGCTCGTTCCTACTGCCCGTTTGTGGACCTCTTGCGATCATAGGATTGTCTTTGCAGAGTTTTTCCAGTTCCGGCATACTGAGAGCCCGGAGCTGCCGTAACCTAGTGTGAGGAAGTCTGGAATGCTTCCCTCGGAGGACCAGGAGGGTCTGGGTTGGAACCTCCTCCGAAGCTTTCTGATCTTCTACAGCACTTTCCTTAATCAGGGGGGTTGTGGTACAGTTTGTAGGTGAAAGCTCATAATTAATGGGTGTAATGTTCGATGGAGGTTCATCAGCAGCGAGGCTTAAACAGGGTGTGGGGGGGAGCACGTTCTCCATGTTGGAAATAAAAGTCCTTTGCTGTGCGTGACAGTTGATGGAATTAACCAAACCCATATAACCAGCGATCCTCTGGTTCAGGGAGGCTCGATACGCCAGAGCATACGACTGGAAATCACTGCCTTTAGCTGCAGCTTTGTCCAAGTTAGCTAAGTTTTCAAAAGACTTTATCTTATGTCGGACCGAGAAGGGGTTGTAGTTGGCATCTGAGGGGAAGCTCTGCTGCTCCATTGTCTTTAAGAACAGTTTGGACGTGTTGGACTTCAGGGCCTCGTCTAATACTGTGACAGTGGGTTTGGAACCATTACTTGTAGTCGAATGACCGTCTTTAGTAGAACATGGGGAAATGCAGTCTGTGTTAGCGAAAAAGCTATTAGTCTTTTCCACAGTGGAGTTGGAAGGGAAGGGTAAAGATGGGAATTTGGCCTCAGCGTGTCTCCGACTCGGTTTAGAACTTTTAGTGTTTATCATTTCGTTGTGTGCTAGAACTGGTGATGATAGACCAGTTAAGGAGGTGAGATGGACCTCTATAAATGTTCTTTGGATGACAGATGAGTGAGGTCGCTCCTGTGCTTTGGCCACTCCTTTGGACGCTAAATGACCGTCGACTTGGAAGGCGTACTGAGCAGTTTGTGATGAGTTATGTGCCGACCAGCTCTCAGGCGACTCTTGCGTCTTGTCGCTTAAATCTAAGCTGCTGTTGGTGCGACACTGATCGATCGTCCCCAGTACGCTGAACGTAGCAGATGTTTTTAGTGGTTGTTTTGTGAGGTTGAAACACGTTTTTCCTCTTGAAGAAACGGGACTTTTGGTCCAACTAGGTCTGTGGAACGGTTTCTCCCGTGGCCTGCTCAGTTTGGGAGAACAAACATTTGGCTTGATTTGACTTTCATCCATAAGTTTGAAGCTACTACTTGAAATATCCCCAGACGGCATTGCTAAATTACCACCGTAGCTGCTCGTGTTCATACTAAAGCCCATGACGTTCTCCTTATTTCCTGTCATTGTTGACGAGATGGATCTGTTGACGTCTGAACCCGATGTTACAGGCTGGAGGTTTTTCGGTGCATGCAGATGGTTTAATACATCTGAGGACACTAAAGCAGGACCGTGCACTTTTACAGCAGAGTCCTGAATGGCACCGAGGCTACCTGGTAGGGAAGGACTTCTAGAAGCACTGACGGCTTCGGGATGGTCTGCCACACATGCAGAGCCTGTGTCATACGGTTGAACAGCAGTGGTAATGTGACACTCTGAGGTCAGTGAGGTCAGACCCGGTTCTTCCTCTAATAACCCCGTTGTTTCAGCAGTGCTTCCTGTATTTGTCTCCGTGTTTAGACTGCACCCCTTTGGAGGCTTGCTCGATTCAAAGTGTCCACCGGGAGAAGGCTGTTGGTCGTCATGGTAACAGTACTCCACTTCCTCATCACACAATGACGACTCCTTAAGACTCGAGCTGCTGCGGGGCCTATTATCAGTCGAACAGCTTTCAGTGGTCGAATCACTACTTGAATCGCTGTCACTGCCTGGGGGGTACATATGTTGGCAGCCGGTGTCCGTCTTTTCCGGTCTGGATCCACTGAAAGGACCGTTTTCCTTTTGGTTTACACATGTAGAGGAAAATGTCACAGCAGGGAGGATAGCACCATTTTCATTCGTTTCATGTGGAATAGAGTAGTTTATAGGACTAGCCTGCTTCTCACACGTGTTTACATCATACTGACTGGAGCTGCAGGACACCGGCTCATCAGATACTATTTTGCAGAACGTAGCGTGTGCATTTTCAGCGCTAACTTTACTTTCTTCGCAGATAATATCGTCTATATTTGTGATAGGTGTTTGGAAATCTGGCTCTGTTTGTGTTGTGTGTCTTGAGTTTTCCATTTGTCTTTCATTCGTCGGCCCATGTACAGAGGTGGATGGGTTTAGTCTCACAGCTCGATCACTGCTTCCGGAAGACATGATCAAACTGGAGAGATGGTTTACAGCTGGGACCAGGAAGGAGAAGAGAGAAGAGACGCGACATGTGAAAACAAAGTCATTTCAGCAATTTAGCCAAAGTTTTTCCAACACTAAACCGACTGTTCTATCTTAACAGAGTCGGTACATTCATGAAATGGCATAAAAGCCAACACAGCAAAGTTTTAAAGGGGTCATATTTACCTAAAAAGAGTCACTATTCCAAGTTTCTTGGTATTACTCTTATGTTCGATCCCTGCTTCTGTTTATTAGATGAGGATTCCTCCCTTGGACTCTTTACTTGAAAAACGTCTGGTATTTGCAGGCTTCACTGCTGCCAAAAATACTATCCTCGAGCTGTGGTTTAAATCCGATATTTGTTTAAAATGTCACTGGATTAGATCTTTACTTATTGCATCATTAGTGGAGACCACAGCTTGACTGAATAATGCGAGTTTGTCCACAGTAAATGCATGGATGAGACTTTGTTCATCAATCAGTATCGCTCTATGTAGTTAAACTCTTCCTTAATATGATGTCCCTGCTGTGTCCTTTGTTTGTTTGATTTGATCTGTCCTTTATTTTATTTTTGTTTATTCTTGTGTGCACTTTCAAGCTGTATTTGTTTGCGCGTATTCTTCTGAATGTGCAAATAAAAAGTATAAAAATGAAAAAAAGACAGTAATTATGATTTCAGAATTCAGAATTCCATTAAAACAAGCCAAATACCACTACTTTAATAACCAACATAGAGGGCCCCTAGTGGAAGAACCCTATCGATTTCAGCTTTTCTATCAGTATTATAAGTCATCCATATGGGGGCGCTTTAGTTGAAAATCAGTTTTGTGGACATAAATCAAACAATAATAGGCCGATTCAAATAAAATTTGGTTCATATTGATCGTCTTCCACCATCCAGAGTTCATATGGTGTCATTTTCATTCACAGGGTGGGATTTTGTGGAGAAAAGTTGGTTCTCTGACTGTTATTCTGTCACTATAAGCTAAATATCACTCCTTTAAGGTTCAGTGGCCACAGCACGGAAGTTTCACACTCGACAGTTCTGACCAACATGTATCACATCTTGCATGTAGGACTAGAATAGAATAGAATAGAATAGAACATGCTTTATTGACCACTACTACTCAACAGTTACCATGGTTTCAATGCCAGGTCCTGAACGACACCTTTTTTGATACCAATTTTCCTTTTCCATGAACATTCAAGCACAACGTCCTCATTTTCAACACTCAAAGCAGAACTGTGTGATGTAGCAAAAAGTGTTAAATGTTCATTTCAGTTGATTTTGATCATTACATTCGATAAATTGTGCAAACATTTTCACAATTTTCTGATCCATCATAAACCACACACGGGCAAATTCATGCCTCGTTCACTGATTTTCTTAAAGGTCTGACACATCGACAGTGTAACGGTACTTCCATAGTCTGGGAACTCATGACTTGTTCAGCCTTGTTACTCATATAGTTGTTGAACACTGACCCCTCACTGTAGCATCTTACAAAAACCTGCTTTTATTTTGTTGTTCCTTATATCAGTTGCTAGTTGTCCTATGATCACCTTCAAAACAAATAAAACAGCACAATACATGCATCAGTCTAGTCATTTCTCTACTTTTCAACTAAAAATTAATCTGGGGTTAAGTTGGAATCTATAGTCATGCATTCCGTTTTATTATGACATAAATCTGATTGGATTGGATTAGTACAACCATTCACCAGTATCAAAACTTAGAAATCTAACAGGTGTTCCATCAATAAATCAGCCCCTTTTCCACCAATATTTCCAGGAATTTATTTGTTTAGATAAGAGAATTCCAGGGATATTCAGTGGAATTGGATGAGGTCCAGGCTCTTTTGGTGATCGGTGCAATTCTGTTCCACCAATTAGCATTCTTCAGCACATAGCTCCGCCCCTTAAAGACTCCAGGAATCTGAAAAGTCCTATTCCCATAAAACGTTAGTTTTTTTGTTTTTTTTTTGCACAAGGGTAGTTCTGGTGGAAATGCACCAACGTCTTTGCAAGTGCTAGATTACTAATGTGGAAAAGGGGCTAATGTCTAGAAAAAGACGAGAAAGAGCAGTTCACAGCTAGATCTACACTACACTAATGAGGATTTACACCACTATGATCTAGTGTTAATCAGAAAAATACAAAGTAAGTTGCACGGTGAGTCTAGCACTACCAACTAGAGCAGTGATTCTCAACTGGTGGGTCGTGACCCAAAAGTGGGTCACAAACCCATTTTTGGTGGGTCATGGGTCTTTCTCTGGGCAAAAAAATAACAGTAGGTGGCGATAATGAGCTGTAATGCTAATAAACACCAGACATTTCACTGTGTAAAAGAAGACCCAAAAGTTTGTGTTGAAATCACAGTGAAACTCTGGTCTGACACCGTTTACATCAGATATGGAGGACAATAACCTCAGTGTGTTTAACTTGTGAATAAGTGACTGAATGCACTTTTAACCCTTTCATGCATGAATTAGGAGAACCTGAACCCTAGAACACTTTCGCTATAAAAAGTAACACCATCACTATCGCCGGGTGATTTTTACCTGATATAATATACCCA
>JAQQZY010000029.1:1010261-1024273 GCA_030068375.1 Ostorhinchus rueppellii
TTTCTTTCTTTCTTTCTTTCTTTCTTTCTTTCTTTCTTTCTTTCTTTCTTTCTTTCTTTCTTTCTTTCCTTCCTTCCAAAAAGAACAAACCAAAACTGGAAAAGATTTTGAGTAGCCACAGTAGCGTGTGTGAGTGCGCGCGCGCGTGTGTGTGCGTGCGCGCGCTGGTCAAGGTCTGTCTGCAGAGCCAATCAGCTGCTCATGCAGATGACGTGCTCCTGTCCTGCGTCAGTCCCCGGCGCTTGTCAGGAACTGAACTCCACACACACCGGCAACAAACAACACACACACCCTCTCCCTCCTCTGGTTTGTCCTCCGGATCCTGACAGCACACACATCCAGCCCCTGTGGCCCCAGCGGCGGCGGACACTTCCACGCATCCCGGCTCCAGGCTCCACAGCCCGCTGTTACCGTGGACCTAACACTGCCTTACTTTGTGGACATGGGAGACATGGGGGATCCGCCGAAAAGTAAGACACACTGTTGGACTGGTCTGTGGGACGGAATCCGATGCACTTGGAGTTGACTTATTTGTTTTCAAATGCAGAAAGAAGGTTCATTCCTAAACAATTAGTCACCGATATTATTAAAAAAAAAAAAAAAAAAGGAAATGAAGAGTAGCGATTTGAACGAAAAGAATTATGTAGGATATTTTTATGCAATTAACAACAAAGCCAGCAACAATACTACCACTGATAATAATAATAATAATAATAATAATAATAATAATAATAATAATAATAATAGTGCTTGGGTGTTTTTCTGGGTATCTTTACTCAGTCCAGGTCGCTGACAGTTGTTCTAAACCTGTTCCTCATGGTCTTCCAGAGAAGCGGCTGGTGTCTTTGTGCGTGGGCTGCGGGAACCAGATCCACGACCAGTACATCCTGCGGGTGTCCCCGGACCTGGAGTGGCATGCCGCCTGTCTGAAATGCGCGGAGTGTAGCCAGTACCTGGACGAGTCCTGCACATGCTTCGTCCGGGACGGAAAGACTTACTGTAAACGGGACTACATCAGGTAGGACGGCCGGGAGGGGCCCGGATCAGCCCCCGAGTCCTGCAGGATCTGGATCCGCTGGGCGAATGGAATTATGCTTTAGAGTTGTTGGGTTTTTTTTTTAGGTTTTTTTTTTAGTTTTTTTTTTTTTTTGACAGAGCAGATCAAAAGTATGTGGACATGGTTGAAGTCCCTCTGTTTTCGGTTCCAGCATCATTTCAGATATTATCATCATTGTCATCTTCCACGGGACAGTGGCGGCTTCATGGGCTTTTTCTCCTTTTTTTTTTAATGTGTTGGATTCACATTAAACCGTGAAAATCCTGTAGAGACTTACTCAGCTTTGGTTCTAATGAGCCTGTAGCCTGTCCTTTAATAGAACTATACAGAAGAAAAGTGAAAACATCCTGATCTGATGCTTTTACGACACAGTCCAAAACCCAAAAAACTACCTGGACATATTTCAAAAGCAAAAACATCTCCGATATTATCACACTTATGACGTAAATGTCATTAAAATGTGCTTAAATTAAAATAATAATAATAATAATAATAATAATAATAATAATAATAATAATAATAATTCGATCTCATCCTGAATTCCAGACTATTATTATTCTCATTTTTATTCTTGCTGTAAATTGTGTTATTGCTTTGGATTTGTCAGTATCTGGTTCCATCTGATCCTATCGCGTCCGTGTGTGTGTCCCGCAGGTTATACGGGATTAAATGCGCAAAATGCAACATCGGTTTTAGCAAGAACGACTTCGTAATGAGAGCCCGCTCCAAGGTCTACCACATCGAGTGTTTCCGCTGCGTGGCCTGCAGCCGACAGCTCATCCCGGGGGACGAGTTCGCCTTGCGGGAAGACGGGCTCTTCTGTCGGGCCGATCACGACGTGGTGGAGCGCGCGAGCCTGGGCCCCGGATACCCGCTGAGCCCGCTGCACCCCGCCAGGCCGCTGCAGATGGCAGGTAACACCCCGGGGACGCACGGCCCAACAGCTCCGCACCAGGAATTTAAACACCCGTGGAACTTTTTTTTTCTCGATGCGGACTCCTTTGGTTCTGTTGCTTGGATTTGTCCTTTTTTTTTTTTTAAACTAAAACGCAATATATATATTTTTTCTTAAATAATGTTCGTTGTTCCATGTGGTCCAGTTTGTTTTCTAATGCCCTTGCGCACAGTGGACTATTTGTCCGTGCGCACAGAGGATTAATTTGGAACTCTCACGCATTTCAGTAGAGATTAGTTTGCAAAAATGTTGAAATAAAGCCGTAAAAAAGCCTGATTTGTCCCAGTGGACACCGGACTGCAGAGTAGACAGAGAGGACACATTTGTTGTCTTTAATCGGACATAAACGGTTACGTACATCATAGCTGTAGGTTTGAGACATGTTTGTCCCAAATAATTGGTCAAAATGACGCTGTACCGTGGTGGATTGGTGTTGTACTTTGAGGGGGTGGGGTGGTGTGGGGGCTGGGGGGGGTTTAAACCCCGCACTAAAACCTCATCGCATTTTCCCCATAAACTTTATTTATTTTATTTTATTTTCTATTACAGAGCTGTATTTGGACATCAGCTCCTTAATATCTTATCTGAATAATTTAGGCCTCATATATGCACTTATACTGAATGTCTACAGTTATATACAGCATTTATAGGCTACATATGAAGAAAAATAACATGTTCAATGTGTTTAAACTATATGTGAAATTTGTTAGAAACTTAAACGAGTACATTCCATATGTAAAATATATATATTTGTTACGCATGCGCAAATATTCGTTTGGTTATTTCACAGAGGCGTAAAACCTTCGTATATGTGGAGGATGTGACGATAATATATGGCCTTAAATGGGTCACATTATGACAGCATCCCTCGACACTGGGGCAGACCTGTCACCCATTAGAGTGTGTGATGTGGTCACTGGTCCAGACTGGGACAGTTCCTCAGGACTCACTGGTTTAGTTTGCTCCAAAAGGCGGCTCATTGATTTGGCCTTCCTGGGTCCGTTTCCCGTCCTTTATCCACAGCAGAACCAATCTCGGCCCGGCAGCCTGCGCTCCGGCCTCACGTCCACAAACAGCCGGAGAAGACCACCCGGGTACGGACGGTCCTGAATGAGAAGCAGCTGCACACGCTCCGGACCTGCTACAACGCCAACCCGAGGCCCGACGCACTGATGAAGGAGCAGCTGGTGGAGATGACCGGCCTCAGCCCCAGGGTCATCCGGGTGTGGTTCCAGAACAAGCGGTGCAAGGACAAGAAGCGGAGCCTGTTGATGAAGCAACTGCAGCAACAACAGCCCAACGACAAGACGGTGAGCGGACGGACACACGGACACACAGCACGAGCACGGCTTTATTTAAGGCAGAGCGCGCGCATCCTTCATCCTTCAAGCAAAGACACGCGCTAAATGCTGCGACTCTGATGTTACATTATTAACTAAGAGGTTTAACCCCGGACTAAAAAGGCAGCCCCAACTTAGGTGGCATGTCCAACAAGCCTGCAAAGTCCACTCCAGTTGGTTTGATTTCCAAAGACCAGGAATCACACGTGTGTCACATTTCAGGACATTTAACCCATAAAGACCCAAACGACCAAGAGGAACTACTGATGTAAATGCTACACACCTGTAGGTCACACTAACCCTACCCACTCATGCCAAATACACTTTCATGGGGGTCACATATAGGAGCCATTTGGACGTTCAGAGGCTCCGTAGTGACCGTGGAAACCCATGTTTGGATGTGCTTGGTTTGTGTCCAGTTAATTTCTTCAGTTTTTTTATTTAATAACTTGTGAGTTTTCATGAACATTTACATGATCAGGGAAATAATATGGGGAAAAAAATACACGATTTGGACTGAAAAATGCCAAAATAAAGAGGATAATATTGTAATAAATGGAGTTTGATCCGTGACAGTGACAGTCTTAATGATATATTTGGATGATATTTTTCTTTTCTGTTCTGATATAATAACCCTGGAAGTTACACTCAGCTTCAATGATTTTAATCTGTATGATCAGGGAATTAAATATACAAAAATACACTGAAAAATCCAACATTACACGTATGATATAGCCTCGTAAAGTTGGAAAAGACGGATAAATCATTGGAAAGTTGTGACAAATATAAATAAATATAATAGTGGGTCTTTAAGGGTTAAATGAGGCTAAAGTTAAAGTGACGTTTGAGGCTGACATACCTTTACACCACAAGCACACGCGCAGGTTTACCCCCCACCCCCACCCCCACATCACCCATGCACACCTCCAAATCCAACCCCACCCACCCCACCCCACCTCATCTTCATCCTCATCCTCTGTCATCACCCACCCAGTGTACAGGCCGCTGACCACATCTCCTCCTCCTGCTGTAGAACATCCAGGGAATGACGGGCACCCCCATGGTCGCTGCGAGTCCGGAACGGCACGACGGCGGGATCCAGGCCAACCCGGTGGAGGTGCAGAGCTACCAGCCGCCCTGGAAGGTCCTCAGCGACTTCGCCCTCCAGAGCGACATCGACCAACCGGCCTTTCAGCAACTGGTGCGTAAAAGAGTCACTTTAAGAGGATTTATGCTTTGACTTTGGTGGAGCTCCATGAAGCTGAGCATCCCAGGCTTTTACGGAATGAGTCGCTTGTTTCCCCCCATAGACTAGATTGAATGAATTAATTTCGTGTTTATTATTAACCCTTAAAGACCCACAGCTATTTCTAGAACTTACAAGTGATTTTTTTGTCTTTCCCTTGTAATTTATCACCATTTATTTACTACTAAAACTTTCTTTTTACGCTTAAAACTATTTTAGTCATAACTTAGATCATTTTTCTAGTCTTTCCTTAAGCGATTTATCTTCACTTATCCTCTGCGTTTTGCATTTTTTTCTGTGTATCACCTGTTTTCCTACATTTAATTCACTAGTCTTGTAGATGTTCATAAAAGCTCAGGGTAAATTCAGGTTATTAGATCAAAACAGGAGGGGGAAAAAAGAAAAATATACTATTTTAAGTTAAATATAGCCTACTTATATACTACTCCATGGGTGAATCAGTGTTTCCACGGAGCCTCTGAACGTCCAAATGGGTCATATCTGATTTTTACACTAATTATTTACATGTATTGATAAGATTAATGGATCAAAAGGTATTAAACAGTTTAGATCAGTAGATGCTTTGGTCGGTGGTGGATGTTTGGGGCTTTAAGGGTTAAAATGTTTTGGATTAAACACTAGATTTATTACAAAATGACTGGAAGGGTTCATTTTATTATCTTTTCCGGACACTATTAATGTTCATTTTGGCAGAAAAGGACAATGTTCATGATACAGAAGCCGCGCAGACTTTACAGATTTCTACTGTTTTTTAATCTTTACTGTTCAGACTTTTATCAAAATAATCATAATTTGCTTCTGCTTTTCTTTCCGTCCCTGATGCGGAAACGTCTTAATTCTTTTTAGACATTTACCTTTAAATTAATGCATTTCTTCATCCTGTTTCATATTTTACCTTTAATGCATTTACCTTTAATCAATTAATTTATTTATTACGGAAAAGAAATTCGCGCTTCCAAAATCCCTCCCTGAGTGGGCATCACAGCATGGAAGCGCTCAGAGTTCAATCTGTGCTTTCTTACAAGTGGATTATTGGGATTTTACAGAATAAAATGTGTCTGGTTGTGTATGTGTATTAGGTTTCTGACAGTGCAGCACAAATATTTAGACCTGGGCCTGCGGTGGATCATGACTGGACACAGACGGAGATAAAAGACATTTAAAGCTTCATGATTAAGTTTATTTTTCATACAAACTCATTTACAAAAGCGCATATGCAGGCGCTAATAGGAGCAGGTAAATACAGCTTTGTGTGGATGAACAGGTGAAGCCAATATGGGCCTGAAATGAATATTCTCGTGCGTCCTGTTACGCACGGTACTTCCATCTGTCCGGAAAAGAAAGCGTTTTTTTCCTCCACATTATGAAACTGTTGAAATGTGATGCTCCACTTATACAGTCATTTAACAATTACTACTGGTGTAAAACTATCCCCCCACCCCCCACCCCGACCTATCGATAAGAAAAGTCTCCGCTTTGACGCTTTTCCATCCTATAAAACAGAAGCGACGCGGACTTTGCTCCGTGCGTAAAAGTCAGTCCTTATGGTTTTATGTCCGGAGCGGTTCTGTAGCAATGGATCAGCAACTTTTATAAACAAACAAACAAATAAACAGTCCACATCTGTCTGGAATGAACTTAACTCAAACCAACAATGTATGTTAGAGTATTTTCCAAGATTATTCCAACACCGAGAGATCTTTGAATCTTGTGCCATTTTCCAATTATCAGTCATATAGAAGTATCATCTTTCTTTCTTTCTTTCTTTCTTTCTTTCTATAAACACCCAGTGCTACTTTTGTGACAGTTCCCCAAATATATTTTTCTCTATATTTAGCTTTTCTTACGGCCGTTTATTCTGACTTAATCCTGTGTATTTTGCGTGTTTTCAGTGAATATCAGATATTTCCCTTATATTTAATTCACTGAGTATGTACATGTTCATAAAAGCTAAGATTAAAGCGGATGGTCATTTGATGAAAAACTGAGAAAACTGAAGAAAAAGTGACTTTTTCAGCTAAATCTATCCTAAACCCAGTGTGTCCATCCACTGTCATTGATCCAACTCCATGGGTTTTACTGGTGAATCAATGTTGTAGAAGATGACAGTGTTTCTGTGCTCACTACAGAGCCTCGGATGAGCGTGAAAAGATGAAAAACTATATTTTCCACCAATTATTCACATGTATTGATAGGATTAGTGGATCAACAGGTATTAAACAGTTTAGATCAGCAGATGCTTTGGGTCATTTGGGTCTTTATGGGTTAATAAAAGGACATCTGGGTCAAAACACAGTATTCCGAATCTCTCTGACGGGACATTTTAGAGATAATTGGACAGATTAGCGTTTTTATTTTTATATTAATTTTTGCTTTAGTTGGACCATAAGGGATTATCCAAAACATGGAGCTACTTTATACTGAAATAAACCTTGGAATGACAGTTAATTAAAGTTCGCTCTCTGACGGGACATGACTGTGTTTTGACCCTTCTATATCTTCCATTATCTTCCATTTTGCCTTTTCAGACCAATAAGTCTAAAATGCATTTGTGATACCGTTTCTGTAAAGTAACACTAACACACTTTTAGTAACATTATTATTATTTTTAGTTTCATATAATAATCATGGTCGTATTCAATGTGCACTTCACACGCATGCGCTTTAGTCCGTGATCAAAACAAAGTATCTGTCCTTACCCCCCTCCCCTCCCCTCCTCATCCTCCTTCCTCGTGCCCAGATGTTGCTGACAGCTGCTTGTTTCCTCCAGGTCAGCTTCTCGGAGGGGGGACCGGGCTCCAACTCGACGGGCAGTGAGGTCGCGTCCATGTCGTCTCAGCTACCGGACACGCCGAACAGCATGGTGTCCAGCCCCATCGAGGCCTGAGCCTTTTGGACCGAACTGAACACCCCCCCTCCCCGAACCCCCCCACCTCCACCCCACCCAGCCCTACCCCTATACCCATCCCTCCAGACTGCACCAAACAACCCCCTGGTTGTGTTTTGACACTGTGAAGACAATCATGGGATTTTACCACATCAGTCACCCATTCGAACGCTCACCCTGAAGACACGGACGGATGCGTCATGACGAGGCGCGCGCTCACACGCCTGGTTACAGATTTGCCAAAACGAGAGTAAAACGAACCCGACTCCACCCGTAAACTGGACCTCTGAGTAGGACAAAGCATCCGAACCCTATATTTGCAAAATGCTGTGCGCTATAGAAAACAGACTCTGGTGATTTTTACTTTCAATTCGACTCACGCGCCTCATAGACACCTGGAGGGGAACAGCAGCTCTTCATTTAATGACGTCATTTTCATCTTGGTCCAAGTACTAAAGCATTTGCAACAAGGTATACCTCTATTTTGCCACAAGCTTCGTGGGACATTTGTGTGAGTTAGTGTCCGTCCAAGATTTTTTCTTTCCCAAAGATGTGTATAATTAATAATAAGTTAAAAAAAAAAATACCGTTAGCTCTGGAAGAAAATGTTTCGTTTGTTCCCGTGCAACAAAAAATTATTTATTATTTATTGTCGACAAATTTGCCACCTTTTGTGTAACTTTCTTAACTGAAGTAAAAAAAAAAAAAAAAAAAAAAGGAGAAAAAAACTGCAGTTTGGTTTGTGGCTGTTCTGTCAAAATCTCCAAATGAAATCGTGTTCAGTAATAACAGGAGTAAATGAAAGTGGCAGAGTTTTCATTGTGTTTTAAAGGTTTAGAAACATCAAGACGCTGAATGGATGGACTGGAGAATATTGTCATTTTGGTGCAAATGCTGTCACGGTTTACTAATAATAACTACCTGCTATAAAAAAAGAAGAAAAAAAAAGAAAAAAAAAAGTCAAATCACTGTGGTAAAATCTAATTACATAATTTAATCCAAAACTCACATTTTATTGAATCAAAGAGGAAAAAGCAAACTGTTTGATTTGTCTCAAGACAGTTTCTACAGTCACACACACACATATATATATATATATATATATATATATATACACACACACACATACATAAAAAAAAAAACATTACCACAGATACATTGAGCGTGCATGAATTAAAATGTATAATCAAATTACTTCCAATATTTCCGTCTCTTTGGTGCATTGTCTCCAAACAGCCAAGAGATGAAAATAAAACATAAATAGAGGTCGTATGTAGAGAAAAGAATCTACAAAATGCTGCAATATTCACACTTTTCATATCGAGGCTTTGTCAGATCTGCATCACATTATAAACAGCATATGTATATATGTTTTTTATGCCTTTTATAAAACAAAAGATTTGGTTTGGTACTTTGAAGTCACTGGTGTTTGATGCTGAATTAATAAGGTTTCTGAAAGTATCTGGTTCGAGTCTTCGATGCTCTCGTGGACTTTCTGCTTTGTCCCATTAATGTGACATTGTTCGTTGACAGCGGACGTGTCAGTGTGTGCATCGCCGTTGTTTGTCGTCTTCTATTAACGTGAGCTCGTGCTGGTCCATCTTCATATGTGTGGTTCCGTCGGGACGCAACATATTTAGCAGCTTCTACAATCACATCATCATTCCAAAGCAACTGGAATGCTAAAGTCAGCTTAAAATCTAACTTATAATTTTGTAATTTTTGCTCAAATGACAGGACTTTCCATAATTTTGTCCTTGAATCACTTCAACAGGGATATATCTATTAAATCAAAGTGCATTTATGGATAGGTTGTGTATATAATTTTCCAGCTTTTAGTATTTTTGATGGATTTCTTTATTTGCACACTGTAAGAAGTGAAAGAAAAAAGACTAGGTAGAAAACAGGATCAACCCCATATGAGCTGTTAATGTTGTGTTATCTAAACCCAAAGTGATGCAGACGTGTCAGTGTGTGCATCGCTGCTGTTTGTCATCTTCCATTAGCGTGAGCTCATGTTGATGCAGCTTCATATGTGCGATTCAGTCGGGATACGACATATTAGCAGCTTCTACAACTACGTCATCTACTCCAAAGCAGCTGGAATTCTGAAATCAGCTTAAATCAAACTTAGAATTATAGAATTTTCCACAATTTTGTCCTTAAATCACTTCACCAGGGCTATATCTATTAAATTAAAGTGCATTTATGAATAGGTTGTGTATATAATTTTCAGGCTGTTTGTATTTTTGATGGTTTTCCTTATACACACGCTGTAAAAAGTGAAAAAAAAAAAAAACCATCAGGGAGAAAAAGAAAAAAAAACAAAAAAAACCCCTGAACAACCCAATATGAGCTGTTAATGTTGTGTTATCTAAACCAACTCAATATTGGACATTATAACACCAGGAAAAACAAAACCCTGACATAAACACAAGTGGATTCAGACATTTGACTCCTTTGAAAATGAGTTGAATTTCTATTTGTTTAATGATCACATGTTCCAGTGATGCTGCTGTATTTCAGAGTGTAAAGGGCGGCTGGTGTGCAGCGGGTACGTCATTGCAGCAGGTCTGCTGTTCTTTATAACGTCCCAAAAAGGCCGAATCGAACTGAAAACATGACTGAATTTCTCTCCTATCCAGAACTACCCAGGGTTGTATTACTGTGATTGATTGTGTGGATGTCATGTGTGTGGTTGAGTCTCTAATTAGACCACACAATGAAAACACTGCTGCCCAGGAGAAATACAAAGGAAGTGTTTTCTTGTAGCACCAACGCACCTTTTTGGTATTAATTTGTGTTTACAAATGAACACGTCATGCAGGTTTGAAATATTTAACTCATAAGGACACAGTGTTAATTTTGTGTCAGTTCCCAAATTAATTTTTTTCGATATTTAACACTTATTGTAATATCATCCTCTGGATTTTGTGGGTTTTTTTTCCAGTGATAATCTGGTATTTTCCTATATTTAATTTACTAATCACGTCAGTGTTCATAAAAGCTAAGAGTAAAATTGAGGGTTATTATATGAAAAACAGAGAAAATTGGAAAAAAAAAGGTGACTTTTTCAGCAAAGATAATAATAACTGAACGTAAACCCAGTGTGTCCATCCACTGTCACTGATCCAACTCCATGGGTTTTACTGGTGAATCAATGTTGTAGAAGATGACGATGTTTCCACGGTAACTACAGACCCTCTGAGCATCCAAATGGGTCATATCTGATGACCATGAAAGGATGAAAAACTGTATTTTACACCAATTATTTACATGGATTGATAGGATTAGTGTTTCGACAGGATTAAGTGTTTTACATCGGTTGATGGTTTTGGTCGCCGGTAGATGTTTGGGTCTTTATGGGTTAAAATCAAATATATTTTAAGCCTTTAAACTAGAGCTGTCAAACTCGCTTTAATTCAGGGGCCACATTAAGCCAAATCTGATCTGAAATGGGCTGGACCAGTAAAATAATAACATAATTATATATCAATAATGTCAATTCCAAACTTTGCTCCATGTTTTAGAGCGAAAAAAGTAAAAATTATGTGATGAAAATGTTTTACACCTACTAATTATCCGTTAAAACAATGTAAATAACATGAACAAACTGAAATTTCTGAAGAAAATTAAGTGCAATTTTAACAACATCATGACTTAGTTTATCATTTACACACATACGTAAATTACAACTTACAGATCACAGTGGATCTACAAATACATCAAATATTTAAATAACAGGCAGAACATTGGTCAAATTACACTTCAGACATCTCAAAATGTTCATAGTTGTTCAGGTTATTTGCGTTTTTTGTGAAATGATAGTTTGTTTTAGTGTAAATACAGTAAAATGATATAAAAATGTTTATATTTACAAAGAGAAAAATTTGGAGTTCTGAGTATTTATAGGTTATTATGATAGTATTTTACTGATCTGACCCACTTTAGATTAAATTGGTCTGTATGTGGAACTAAAAGGATTCATATCTTCAGTGTAATTTTTGCATTTCACCAATTCATCCCAGAGGTTAGACTGGACCCTTTGTTGGGCCGGATGTTTGAGACCTCTGCTTTAAACCCTAAGCCTAAAATGGTCCATCTGGACTTTTTTTTATTATTATTTTGACTATAAAAGGTTAGAAAATGTACCGAGTCCTTTTGCATATTCTTCCAGAACGCTCACAACTTTCAAACTAACAATCATTTACAATGTACTGCATGTTATAATTCTGCAAAAACAGCTTCTTCTCCAGCTTCTAGTACAGGCATGAGTGAAATTAACGTAATGACCTGATAAAACCTCTGAAGCGCAATGTCTCAGGTGTCAGAAACCGCTGGAATTTTTCCAATCGTACAAACAGTGAAAGAGTGACAGCCATCCAAACTGCATGAGCGAAAGGTGCGTCAGCGATGACACGCCAGGTTTTAAAGAGTTAAAACCTGGAACACTTTTGCACAATCTATAGATAGAGGGTTTTTTTTCTTTTTTTTGTTTCCCTGACACTGATGCTTGAACAAATCAAAGTCTAATTGGAAAACCATAACCCTATTGTGTGACTGTGACAAGAAAAACTGTCTTTTGCTTTTGTTGACAGTTCAGGTGTGATTTATTTTACGTTTTACACGAACAGATGAGTTCAAAGTTCTTTCACCGACAGATACAGACTCCTAAGAGTCACGGTCATCTGTATTTATTTCTTTCAGAGTAAATTTTTGTTGTATATTGAAGGAGTTTATACAAATAGAAGAAGACAGAAATCATAAGTGCCGTTACTATTGAGCATGTGCAAGTTTCAGCTACTGCTTCTGACCTTCTTGATGAAAATGTTTAATAGTTTTATGTTGATTTAACGACTCTAGCACTGACCCTGGGAGGAATCACATTAGTGTACATAGAAGCCTTTAAAATAGAATTTCATTTGAGATGAAACTTTTAAGCAACTACCCACAAAATTGCACAAGCCGTGTGCAAGACAAGATTATAAAGCATGCTAGAACACTGTCGAAAGCTCAGAGCAATTCAGAGAGTTAGCAAATGACAGGAGTGCTTTATTCTTCATGTGAGTGCACTGCTGGTGGCATTTTTGCCACAGTGAAAATGCCACACACTGCACTTGTCTGGTATTTCCATGTGTCACAGCGTGGAGAGCTACAGTAAGGGAAGTGTCACTGGCAATCCAGAAACAGCCTGTAATTTTGGTGTCAAGATTCGCTGCATTTTGCACCTTCTGCCTCGTTTACAGACCAGGTCAACAGAGCACACGCACGCTTCACCTCAGCAATCATATGTTTTCCTTGTCATGTATGTTTCATTTCCATAATACACTTTTCACCTAGAAAAATCTAACTACATTTATACCTTTTCCAGTACTGTCCGACACACTTATGCTAAAGAATTTTGTGGAGAATAGAGCAGTAGAAGGAGGTGCAGCAAACATCAACGTTGTCCTGGCAACACTGAGATAAAAAAAAAAAAAAAAATTATATATGCTTTTGTGGCAGTTTCAAAATATAGTTTTTTCTCTATATTTAACTTTTAAATGATTCATCACCATTTATGATAATAATATTGTCTACATTTTACATTTGTTTCAGTGTAAATCATATATTTTTCTATATTTAATTCACAGATCACATAGATGTTCATTAAAACTCAGTTAAAGTTGAGGGTTATTATATCAGAAACAAAAAAACTGAAGAAAAAGTGAGTTTTTTTTTTTTTTTAGCAAAGATGTCAATAACTGAGCAGGTTCAGATCTGCATTTATAGTATGGGAAAATTAAAAGTGATAATTATAACTGAACAGACTTAACCCATAAAAACCCTGCTCTATTTTTGTGGCAGTCATCTTTCTTTAACATCTTAAATGTTTGAACACCATTTATTATAATATTATCCTTTATATTGACATTTATTTCTGTAGAAATCATATATTTTCCTATATTTGATTCATTGATCATGTAGATGTTCATAAAAGCTCAGATTAGAGTCTGGGTTTATTACATCAGAAGCAGAGAAAACTGAAGCAAAAGTGACTTTTTCCAACAAATATCAATAACTGAACATAAAATAAGTGTCTCCATCCACTGTCACTGATCAAAACAACTTCCAAGGGAGTTTTTTTGTTTGTTTGTTTTTCCCCAAGTGACTTATCATCATTTATTATCAAATTATCCTCAGCAGGTGTCTTCCAATAGGCTATTTAATCTAGTGATGGAACGTTTCTTTACCCTTATAGACCCAAAACTATTTTAATCACAAATTACAAATGATTTTTCTTGTCTTTCCCCAGCAATTTGTCTCCATCTACTATGACATTATCCTCTGAATTTTGCTATTTTAATGAAAATCAGCTATTTTCCTGTATTTAATTCACTGATCATGTAGATAAATAAGATAGATCCAGAATTTCCCTGGTTGGGATAAAATCAATCAATCAATCAATCAATCAATCTATCTATCTATCTATCTATCTATCTATCTATCTATCTATCTATCTATCT
>JAQQZY010000029.1:1176767-1186780 GCA_030068375.1 Ostorhinchus rueppellii
TCGGTTCGATTTCAGCTCGACTAAGGTGTTTACATGGCATTTATGACTCCGACCTTAGTCGAGCTAAGGCAATAATTAGATTTTCTCACCATGCATGTAAACGCACTAACTAACACTAATGCTAACAGTAACACTAATGCTAACAGTAACACTAATGCTAACAGTAACACTGTCAGTAACACTAATGCTAACAGTAACACTAATGCTAACGGTAACTATCAGCTGGTTCTGGAACACAGGATAAGTTGTCAATTTCAGACATGTCTATTTGATGATTTTTTTTTGCCTTTTCAAATAATCATTTAATTGAATAAAATAGATGAAAATTGATAAATTAATTGATTACAAGAAGAATTGATAGCTGCAACTGCAGATCAAACCATAAGATACGTTTCTTCTTTTTTTTTTAATGAAAAATTACTTTTTTGTTTTTTGTTTGGAATGTTTAGACAGTGACTCCTCAGGTGTACGACCATCCAGCAGGCGACAGAATGGATGCTCTGCTGTAGAACCCTCAGTGTTATGTGAGCAACAGTGTGGTTTCTAACTTGCTCATTCTCCGCTTTAACAGGTGTGTGTGTGTTGGGACTGTAGTTGTGAAAGGCAGTGTGTGTGTGTGTGTGTGTGTGTGTGTGTGTGTGTGTGGGAGTGGGGGTGGGAGGTGGTTAGACACAGTGACGTCTTAGACAGATCGTCCTCTCAGCCA
Organism: Ostorhinchus rueppellii; assembly: GCA_030068375.1. Lineage (NCBI taxonomy): Eukaryota > Metazoa > Chordata > Actinopteri > Kurtiformes > Apogonidae > Ostorhinchus > Ostorhinchus rueppellii. The sequence continues at coordinate 1,177,474 of JAQQZY010000029.1, forward strand.
TGGTGGAGACAGAGGAGCTGCTGCTCTGTGTCTCTGGGGAAACTTCTAGTGTGTCTTTTAACGTGGTGGTGGCACGTTGGGTAACCAGATCACTACACGCCCAGCGCTAAAAAGCTAACAGTCTGGACTCAGAAAGCATTTGTGGTCAAGACTCTGTCTCTTCCCTTTCTCTCACTTCCTTATCTTTGTTTCCTCCAGTAGGACGGCATTAGAGCTGCTGCTGCTCATCTTTTCACCAGGAGCAGCCAGAAAAAAAAAACAGAAATAAAAGGGAAACAGGGAGGGAAATTCCTCTTTAGACAACCTGATGTACTTTTGTGTTCACACCTCCATGTGAACATGGTCTGGGAACATTTTCACTGTGATGAAAGGATATATTCCTACATATCATTAGCATCATAGTATAACTGCTTAAGTTATACGCAAAGGGACAAAAGTATTGGGACACGTTGAAATCAGGTGTTTCTTTTCTAACAGGGGTCTGGGATACAAACCAATAAGGACAAATGTCATAATTTAGTTTTATATTTAAATATCATATTGATTTTTAATATTAATGTTTTGTTGTTTTTGTTTTTTTTTTTATCTCAAATTAGCATGGACAGGACATCTTACAGCTGTAGACATGATGTGTCCCAATATTATTGTCCATATAGTTTATAAACATCAGTATTTCTTAAAATTTTAATGGGATTTTTTTCTTCCTAAGTGAGATGTGAACAAAGTAAATATTTCAGAAATGTAGAGGTGAAACATTTAAAATCATAGCCATGGATAAAAAAAAAGTCAATATTGAGAGAAATGAAGTAAAAACCATCTGAGGCATTTTGGAAGCAAAGATAATTGAAACCAAACTAACCAATGCAATGATATTTAACCTAATATAAAACTATATTATGACATTTGTCATTATTGTTTTATATCTCAGACCCCTGTTAGAAAAGAAACACCTGAATTCAATGTGTCCTAATACTTTTGTCCATATAGTGTATGACTTAGGTAATTATGAGACGAATGATAGGGGAAGTTTCATTATTCAGAGATTTTATTTATTTAGACTTAATACGGTTTTTAAACTGTGATCCCCATTTCCAGACTACTACTACTACTACTACTACTACTACTACTACTACTACTACTACTACTTCTACTACTACTACTACTAATAATAATAACAGTACCAAGGTTTCCATTTACATTAATATTTAGTATTTTTACATTTTTCATTCACTGTTTGCCTTTTATGCAACATTCACACTAATACATTTTCATTAGAAAACCATTTTAAGACATGTTTTAGCAGCTTTCAGATATAATCTCCAAACACTGTAACATGTGGAACCCAGTTTACACCACAGGGGTCGACTGATGCCCCCCTGGACACAAATTCACCTGTTCTGAATATAGTCTGAGGTAAAATGTAGCATGTATTTAGAATTGTTTTGGTCTTTTTCTTTCTACTTGACACTATGTATTGTGTAGCTTCAGCTGTAAAGTAGGCAGCCATTAATAAGCTTTGCTTCTGCCTGAGCCTTTTTCAGTCCAATTGTATTATTTCTCTCTTCCTCTGTTGTTTTGAAATGCATATGTGACTGAAAATAAACTAACTAGGTATTTTCAGAAACAAATATGTAAATGTAATCATTTTTGGGATGGCAGAATAAGTGCAAACATGACTAAAATTATGTTTCAACACAAAAACACCTTTATCTTTCCCATCATTTCCCTTTAATTGACAAACAAAATTAATAATGTAATGACTTTATTCATTCATTTCCACAATAACTTTCAGAGCATTCAGAATAATAAAGTCATTGAGAAGTTACTGTGATCACCTCATGCTTATTGTAGAAGAGTTTTATTGGCTACCAACATATTTATACAGTGATATGCCATATTATTGAAAGAGAAGCTATATTTACTGCCCAGTGCTGAATAATGTATCCCTATGGAGTATCAAACATTAAGTCCGCTATGAATATCCCAAAGCATAAGATCACACTAATGGTACTGGCAGATCAGGGTTACACACCACCCACCTGCACTTAAGAGGATAAATCATCCATCACTTCCCTTTTAAAATGGACAGAAAATGTATACATACATTGTGCCTCGTCGGCCCAGAAAAATGAAGAGGAGGACAGTATCAGTGCAAGTCCTGGGCCAGACTCACAACAACGTATTGATGTTCTCCCCCCTTCACCCTCTAAGTGAGTATAAGGTATCCACAAGCTCCAAGGTTGGCGCCAGCCTCTGTCTATTATGCACCACAAACCAGAATTAATTGCAAATCAATCGAACAATGTACAACTGATCAGTAAACCAATTAGTAATTTTAGCTCTTTGTCCAGGTTTAGCTTTCCTGAGGTTTCCACTGCTGTGTTTTTTTTGAATACTTTTTTTATATCTTTTTTTTTTTTTTTTTTTTTTTTTTTATTATTGTTGTTGCTTAAGGGAGTAAAAATGAGGAGGGGTCCCTGTTCTGTGTTGTGTGGACAGACCTATTTTGTTTTTAAAAGACAGCACTTTTTAAGAAACAAATGCATTTTAGAAAGAAGACGGTGATTTTAAATATGTTACTTTGGACAAAACAGACACGATGAGTAGAGCTGCAGCTGTCTGTTATTTCTGTAATCGACTAATCCGTCATTTTCTTTAATTGAATGAAAGGATTATTTGAAAACGCTAAATAAATAAATAAATAACCATAAAAATGTGAAACAGACATGTCTGAAAATGACAACTAATTCTTTATTCTGAAACAAGCACATAAACTAGAAAAGCAAAAGGATATATGAAAAATACCTGTATAGAAATAACGACTACAATAAAAAAAATATATACAAAAATATCTTTAAATATAAATAATAACAAATCAAATGGTATCTATTAGTAAAATGTTCACTGCAGTCTTTAATGCATTAGATCCAACTTATTAACAAATTAAGATGGAACAAACAAACAACTGTGCTGATCCTGGTGTCATGTGCGTCACCATAAGTGTCCGTGTGAAACAACAGTGGAACCAATGTTTAACAGCAGCAACAATGAGGAAACAAAGCTTTGATTCAGGAAAATAGATGTGGACACAGTTCATTTACTACAGTATTTCTACACTTGTTCAAGTACATAGGAATTTTTTGTGCAGAGGAAAAGAAATTATAAAAAAAAATATTTTTTTTAATTGACTAGTTGATTAACTGTGTAATTAATAAATTAATAATTTCAGCCCTAGTGATGAGCCATCTAGTCATTGTCTATTAGTGGCTTATAAAACTTTGGTTTGGAGCCAACATGGGCTGCAGATCTGCTTTTATTGGTTCATTAAATGTTTCATAATGCTATGGTATATATAGTCATCAAACTCTGTCAACATATGTTTTCAAACTGTTGAATTTCACATTGAACTGAGGCGAAATGAAATGAAATTAAACTAAATGGAGTGGAAAAATTAAATGTACTGTAAGAATAGGTAACTGAAAAAGATGAATAAGGTAAATGAATAAGGTGTATAAAATAGTATGGATGTAAATATTTTATACACACAGACAGACCTCACCTTTCCTTCCCTTCTTTGTGTTAAACAGATTCCATCCAACATCAGAGCAGTTTATAAATGATCTTCATGTTTTCTTCTCTGAACATCAGGATTATAGGAACGTCTGTGAAGCTGCTCAGCTTTGCTCAGGTTGTTTAGAAACTGAACAAAGAGGTGACAAAATTTTCTGAAAGACCTGTTCATGTACAGATCAGTGCAATAAAACACACTTTTACACTGACGTCACAATTTCAGACATGAGAAAATAGTTCTAGCATCTTTCACCATAGTAATACTGGTGAGGTCTACAGACACTGGTGGAAAATACAAAACAGTGGTTACGTCCTACAGTTAAACTAAGAAACGGTCACAGTTGGTGTAGAAGAAAATGGACGAAAAGAAAAACATTCTTTTTTGAGGTGCAAACAAAACATAACATGTATAATAATCGTCAAAGAAGAGGAACAACACAACAGCCCAGTTAACTACACAACACAAAGACAATGACACAAACCTGCACAGTGGCAGGCAACAGCAGCATCCATAGCAACCACCATAGCAACGACAGACCATGTTGTATTACCACAATTTTATAGTAAAAATTTGTGAAAAAGAATCAATTACAGATACTCTGTACATTGACTGATATTCTGAAAGTGACGCCTGTATTTCCAGTCACTTATTTCCCTTAGGCTGAAGCAAATATGAAACACTTTACGTTGACCGTCACAAATTGGCATCAAAAAGTTTTGTAGCATCACTAAAACCATCTCCATCTCCTGAGATGAAAACATCTACTGTATTACTTTTTCATCACTACTGACCGTTATGCCTGTTGACACATATTTGCACCAAACCCCAATTTCTCTTTTATGTCTTATTATCAAATTAACAATGTCCTCTTCTTATTAATTTGGTTCTGCTTGAAAACAAAAACACAAATAGTTCATTTTTAAATATGCTTGTGTATAAATTCAGGTGCTAAACAGATCTTATTTATCTAAGCTCACTTTTATTAGTCTGTGCTTCATTCATTTGTGTATTTGGACCCTAATAGTTCAGACAGTTTGAATTGGAACCCTCCAGCTGCTGCAAAACTATCTTTATATTAATTTGGTAAAAATCCAGTGTGTTTCTACAACCATTTCAATTCCTGTTCAATTTGTTATGTCTACAACTAGTTTCAACATTTGCACATATAAGGTCCAGACTTCTGATGAACTTTTCTCCAGTTCGACATAATTATTTATCAGCAGCAGTGGTTGTAGAAAACTGAAAATATGTCCAGACTTTGAGCAGATTACCTAAAATATTCAGTTGTTGGTTTGACTGGACAGAGCAGAATAGTCAACAACCAGGAGGGGGCGGGGCTTTTTACACAATAGACCTGGAAAATCTTATTACATGAATTCTTACAGATATAATTTTCACTTGTTCCATTGGGAGATTTTTTGTTTTTTGCTTGAATGATGCAAAAAAATCATGAATGATGAAAAAAAAAACTTGAATTAAGCAAAAAAAAAAAAAAAAACATGACTAGAAATGAAAAAGATACACATAGTAAGATTTGGATATTTTATATATACAGTTATTACAGGGTATTGGTTACAACCTGGAGCAGTGTAGGGTTATGTGCCTTGCTCAAGGGCACTTCAGCCATTGCCTACTGGTTAGAGTGGGATTTGAACCTGCAACTCTCTGATCTTAAGTCCAACACTCTAACCACTAGGCCATATGAAGTATTCAGCCATAAGTATGTGTAAGTGTTTGATGGATGTACTTACTGTTGTTTCATTAACTAAGAAGATTGTTATGTTTCAGTGTAGTTAGAAATATAAGGACTGCTAGGAGCTGCTAGGCTAGAGGCCGTATCTGTCCATTAAGTTGACTGTCGTAAAAGCCCGCGTTGTCGGTGGGAAACGTGAGCTGTCTGTAAATGCATTTATATCTAACGTTCTATACAGTGGATGTGAATGTTAAATATGCTAACAAGATGTTTGTATGCTCTGTTATCAAGGGGGGAGCCACTAAAGTTATTTGTTTTTGTATGTACTTTTGTTTTACCTCAAAATAAGTTTTTCAGTTTTATTTAGACTGTTTATCAGTCTGGTTTTATTTGGAGAACCTCGTGTAAGTGCACTGTAAGTAGCACCACAAATATTGGATTGCACACTTTTGTATGGAGTACAGCAAGTCAGTCTTACAATTCATTTTATTTATTATTTAATTATTTTGTCTATTGAATAACCCCAATTAATTTTGTCCAGATTAAAGAACCCAAAGTATATTTCTGTGTCCTGTGCATTGTTACTTTTGCCAGGCTACACAAGTATTCAGTAGCTTTTCACATAGCAGAAGACAAAAAAACAGACCAAAACAGGTGGGTTAGTAACCAGGCTGACATTAAAGTTAGTATATATACTCTAAAAAACTTATACAGATACAAAAAGATATACTGATACAGAACCTACTCTAAAAAAATACTGTACAATAATGTAAACAAAGACTAATAATTGAAAAATCTGTTGAAAAAATAAATGTATTGCCAATGTACACTATCTATCTATCTATCTATCTATCTATCTATCTATCTATCTATCTATCTATCTATCTATCTATCTATCTATCTATCCTTCCTTCGAAACAAAAATAAAAACAGTATCACTCTAATATCCTCTGATAAATATAATGAAGTATTCTGTTTGTTAGAGGATGCTTGGATGTACTTTACAGTGTGTAAAACCACACAGAGGCCCTGCACCCAACTGTCACACACTGACACACTGGATACAATATTCAGAAATGTGTGAATGTGATGTTTGTTTAGTAGTTAGTAATCCCCATGCCAAATTGGTGCTGTTGAATCCAAGATGTCTCTGATAATGATGACAGAGGAATTACATGTCTGGAAGTCTTATCAGGCACCCTAGTATATCTCATGTCAGTTGTTTGTGCTGACACCGGGCTCAGTCAGAACTATCAAAGTATTTATGCTGTCACGTTTCAACAGAAAATCACCTCCAAATCCTGCCTCGCTTCTCCTTCAGCATAATCATCCCTAATTTCAAAGCCTGCAGCATCTTGGGTTTCTGTGGCCACTTACTCAACAGAAGGGTGTAATATCAACACGGTGAGAGGATGGCAGAATGCACAGGCTCTAACACAATTTTAGCCAGTAATTTCCCCCTGACAGCCGATAGGTAATTTTCATGTCGGTCCATTCAGAGGTGGACCCGAGCTATTAGGACAGTGTATGATAAGGAGTGTGGTAATACCTGCTTTCCTGGCCTCATTCCTCAAATCCATTTAATTGTCATTGACCGCTGACTATATCACATAGGCAGACAAAAGAAATGATGTTTTTTCTTTTAATTAGATGATGAGACCAAATATAGGGTTTTTTTTTGTTTGTTTTTACAATACACAGCTAAATTGTTTGGATGCGATCTATTTATCCACTGAATGTGTGTATTTTTTTTTTTTTATCTAAAACTACCACATACAGAAGAGTGGACTATTTATTTATTTATTATTTTTGGTTTCCATCAAAATTTCTGGGATTTTTTTGTGCAATATCTGGCTTTTTTTTTTTTGGGTATTAGGGTTCATCATTTCCCTCAGATTTATACAATGAATCCATCTCTGGCTTTGTAAAATATTTAGTGATGCTCTAAACAGGTAGGGGTCCACCTCCAGATGGAATATTTGGTTAGGACAGACCCTTTCCACAGTCGGCATTTTGACTTGTTCAGGCAGAAAACGCACTGATGCAATTGGTATCATTATATGCAGTGGCATCCCATTTATCTGGGTCAGTGGACGGCCTTGGAACTGTGCGAGCTGGTTCACTAGATCGTCCTTCTGAGGCAAGTAAAATGAACACGGCCATTGTTAATGTTATCGGTAGCACCTCTGAGGCGCCCGCTTTTGTGAAGGACCTTGCGGCGAGAAGGTTGTAGGTCCAATTCATGTTTGGAGCAGGGTCTTTCTGAGTGGTTTGTCCCAGGCCAATGCACTGGCACAGATCTGGAGCCAGGAGGTCGCCCTCTACGGCAGTGGGATGGAAAAGAGGCAGAAAACATATCCATGTGACCCTATGGGGACGATAAAGACTGAGGATGTTTTCGACACCTCAGAGTCCAAACCCAGGTCCATGGGGGTGTAGAAATGTCATCTAGATAGTTTTGGCTGTTATACTGTAATTTTAGGTTTTCATACCTCAGTCATATCGTCAGTGTGTACGGGTGGCAGTGGCTCTGTTGTTTTTTTACATGTGAATTTGCCTACTTTAAGTCTTTTTTCTTTTTCTTGTTTTTATTTGGCCGGAAAGTCAAACCTAATGAAAACTGTACGTGAACCAAACCGTGGTTCAGGTTATGTTTACATATATTTACCTACATATATTTACTGCTGTCTGTTTAAAAAAACAAAAAACTCTTTTGCACTGGGGCTGGGTATCATGGCCAGTTTCCTTAATTGATTCGATTACGATTCATAAGATTCTGAATTGATTAATTGCGATTCGATATCGATTTGATTCAGTAAGATTTGATCGACTCTCATTCATTTAGTGGTACCAAAGTACAATTTTGAGCTGTAACCTGATTGACTACAGCAGCCATGCAACACAGAATCAATATGGATATTAGAAATTAAATAAACATGAAATTTCATCAGTAAACAGGTGAATTTGCTTTGAAATAATGACAAGACAGAAACCTCGCCATGTTTCTACAGCGGCTCAGAACGGACTTCATCATCTTTATTCTGCTTTATACCTGGTGCTTCTAGCATTAAAGCACATTACTGTCACCCTAGGGCACCGCTACCAATTTTGGCCCCCCTGAAACAGCCATGTTAGGCCCTTGGTACGAGAACGTTACTGGAGGGGGAGGTTGGGCAGCGCCTCGTGATTGGTGTTTTACTATTCCTCTAACTCCGCACTCAGCCATTGTTGATCAAAATGATTTTTCGAGAACGAATGGTTTCTGTGACCCGCCTCCACCGGCCAGTTCCTACGCTCTGCAGGTTCGAGTTTGAGGCCAGGAGGATCTCCTCCAGACAGGTTTTCTCCAACCTTCTTCTGCGTCCCTCCCGCGTGAGATCAAAATGACTAGTGAGAAAGAGCTGGCCACGCGTCCTCATCGCCGGGTCAGGTACTCACGGTCCTGCTCTGAAAAATCGATCTCATGCACTATTATTTGATTATGTGAAATTTAAAAGAAATTAATCCAAAATCAATCAAATCTATTTTTTTTTTTTTACGCAGCCCTATTGTACACATGTGGCTGTTTACAGAAAAGTCTTTGTTTCCAGGGCTCCATATACACTATATATCAGGAAGTATTCTCTCACCTGCCTTGACCCGCATATGAACTTAAGTGCCATCCCATTCTTAATCAATAGGGTTCAATATGACGCTGGTCCACCCTTTGCAGCTTTAACAGGTTCAACTCTTCTGGGGAGGCTTTCCACAAGGTTTAGGAGTGTGTTTATGGGAATGTTGGACCATTCCTCCAGAAACACATTTGTGAGATCACACACGGATGTTGGACCAGGAGGCCTGGCTCTCAGTCTGGGCTCTAAGTCAACCCAAAAGTGTTCTGTGGGGTTGAGGTCAGGACTCTGTGCAGACCAGTCAAGTTCAGTAACACCAAACTCTTTCTTCCATGTCTTTATGCACATTACTTTGTGGTGCACAGTCATGTTGGAACAGGAAGGGACCATCCCCAAACTGTTCCCACAAAATTGGGAGCATGGAATTGTCCA
>JAQQZY010000029.1:1204151-1215666 GCA_030068375.1 Ostorhinchus rueppellii
TTCGGCATGTGTTTTTCCAGCTTCAAAAAGGGCTTTAATGTAATCACCGTAGATCTCGATGCCAGCCATAGCTACAGCTGAAAGTTTTAAACTACGCGCTCAACTCGACGAGCTGTCATCAAGACTTCCGGGGTGCATGAGGGCGAGAGAGTAAAATATCAATAAATGAAAATGTCAAGACGAGTGATGCTTGATTGCCGTTGTTTGAAAAACGATTATGAACATGAAATATGAATATATGGACCTTCACACCATAACATTAAAAAAAAAATGTATCTACCATCATGATTCAATATTCCTAAACAATTGTAAAATCATTTTTTATGATATAATAACTAAAATAGTTCATAGTTTCATTTCAGAGATGATATCTATCTTCCAAGTTTTCTTGATAATATCTTGTTATTTTTTTGTGCTAGGTCAAATGCTAACGTGTGCACTGTGCTAGTGCAGTCATTTCCCTGGTTTACAATGTGTCAGAATATTAAAAATCATGCCAAAATAAACAACTTTTAAATTCTGACCTAATACAAATTGTGAAAAATAATCTAATCTTTTAAAATGAGGTGCACTGCATGTGTGTATATATTCACCCAGAAAACAGTAGGTTAATATAACATTATGTTTCTCCTTAAATAGGATTAGTATTTAGCAGCTGTCTGTGATCACATCCTTTTGTACATGAAGCTAAAGGCATATTCAGATTAGATTTCCCTTTGAGTGCTGCATGAAGGAGAGCTGCTGCTTAGTGAACGGCACATTTTTTTTCTATTGTGACTGAAAAGAAAAGACCCGGGAAACCCAAATGATCCGGTGTAATTCTGTGGAGTGAATGGAGACACATCCCACTAAAATGAGACACATACTGTATGTAGGGCTGCACGATTTTGGACAAAAATAAAATCCAGATTTTTTTTCCTCTATAAAAACTTTCAATTTGGGCTGGTGTTTTAGTGTTTTAGCTGGCTTTGTAAACTTTGAAGCTGTGCCGATTCAGCAGACATGGCTTACTCTTGCGATTTTTAGCCATGAGCGTCTCACTCTTCTTAGCAAGTGACATTTTTCTACTGGTGTGTGGAGACTGCCCTCACAGCTAGGAGGAGGAGCCTATGGTGGCCAGGAGGAGGAGCCTACAGTAGTCCAGAGGAGGAGCCTACAGTATCCAGGAGGAGGAGCCTACAGTAGTCCAGAGGAGGAGCCTATGGTAGCCTGGAGGAGGAGCCTATGGTGGCCAGGAGGAGGAGCCTACAGTAGTCCAGAGGAGGAGCCTATGGTATCCAGGAGGACGAGCCTACAGTAGTCCGGAGGAGGAGCCTATGGCAGCCAGGAGGAGGAGCCTACAGTAGTCCGGAGGAGGAGCCTACAGTAGTCCAGAGGAGGAGCCTACGGTAGCCAGGAGGAGGAGCATACAGTAGTCCAGAGGAGGAGCCTATGGTAGCCAGGAGGAGGAGCCTACAGTAGTCCAGAGGAGGAGCCTACGGTAGCCAGGAGGAGGAGCCGATGGTAGCCAGGAGGAGGAGCCTACAGTATCCCGGTGTTGTGCGTCCTGGAGATGTGAGAGAGATGAAATTTGATTTGATGATAACCCTTTAAAACATCATCCGAATGAAATAATCCAATTTGGATGTAAAGTTAATTAATGGTGCAGCCCTGACTGTATGATTTAGTATTTGGAATGTAAGTATTTGGAAATCATACATTCTGTCATGAAGACAAACAGCTACTGTGTCCTCCATACTTGTTTTGTTATAAATATTGCTTAAAATTAGTTGTAATATCTAAATGGGGTAGCTCAAGATGAAAATTCTTGTAACAAGTCAGATAATATTAACTGTAAAGAAGGAAATACATTTTCAAGGTAAATATTGGAAATTCAAGCCAGTTTATCCAAGTCAGATATTATTATTATTGTTGTTATTATTATTATTAATAATAATTTATTTATTTATTTATTTATTTTTGCAGTATGAGTACTCTTTTGTGATTAGAGCTGTTAATCAGACATTGTTTGACAGACGTTAAACCCTGGAATTTAATAAATACATCAGAACGTGTATCGGAGCAGGGCTGTCCAACTCTTTAGTCCAGGGAACACATGTCCACATGGCCCGTATGAATCCAAGTGGTTCGATTAGGTTCATGCTCTATCTGCTGAAACTTAAAAAGATTATTTTTTTTTTAGGAAAAATATGTGCAATTTTAACAATATTACACCTTGATTTATCATGTACACACGTGCAGCACAACTTACAGATCACAGTGGATCTACAAATACACAGAACATAAGTAACAGGCTGAATATTGGAACAGATGGACTTATTTCCCTGAAGACATTTCATGTGGTTCATATTTGTTCAGGTTATTCACTTTTTTTGTGAAAGGATAGTTTTGTAAATGTAAACATGTTCATGTAATTACATTTTTTTTTTTTTTTACACTAAAACAGAGAAAATAAATCGGAGCTGTCATTATTTATAGGTTATGATAGTATTTTACTGGTCTGACCCACTTTAGATTAAATTGGTCTGTATGTGGAACCTGAACAAAAATGACTCTGTTAATTGTTAATATCTTCGTTAGTCGCTTTTCCATTAGGCTTATACACAAAACTTTACTGATAATTACTAAATGTAAAAAAAAAACCAGAAGTGCGTAATGTTGGTTTTTCCATTAAATCACAAATGCGATGATTTGTTTATTTATTATCGCATGACACGAGAAGTCATTCCATAAACATGGCAACGAACATAAATATGGTGTTGATTTGCAGATATATTCATTATTATTATTATATATTACCCTCTATCTCGTACTAAATTATAAAATTATTCTGTTTCCTGGTGTTTCTGCACCATGTTTCTTTTAAAACTCTTCTTCTTTTGTTATAACGTTCGTCCAGATCCGTGTGTTTTTTTTATTCACATAACTCTATTTGCCCCGTGACCCTAGTGAGGATAAAGCGGGTTCAGAAGATGAATGAATGAATGACTCTATTTGTGAAAAAAGCTCTTTCCATTGCTGTTTTGCGTAATATACCAATTTCCCAACACCTGAAAATCCACCTCTCGCCAGCGCAAAAACCTTTATTAAAAAAAAAAAAAAGAAGTTTTGGTGGAACTGTCATTTTTCCATTAGGTACATTTTTATGCGCAGGTTATATTGGAGGGAGAATGGAAAAGTAACTAGTGTCATTTTCGCATTTTACGGCCCGATCAGACCCTTTAGCAGCCCAGGTTTGGCCCACAGACCATATGTTTGACACCCCTGTATTAGAGGGTCCACGCCAGACTGATGAGACCAGAAGGACTCGACAAAATACTGACTTTTCCGACAGAAGTTCAGTATAATCCGGTGTTTTCTGTTCATTTGTGCCTCAGATGATTTTGTTTTCTTCTCCAGCATTTGTGTTTGTTTGAGGAAAGAACAAAAATCAATCACTTTTCCCAGGTATTTGTTTTGAAAGTGTGTTAAGAATGTGTGTGTTTACTGTATATAGAGCAAAAGGAAAAGCAAAAGCCACAAGTGTTTTTCATACCATTAGTGTGTCGTCGTGGCTTTGTCTGCTTATTCTAAAGGCAACACTCTGAATCAAAAGGATTCATTTTTCAAGGTGTTTGACACTTTTCCCGGAATTGTTTACTTTTGCGAGAGATGTAAAATGTTTTTGCCGGCTTGGTGTAAGGTGTTGTGGTCAGTGTGTGAAGTTTTATAAAAAATAAATAAATAAATAAATAAAAATAGCTTCGCAGTTGCATAGATAGTCCTTAAGGATTTCGATAAAAAAAGGAATGTGTAATAAAAGCTCAAACTGCGCAGAGGTTAAAAGAAGCAATAAGTGAATGATACCTGACAAATGTATCCGCCTGATCGACTTCACAGCCATTGAATGCATCATTCTCATCCACTGGCCGTGCACATTCTCTGAAATAATGCAGAAGGACCTAAAAAAGCCTGTGAAATCAGAGTATAATGACATTGTGCGATCATTTAGCCCTGCAGACGCTGCTCAGGAGCTCTAAAAGTAACTCAAGAATACTGTGGTGAATCAATAATGAAACTATCTAATCTGTTTTACCGTCCACCTATGCTTGTCTTACGTCATAGATATCACAGTGTTGGATACGAGTTGTAAAGTGGATTGTTGGTGTGGAACAGGAATCCAGTAATAGAGCAGAAGATGCAACAAAATCCAGTAATATGTTGTTTAGGTGGTAGACCCTGAGTAGTTCATATATCGCTGCTAAGTGATCTACGCCGGTCTGCACCATCTCTCAAATGCACTTTATTTTATTTTGTGGTGCATGGTCTCTCTTTGTATTACCTCACCCGATCCCAGCTCTTTGTCATGCTCGAGCAGACCTCGCGAGCATTAAAAGGAAAATAGTTCCAGGTCGTAAATCTTAATCAAACTTTAGTTTCAGTCCATTTGAGACCTGCAAAAGCACAGCTGCATCATTTATATCCGGAAGGTTCTCTTTTCCCGTGTCTCTTCGACTTTCGCTCAGCAGTGAACGCCTCGCGGTTGACTTATCGTCGGCGCACGCTGGATAGTTCTGCGATAACATCCACTGCAAACAATGGAAATCCTTCTCGGACGAATTTCTTTAGACGTTTCACTGATAATAATGTTTGCAAAGCGGCGTATACAGTGTGTCCAGCGGATAACATTTAAACACCTATCGGCAGCACAAACACTTACTTATGAGGCGTTAAAGATTAGCCTTGTTCAGCACGGCGATTAGAACGAATTCATATCAGCTCTGACGTCGAATAGAATCTGAGAACGCCAGCCTGCGCATGTTTGCTTTTCAGTAACGCTGTTTATTTTCCCACATTGAAGCTAAACTTCTTTTCTTTGTCCCTTGAATACACAATAATGTCACATGAGCGACTAAAGATAAAAAAATAGTACATAGAGGTAGGGATTTCTTTTCGATCTCTTATTGTTTTTCTTATATTTTTATTCTATTACTGCATTCTGAGCATAAAGGATGAAGCACGTGTGTCTGTTCAGTGTCTTTCAAAAGCAAATCTTACTGTTTTTATGTGGGAGATATTTCGATATAAACACACACACACAAACACCTGTCTACTCCTCTACCCTATCATGAATTTTTTTTTTTTTTTTTGGGAGAAATAGAACACATTACATCCACCTTTTCAACATTTTTCATGCAAATTACAAATTCTGTTATATCCAGTAAGTTCATTTTATCGAAAAAGGGGTGTCTAAAAACAAGATAAAAACACTAGATCTGTGGGAAAAGGTCCTCAAAACAAGTGAAACAACTGTCCATGCACCAAGATCAGGTCACTTCTTGAATTCAATCTAGAAATAAGCCTGTCTACAGACGGATGAACGCTGTATGAACCAGCCCAAGAAGAGCCTCAGAGATCAGGGACATCCAGTGGGTGTGCCCCAGTAGATCAGCAGATGCTTTTGCTCATTGGTGGATGTTTGGTTCTGTATGGGTTAAACATCAAGAACACAGGTGTCAAACATGCGGCCCGGGGCCAAAAGTGTCCAATGACAACCCCAAAAGGTCCAATCAGGCCCCTGGGATGAATGTGTGAAATACAGAATTACACTGAAGATATGAAGGATGTTAAAGCCATTTTAGGTCAATTCAGTGTAAAGTGAGTCAGACTGGTAAAGTACTATCATAATAACCTGTAAATAAGGAAAACCACAAAATGTTCTCTTTGTTTTAACATGAGAAAAGTAGAATTTCACAAAAATGTTTACATTTATAGACTAACCTTTTACCAAAAAAAAAACAGTCTGTGGAATCGTACCACTAACCTGCCTGTTACTAAATGTTTTCTGTATTTCTAGATCCACTGTGATCTAAATGATAAACTAAGGTGTAATATTTTTAAAATTGCACTTAATTCTTTTTTTTTTATTTTTTTTGGGGGGGATATTTGCATTTTTTGTTTGGCTAGTTTGTAGATTTAAAGATGTTCAGAATTTAATGTTTTTATTGTAATAAAACCAAGAGAAAAACTTGGATTTGTCATTATTTACAAGTTATTACCTCCGCCAACGAGGTTATGTTTTTACCAGGGTTTATGGGTTTGTTTGTTTGTTTGTTTGTTAGCAACATAACTCAAAAAGTTATTGACGGATTTTGATTAAATTTTCAGGATATGTCCACTCTGGGTCAAGGAAGAGATGATTCACTTTTGGAGTTGATCCGGATCACTGCCTGGATCCAGGAATTTTTTTAAAGGATTCTTTATCATTGCGGTATGGCTGCACAGAGCTGCATATGAGGTCATTCAGTGCCATCTTGTGGAGGAAAGTACAAACACTACCTTTACAAAAAAGTACAAACACTACCTTTTTAAAAAAAAAAAGTACCAACACTACCTTTAAAAAACAAACAAACAAAAAAAAACGTACAAACACTACCTTGGCGGAGGTCTGTGCTCTCCAAGTGCTTTTCTAGTTTGCATAAACTAGAAACAGGTGTAATATTGTTCAAATTTCACTTATTTTTCTTAAGAACTTACAGGTTATTCATTTTTATTCATGTTATGTTCAAGTACAGTTCGTAGATGTAAACATTTTTATTATGGAATTGTACTTTTTTCATTCAAAAAACAGAGATAAAACCTTAGAGTTGATATTATTTTTAAGCTCTTATCATAGTATTTATATTATTTTACTGGTCTGGCCCATTTTAGATTCTTTTACGCTGAATGTGGCCCCTGAACCAACATGAGTTTGACACCTCGGATCTAGAAAATGAATTCATCAGAGTCCAGGTTAAACTGCAGCCTCCATATTTGATAATTGTCACGTTTTACCATCAGATGTTGAAGAAAAAGGAAACGACTGCAGGTTCAGTTGGGACTGGAAGCCAGTTTCTGTGCTCGGTCCTGAATGCTTACAGTAGTTGTGGTGTAAAGTGTCTAATGTAAACATGCGGGTACCCTCATTGGACAACAATCCCACAACACGTACTATTCTCTTATTGTGTGTGTGATCAGGGCAGATTAAATCAAAGTGGTTTGTGTTTCCAGATGCTGAAAGTGTGCGATGACTATCTGACAGGGCGACACTGTCACAGATCCGAATCTGCCGCTTCAGAGATCGCTGCTCATCTTTCAAAGCGCACACGATGCTGGTGTTGTGGAAATACCCCCCCAAAGTTTCACCTGTTGGCGTCTAATCAGATCCCAGTACGCTACAGCCCACACCTCAGGTCGGCTTTATCTGCGCCTGAATCATCCGATAACCCCGTTCCTTGATCAGCCTCCATTACTGGATAAAAAGAAAAAACAGATCAGTAACACTTGAATGTTTCCATGACCTTTATTTCTTGCTTAACATCTGTGCACGGAGAGCAGCGGCGAGAAGGAAACACCAGCACTTGGACTGATTGAGGTGAGATTGGATTCAGAGGCAGAACAAAGAGGAGGAGGAGGAGGAAGAGGAAGAGGAGGCACAGACTCAGACCAGTGCTGTGTGTGTGTGTGTGTGTGTGTGTGTGTGTAGGTGCGTGTGTGTGTGTAGGTGTGTGTGTGTGTGTGTGTGTGTGTGTAGGTGTGTGTGTGTGTTGTCAGTGTGTGTGTGTGTAGGTGTGTGTGTAAGTGTGTGTGTGTGTAGGTGTGTGTGTGTGTGTGTGTGTGTGTGTTGTCAGTGTGTGTGTGTGTAGGTGTGTGTGTGTTGTCAGTGTGTGTGTGTTGGTGTGTTGTCATTGTGTGAGTAGGTGTGTGTGTGTGTGTGTAGGTGTGTGTGTGTGTTGTCAGTGTGTGTGTGTTGGTGTGTTGTCAGTGTGTCTGTGTGTTAGTGTGTTGTGTGTTGGCGTGTTGTCTGTCAGTGTGTGTGTGTTAGTGTGTTGTCAGTGCGTTTGTTGGTGTGTTGTTAGTGTGTCTGTCTGTGTGTGCGTGTTAGTGTGTTGTCAGTGCGTGTGTGTGTCTGTTGTCAGTGAGTGTGTGTGTTTGTGTGTGCATTAGTGTGTTGTCAGTGTGTCTGTGTGTGTGTGTTGTCAGTTTGTGTGTGTGTTAGTATGTTGTGTATTGGTGTGTTGTCTGTGTGTTGGTGTGTTGTCAGTGTGTGTGTGTGTGTTAGTGTGTTGTCAGTGTGTGTGTTAGTGTGTTGTCAGTGTGTGTGTTAGTGTGTTGTCAGTGTGTGTGTGTGTGTGTGTGTTAGTGTGTTGTCAGTGTGTGCCTTGCCTTTGGTGTGTTGTCAGTGTGTGTGTTAGTGTGTTGTCAGTGTGTTAGTGTGTGTTAGTGTGTTGTCAGTGTGTGTGTTAGTGTGTTGTCAGTGTGTGTGTGTTGTCAGTGTGTGTGTGTGTGTGTTAGTGTGTTGTCAGTGTGTGTTAGTGTGTTGTCAGTGTGTGTGTGTGTTGTCAGTGTATGTGTGTGTTAGTGTGTTGTCAGTGTGTGCCTTGCCTTTGGTGTGTTGTCAGTTTGTGTGTCTTTCAACAACAAATCTTACTTTTCTTATGTGGGAAATATTGTATATAGAGACACACGCGTGCGCGTGCACACACACACACACACACACACACACACACACACACACACACACCTGTCTACTCCTCTGCACTGGTAGACTTTTTGTGCTCTTTGTTTGCTTGTGTTTCCATTTTCCACCTCCTGTCCATAAGATAAATGCAGATATTTCTATTGACTGAAAAAGTCCTTTTTGGGTCATTGTTCTCTGCTTTTATGAGCAGCTACATGATCAGTGAATGAAATACCGGTAAAAAACATAGATAATTAATCCTGAGGGAAGTTCAAACAGAATGCAAAATACAGACCAAAACATTCTGAGACATTGGTTAAATAAGACTTGGGAAAGACAAAAAAAATAACTTGGGAGTTCTGACAAATTCTGGATCTTTAAGGGTGAAGGTGTTTCCTCCAAAGCAGTGAGTGTTTGTGCAGAATAAAGGCGGAGTCTGACTGAACTGGTGGGAGGCTGAGCTCTGCTGTCCACTCTGTCCAACTTCTTTAATCACTGGAAGTGCTGCTGATGGCAAACTTTGATTAAGACCACGTCCACGATCAATGAAGACCTTGAACTTACGTAAGTCACAGCTGACCACTGTCATTATCACCGCTAACTGCCCCCAAGACACACACACACACACACACACACACACACACACAGAAGTGCAGGCTTTATTCACACTCAGGATAAGTGTCTCATGAGGTTTTTTGTTTTTGTGTGTGTGTGTTTTTCCTTTAGCCGTTTTTGGTTTTGTAAAGCAAAAAAAAAAACAACAAAAAAACACACACACAAAAAAATTTACAAAGGCTCAGATGTGTGTAATAACTAATTAATTAACTAGCCAGTCCTTATTTGAAGGCCGAGGACAGTCCCTGCTATACACTTATATTCATTAGTCCAGTTGAACAGATCTGTGAGAAATGGAGTCCAAGCACGTGAACAAGTGCTCAGTACTGCTCCGTACAGACCAGAGCTTTTCCACCTGTATTAATGACAACATACCATTCATCCACACTTGAAAAGACAGAGGACTTATATTTTGGACTTGCCAAAAGATAAAACCCTATTAGGACAAAATATGGTAGATCTTTAAAAAAAAAAAAAAACAGGATATGAAAGACCCTAATCTTGTAAGGTACTGTACGTGGGACTTTTGACGAGTGAAGTAGAACAAAAAGAGGGTCAGTATCTAATTAAACTAGAAAAGCAGACCTCCACCAAGGTAGTGTTTGTACTTTTTTTTTTTCAAGGTAGTGTTCGTACTTTTTTTTTTGTACTTTCTTCCACTAGATGGCGCTGAATGACCTCATATGCAGCTCTGTGCCACCATGCCCTGTCTTGCAATGAGAAAGAATCCTTTAAAAAATTCCTGGATCCAGACGGTGATCTGGATCACCACCAAAATTTAATCATCTCTTCCTTGACCTGGAGCGGACATATCCTGAAAATTTCAACAAAATCCTTTCATAACTTTTTGAATTATGTTGCAAACAAACAAACAAACAAACAAACTCTGGCAAAAACATAACCTCCTTGGCAGAGATAAATATTATTATCTGCAAGTAAAAAATCCATCATAAGACTGTGGTCCCTGACTGTGGAGCAGTGGACATGCACTGTGGAGGAGATCTATGTTATGGACAGACTGATGCACAAACTAGACACAAGAGTCACAATTTGAAAACAAGCGGGAAAAATGGACAAATTATAGGAAGCACCAGCATTTCTTCTACTCCCACACATTGGTATCGGCTCGACTCCGCTCTACTTGACTTGGCAGCACTTCCTCTACGAAAACCAGCTCCACTCGGCACAAGTCGGTATTCCAACGCGGTTTATTCCTGTGTCGTCTGCTCAGTGTTGCTGAAAACTCACTCATTGCGTGTTGTCTCGTCTGAATTTTTACGTCGGCCACTGAAGACTGACTGTCCTCGACCGACCATGGTGTAGTTTTGTTCTGTCATCATGTGGATCCATGTACGGCTGTATTTACTGTCTACTTATGCATCTGTGTTTTGGAAAACGGCGGGTCACAGAGAAAACTGTCTGACCAATCAGTGGTCTGCAGTGTTTATACGTCATGTTTTGGTATCGGTTCCAACATTTTGGAATCTTGGCAGAGGCGGCACAAAAAAAAACTAGTACCGGGTACCGGAGTCCAGGTCCTTTTCCGTAATGGAAAAGCAAAAAAGCCAAGTCGAGTAGAGTCGAGCCGGTACCATGTATAGTGGAAACGCAGCTTTAGAAATAGGGTTGGACATGGACCTGTGGATGAATGAATGAAGAACTCAGACCCGAGCAGAGCATTTACAGTTTATGGAGACCACAGGGAAATGTTTGAAAATGTATAATTCCATTTAAAAACACAATATATCACTCTTTTAATGCACTGGGAAGGATTCCAGGCTCCGAAGTCCAACCTGCTTTGCTTTTCATGGAATACCAGGGCAGTCCTTTTATGAAAATCTTATAGAAGACAGGAACCGATGTATGCATTACAGATGGGAAGACTGACTTGTTTTCATCAAGTAATGCTTCTAACCTTCAGCTCAAAGAGGAGCCTTTGCACAAATGCTTGATATCTAGCTATGAATTGCTGTATTCATGCATTTCTTTTAGTCTGGCCAAGGTCACAGATACCGTTAAATACCTGGAGTGTTGACCACAACCTCCAGCTTGACAGTCATTTATGTTCATGTAGCATTTTTTTAGACAATAATGTACTCATGACTCTATTACAAGTGCAAATGCATGGTGTTGGAGACATAAAAACCTGCCACACAAGATTATAATATCACTTTCATTTGTTGACCTCGGAAAGAAAATTGCTCTTGATAAATGTATTTTATTCTGAATAATATAGTAGGAATATTGGGATTGTTCATTTTAACTGGACATGTGTTCAGAATAAAGCTTTTTTTTTTTTAATTGGGGAGAAAAAAAAACAATTTTAGTGTACATGTAGTCATTGTTTTTATGTTTGTGTTTTTATTATTCATCTTTTAGGCTGTTTTCATCTTGTCACATTATGCATCGATTGTCTTTTTT
>JAQQZY010000029.1:1283372-1302866 GCA_030068375.1 Ostorhinchus rueppellii
TATCTATCTATCTATCTATCTATCTATCTATCTATCTATCTATCTATCTATCTATCTATCTATCTATCTATCTGTTTGTCTGTCTGTCTGTCTGTCTGTCTGTCTGTCATAAATATGAAATTAATCAGAATATTTTGAGTTATTAGAATATAAAATGTTGAAAAATTATAAGAAAGTCAAATTTAACTCCTAATTTTTATACTGCTATATTTGGCATACCACCCCCATCTGTAAAATAAATAAATTGCAAGCCAATGCCGTGGAATTTGCTTCTTTAATTCACCACAGACCTATCCTCTTCAACGGGAAATCAGACAAAACACCATCTATTCTACAAAGGAGGTAGTTTCCCTACTACCAGAATGGCTTAGATACTTCTCTTTTTCCCTCTCTGTCCTCATTTTTGCGGTGACCCTAGGGATCATATAGCTGTTTACAAAAAGACAGACTATTAATACAACTGTTATGCATCAGACTGTCATCTTTATTTAATTTATTTTTTCATGACGAAAGACAGTCTAACTGTGTGCCCCCTTTTCTCTCTTTATTTTTCCTCCTGTTTATACCTTTGGGTGGATAAATGGGTTGGGTTTGATGTTTATGTTTTTTGGCCTTGGACTAGCTCATATGTCCTTTGCTGATGTAGATGCTTATTTGAAAATTTAAAAATAGTCTTTTTTTTTTTTTTTAAAAAGTCAATTTTAATTTTTACAGTGCAATATTATTCTTTTCTCTGCATTTTTATAAAACACATAACCTGCTACAAAAATGTCTATTTTCTTGACAAAGTTAAAAAAAAAAAAAATACAAGTTCCATGTTTTGGCTTGTATATATATTGTATACTTATATACTGATGCAGCACTGTAAGTATTCATGGATTTTCTTAAGATTATTTTATTGTATTTCATTTTATTTTACCAGGAAGTCCTATTGAGATTGGAAATTTCTTTTGCACTGGAAACCTGGCCAAGGCAGCTACCATACAAGTCAAAACTATATAAAACACATATACAACAAGAGCACTCAGTGAGTGCAAACCTCTGCCAAGGTTATGACGTCATGACGTCAAAACCGCTATCCTGATTTAGACTAAAATTTAATGGGAACATCCTTGGGTGATTCTCTATCACTGGTGAAAATTTCAAGAAAATCCATCCAGTAGTTTTTTTGTACAGTTGCTAACCAACACACAGACAGACAAACAGACAAATAAACGCCGGCAAAAACATAACCTCCTTGGTGGAGGTAATGAACAACAGAATAACAATTATCTACCAATAATTGCATCAAGAAAAACAGGGACATCCCTCCACTACATTCTCTATGACAATGAAAAACCCACGTGAAGTTGGCCCCATCCAACGGAAATCTCTGGATAAATAGTCTTATTCATTGGTGCTTCGTTTGTGTTGGTTTGTGCCGTTGACATTTTTTGTTTGTGCTGTTATGGTTATTGAGGTATTAACAATTCTTTTATAGGTCATTCTGAGGTCACCCAGCCCCCTACTTGCTCCAAATTTAACCAAAATGGTGGCGTTTGTTTGTGCTTCGTTTGTGCTGTTCAAATTTTCATTTGTGCTGTTATGGTTTTATAGATATTACAACATTTGTTTTCAGGTGATAGCATTAACCCCATCCCCCCATCCCCCTCAGCTCCAAGTTAACTGTAAGAAACACTTTTCTCTGTGTTCCAGTTCATTAAAGTGTATCAATAACATGTGAAGCACACACCGCATTCAAGAGATTCAGTTGTTGTCCACGCTTGTCTTTTTTCCCACCTATTTTTATCTGTTTGGGTGCATTTTTCACTTGGCCTCCAGTCAACCAGTCAAGCTCTTGGGATGTCAGCCTGAATAAGAACTCCAGGTAAAAGTTTTTACATGTTACAGTGTCTTGCTTGTTTTGTGACAAGAAAAAAATAAAGCCAGGATATGATCATCATAAGATCCATTTGATATTCCAATATTGTTGTTTAACCTCTTGACGCCTGAATCAATTTCCAATTGTGGAAAAAAAAAAAATTGACTTGCATTTTTTCTTTCAAGCAGATACTGTAGTATTCTGTAGTAGTATACTGTAGTAGTCGAGAGGAGCCAGTTGAGGTGGTTCGGGCATCTGGTGAGGATACCTCCTGGATGCCTCCCTGGGGAGGTGTTCCGGGCATGTCCATCCGGGAGGAGACCTCGGGGCCGACCCAGGACACGCTGGAGGGATTATATCTCTCGGCTGGCCTGGGAACACCTCGGGATTCCCCCGGAAGAGCTGGTGGATGTTGCTGGGGAGAGGGCCGTCTGGGCCTCGCTGCTGAAGCTGCTGCCCCCACGACCCGGATCCGGATAAGCGGAAGAAGACGAGTACGAGTACTGTAGTATTTTGGTTGCGGTTGGGGTTTGATGCGAATTCTCGACAACTGACATCAAGGGGTTAATGTTGAGATTTCCTTATCCATTTGTTATGCTGTGCTTTGACAAACTGCTAGGCTAGACACGATATTTTTTTTACTAACAGCCATTTTAGGTTATTGTGCGAAACAGTAATTATTTTAGTAACTGGTTTATAAGGCATTGCTTTACAGGTAGTTAAAGTGGACAGAAGATCTTACCAAATATGAGTATTTTAGGGATGCACCTACAAATAATGAAGGTACTAAGTATAATAACTTACGTTTCATTTACTACTCATTTAAAATGTAATTATGTTACTTCACTTATTACCTTGTAGCTAAATTAATTAATTAAATTACTTTTAAGTTACTAGTTATTTTCCTCTGCTAAAAATTGATTTTGACCAGATTATTTCTCTGGGAATTAAACTCACTTTGATTTATTTTATTTGAACATTACATTACCTCAACTCTACAAAAAAAAAAAAAAAACCCAAAAAACATTGTGTTGTAAACACTGCAGTGTTTCATCACCTGATGGGACACAGTATCTAGTGTACTGTGAATACTATAGACAAAAAATCCAAATAAAGGAACTCTCTTCTGACTTTTTAAGTAGCCTAATACTTTCTGCATTGTCCCACATAAAACAGCAAAGATCAGCTCATTGAACAAAATGTAGAATGTGACATAAGAAGAGTGTTTATCATTTTTGATTGTCTTTGCAGTGAAAAATTTAGCAAGGCCTTAATGTTCATAAGTTCATAATCAGAAACTTCTCAAACCTCTGAGCATGTGTGTCTTCTAGGAGTGAGCACCAAACCTCCTTTACTACAAGAAAAAAGTAATTTAATTACACTTATTTTGCTAATAATGCATTACTGCCTACAAACAATAAAACTGTAGATCGATTAAATACATGTATACGTTTACAAATATATGTGTGTATATCTATAGGTGGACACAGACATGCATTTGAAGTTGATGACTGCATGAATAAAAACGACTGCACTGACTTTATGTACAAAATAGAACATAAAAATATCTGTATTTTAAACAGGAATACACAAACTATGAACATGAATTATGAACTGATGCAAAGATTTAAAAAGGATATTTACAAGCATAAATTGTACCGAAAAGTAAGAAAGGAAAAAAACAATACTGCAAATGAGTTAAATGAAGCAATGAAGTGAACACTGGTTTGTGTATAGCACAGCATGTGGGCATATTTTGGTGTTTTCTGACTCTGTTTTCACTCCACTTTACAGGTCATCATACATTTCCCACGTACAGTATATGCAGTCCTCTTGCAGTATGACACATAATGTCCAAGAGCATCCTGGGTCAAGCCTCCCTGGAAAGCAATGACTGCCCTCCAGGTAAATGTGTTTCCTTGGAGTACCAGAGGGGAGGGAAATTCACTCAAAGGGAATTCTCTCTGCAGCTGCTGTGAAGTTGGTGGAGTTGCTGTGGAATGGCTGCCAAGATCAGTGTCAATCCACATAAATTTGCCCAGACTGTAGTTGTGAGTAACCACGCCTGCACACAGCACTTTTCCTGTACTGAGGTCTTCTTTGATGAATGCAGGGGGACACTCAGGTAGGCTTCGTCCTCATTCCACAGCAGTCCCAAGATGAGCCATGCCAGAAGTCTGCAGGACAGTAATGGAAGTGGAAACAAATACAACTTCCCTTGTGATTGCAGGACTGTGAGGAACACTGTTTGGTGAAAAAAAAAAAAAATACTTAGAATATTCCTCAGTGTTCTCTCCACTACAGCAGAGAAGTGGCACTGTGCATCCACTTGGACAGCACCAGACTTCAGTTGGACTACTTTGAATGTTGCCCTCAGTAGTCCTGCCCTCTGTACATATACCTGTTGGGTCACGCCCTGTGTGGTGATGACTTTCACCAGCAGGAGGAAGTGGTTGACAGATTAATTGCTGCTGATAATGTTTTGCAAAGAAAGGCTGTCACAGAAAGCACAACATAAGCTCTGACAAAGCACATCAAATGCACAGGTATTTAGCACCAACACTCTTGATTTGCCACATTTAACAAGCTGTTGATGGTTTCCATTTTTTAACCATTGCATTTTGACTCTTTTCTGGTTCACAGATGTTTCTGCATGTAGACATTCAGTACAAGGGGAGAGGTAGGAATTCATCTTTTTTTTTGGGTGGAACCACCAGGCTTCTCCACTTTTCAACAGTGTCTTCATCTGCTGGATGAATGTTTGTAGCAGTGTCAGATTCCTCACAGGGGTAAGCATCCGTTTTTCTGTTTTGTTTGATGTGGACAGTAGGAGATGCAGGGTTGACTCCTGCGACAGTCATTGTGGCAACAGCTGCTTTCTCCTCACTGTAGTCTTTTGCAGAACAAATTTGCATGTTTCCTGTGATGAAGGTAAGATGATGAGCTATGAATCCATCCAACTGAATAGGTTAATTTTCATGCTTAAAAAGCCCTTTTTTGAGGTTTTTGAACTCAGCTTCAACAGCAGCTGAACTTGCAGTGATGCTGGTGCTTCTGAAGAGAGGGACCGTTATTCCTGTCCAGCGTGGTAAGTAACTTAAAAGTCTTATTATATGAGGAATGATCTCAGGGAGGTAGTGGATGTTATCTCGATCCCCATTAGCAGGGGTCCTGCAGCTCCAGAGCCACATGTGGCTCTTTCCTCCCTCTGTTGTGGCTCCCTGTGACTTTGGGAACATGAATAAGTACTTCATTTAAATTAATTTTGTTTTGTTCGTTAGTTTTTTACCCTTGTCCACAGTGGCCACAGGGTATTGTCATCAGTTGGTTGTCCATCCGTATATCTGTCTGTCCATCTGTCCCAAAAACTTTGCCATAAGTCCGTCCACTTGGGGCAGACCCCCACAGAGTCAGTATACACTCCGCAGGTATCTGCGTGTACTCAGACTGCACTCAATACGAACCCAAATTATGATTGTGACAGAGTACAGCATGGTTAAGAAAAAAAAGGGATGAATGAAGATGTCTCTGTGAACCACCATTTGGAATTGCTAATTGGAACTGTTAATTACTGGCGCTTTCTCACATGTTATGTCAAGATAACTATGGCACTCTTTACAGCAGCTTCTGATTTTGATGTAATTGTTTGTGATTGAACGATAGACCTTGGCTCTTTTATCAATAAATGTGCAAGGACTTTTCACTTGCTTCCAAATCTGCTCATTTATGACATGACTCTAGGTGCCAGGCTTCAAAATGGTGATGGTCTTTTTTTAGTTTGAGAGTATCTGTTGTTGTACTCAGCCTTTTCCGGAATAAATTCTCTCCATTTGTCAAAAGGAACATCGAGTTGAAAAGTCTGATAATCTGTTAGTCCACGAGAAAAGGGAACCTGACTCAGAGCTTGTGTCATCAGTTTCAGGATCAATTGTGTGATGATGACTGAACCCTAAAATTTACCAGACGTTGTGTCTGTTTAATTTAACAAAGGTGTACAGGGCCTTTGCAGAATTTTCATTTCCCAGCTGCTCACTCAGCTCTGTCCATACTGTGGCATTTGGAGTGGCTGGGTTGCCATTTTGGAGTATGGCCTCTTTCTATGTGCAATGAACTGCAAAAATGGAGTCTTTGTCCACTGCAGGATTTTGGGCATCTAGTTTAAGAACACAAAAATATAATTAATGTTGGTCACTTAATTCTTGCCTTTATTTTTCTATCAATCATTGTATTATATGAAGGTCTTTGAGCATTTGCAAATCTAAGTGTCCTATGCAAAATGTTAGCATAAATGAAGAGCTCATTTAGCATTGTACTTTACTGTATTTGCAATATTTTGTGAGCAATTTTTGAGTCAATATTCTGCTGATTCAGTTTTAAAACATGTCACTAACCTTGGCCAGGAATCTGATTTTGCAGAGGGTTGTAAATTGTGCTGAGAAGCTAAAGCTTGTAAAAACATGAAATATTAGAAGTGAATTTCCTGCAGTGGTAACTTTTCTTCCATAGGTGTACTACAGGACAAAACCTGTTGAGCTCCCACTAGTGGTACATTTATAAAGTGTAGCCCATCATGCTCTTTTTAAAGAAACTGAGAACAAAACTACTGAACAAAACGTTTGCTTTGCGTTGATTTTTTTAATTGAAATTTCAAACATTGTTGACAGGACAACTTAATCAGGTAAACAAGGAAGAAGCATCAAGAAGTTATGATCAGGTAAGGCCATCATGACAGCTGAGATTAACAGGGTACAAGCAATGTATAATCCAGTCCAAATGTAGCTCCTTTTAAAAAAAAAAAGTGAAAGATCATTTTGAATTTGTAGCAAGGAATGGCAGGGTTGACTGATGTCACCAACTGAAAATAAATGTAACATCTAAAAAATCAGCACAAACTAATATTTTTACGGCACAAATGAAGCACAAACGTAACAATTTCTGCTCAATTTTAAGGAAGTGGGGGGCTGTGTGACATAATTGACTGAAAATAAATGTTGTATTAGAGGGTATGCACGTGACGTCACAGCTAGCTGAAGTCACCGCGGTTATGCCCAACGAGTGGCAAAAAGATGGAGATGAGTAGCGGCTTTGGCTTGAATACTGCGAAAACTTTAGAATAATCTAAAAACTAGGGAAGAGCTGTTGTACCATTAATTGCACAAATAGGTTTAAAAAGCACTCGGAGCTATCTTTTTACTGGCTACCTAAAGCTAAAGACAGAAGAAGCAGATGGAATTCGCTGCAATTCATAGAAATAACTGGAGTCCAGGCAACAAAATCTGGATTTGTGGTTGGCACTTCATGTCAGGAAATGTTAATTTATGCTGTATTCTTGGGTAAAATCGTACCTTAAATTACATATCGTTTCAGCTAGCATTACTTCTTAGTAAAGCTCTTAATGTTAGCATCTGTCATTTAGTTCTATTTCATGTTATTTTTTTTTAAGCCACTGACATGGTAGTGAAGTACACAGTGTGTTGTCACACATCCTCACCCCTGACATAACTGTAAACATTAACACTGCAGCTTGCGAACACGTCTGTTCTAGTCCTGCCATACATGTGCAATAAGCAGTCCGAACCGTCCCTGGCTTCTCCACTCCAAGGTTTCAAAGGAGGCTCATTCATTCGCTGACTATGGCTCACTTGTACAATTAGTGAATGGCAGTATTAGCTACGAACAAAGCATGCCTGACAACAGCTAACTCACATTTTATATATAGGCAATGTACATACACACCTGTCCGTAGACAACCAGAATATCCATCTGTGTTCTCGTCACTTTAATTTTGCCAACAAATCCAGCCTTGAAGTATGACCAAGCATCAAGGCTTTTGTATGCTTTCAGGCTTTGCATTATGTATTTTTCCAGCATTGAAATCAGGTATATATAAATGTCAGGATACATGATTTGAAGCCACATATCAATGTTCATAGACAACTTGTTGTTTGCTAGCTTGTATGGATCCATGTCCAGTCCAATTGTCCTTAATTTCATGTTATATTTCACATTTTTCTCGGTCTCGCTGTAGTTACGACTGTACTCCGCTGTGTTAAGCTGGTTTGTTTTTGACACTCAGTCTAACTTAGAGGGGCGTGGCCTGGGGGGAAGTGACGTATGTACATACCCTCTATATCTATTAACCTTATTCTATCCCGCCCCTTTTAATTAAATTTTTTCTTCCACTGTGTTGGAACTTCCAGCTTAACCAGGGTTAACACTATTTTAAAGCATTTACTCCTAAACTACATCATTTTAAAATCTTTTAAACCATGTGTTAACAAGCAGTCAGTAACAGAACAAGCAGTCAATAACAGAATGTTAGCTGCTAGCAGCAAATGTAGCTAGCATCTACTTCAGCAAAGTGGAGTTAGAGCAAAGTAAACTTTATGTGAATTTTCATGATCGCCTCACAGGCTGTCGGCGTGGACGTCGCTCCAGAGCTTCATACCCAAGACATTTCTTGGGATATGGGTGCTAGATTCTAGGTTTCCCATCCATAATGTGAAACAAATAGACATATGGTTTTTTCTGTGTTTGTTTTTTTTTTTTTTTAAGTTAAGCGCCCTCAGCCAAAGACGTTGGTCTTCTTCATCATGAGGAGGATAAAGATTAAAGGCCAGCCCACAACATTCACCCCTTCTCTTCCTGTGAGTAAAACACTTGTTGAAGAGACAAACATTTCTTCTTCCAATTATTGTGGCAACCATGGACTGCACAAATAATACTGGTCATTTTATCTCATTTCTTTTGACCCTTTACATATATGCTCGCTAATAACTCCACTGCACCACCAGAAGTTCTATCACAAAATAAACAAGATGGTGCCGCCCCAGTAACCACGGAGAACAGGGTGAATATCTATACCATAACAGCGCAAACGAAACTTTAAACAGCACAAACAAACACCGCCATTTTGGTTAAATTTGGAGCAAGTGGGGGGCTGGCTAACCACGGAATGACCTACAAAAGAATTCTTTATACCTCAATAACCATAACAGCACGAATGGAAATTTTAACAGCACAAACGAAACACAAACAAATGAGACTATTTATCTAGAACTTCGCACAGGTTAATGAAAATGATTATGTTATAGTAATCTGAAAATAAACTGTTCCCGCTGTATCTCTAAAGGTATTAGTGTTGTATTTTTCATCTGCCAATTTTTGCTTTTACATTGCGTTTTAGAGAAGTGTTATTATTTTTTTGTTGATTTAAAGAGACAGACAACACACATAACCTGACAATAAATGCTCATAAATTGGGTAAGGGGCTTGGAGAAAGTCTGGCTTTTGCCACAAAAATTCTTTCTGACTAACAAAGTCAAAGAAATGTCTTTCAAAATGCTACATAGATTTTATCCTACCAATTTTTATTCGCAGAAATTTAAAAAAGACATACATGTCAGTTGTTCTTTTTGTGGGGTGGAAAGAGAAACCATTATTCATTTATTTTGGCTTTGCCCTTATTCAAAACTTTTGTGGAGTAAGCTCACCCGTGTCATCATTGATTCCATTTACTCAGACTTTACTTTGAAATGGGAAAATGTTTTGTTGGGTTTTTATGAAACTAGAAATCTTCCATCTCATTTCTACTTGATTAATTTATTATTAATACTGACAAAATACTACATTCATAAGTCTAAGTTTCAGAATAAAAAACCCAATTATACAGAATTTTGTATAGATGTTAAGCAATATATAGAAACAATTTCTTGCAGTAATAATAAGAAGGCTGTAAAAACACAAACATTTTTTGTGCTTTACAATGTGTTTTCCTGATGTCTGTATTTTTGTTTATTTTTCTTTCTTTTTTTTTGTATTGTACATTCCCCTGGCGTAGTTTGAACAATGATAATGTATTGTATTATTGTAAACTTTTTTATACTATTTGTATACTTAAATTGATCCAATAATAATTAAAAAAAAATGCTCATAAATCCACTTTTTCCTAATGGTTTGTAACGTGTTTTTCCATTCTTTCAATCCGGTTTTTTTTTTTTTTTTTTTTGTCTTACTAGTGTTGTGTTTTTTTGTTTTTTGTTTTGTTTTCTTTTTCCCCGCCTACTATTTGTACTTTTAACTTCGGCTTTTGTCGTGATTCTCCGTGAGGGAGGGGCGCGTGATCACACCTTACACCTTGAGCCATCAGCCTGTGTGAGTGGGTGTGTCCCGATACTGTGAGGATTTGATGACACACATAACCCTTCAGAGCCAGTTGCTCACACACAGAGGAGAGACATGGGTAAAACAGGTGGAAGAGGCGACTTTGAATGGGTCTACAATGACCAGCCGCACACATCGAGGAGGAAAGAAATACTTGGTAAGAACCTTCTAAGAAAATCCAACACAACCTTCTTCATCAGTCTGTCTTGAGCGAAAGTTTTTAGTGGGACAACTTGAAGCGCGAGCCTTCATATAAAATCGTATCCGGTCAAACCTGTTTACTAGCTGTTGTTTAACGAGTTTATCCGTGCATAGTGGATGGAGGGAAGCTGATACTGCAGATACACACACTTTTAGGGATTATTTTCCATTAAGCGGAAGTAGAAACAAATGTAGATGTGTTATGTATCGTAAATGAAATGCGTTTAGAATTCAACTTCAACAGCTAACCGTTAATTTTACGGTTACTCCGTTTACGACAGATAAATGCACTTTCAAGGATTTATTTTCATTAAGTAAGAGTAGAAACACAGGCAGATCTGTTATTTTAAGGCTTCAGAATTAAAGTTCTATTATAATATATTTTATATTATATGTGCTTTTTTTTTTTCTTTTTTCTTTTTCTTAAAATGCCTAACTTTATTTATGGCTCCTCCTTTTACAGTACATTTCACAGAGTCATACCTGAAACTTGCTCATCTCCATGTTTTCAAAGCAAAGCAGCTATTACTTAGAAAGACAGGGAGTAGGCTACATGTAGCAAAACAGGAAAACCTGATTACATTCCCCTGTCATTACCTAAGCCATAATTCTACAGAATCGATCATCAGATAGACATGACACCTTAAGTCTCACTCCACTGGTGGTTACACATGAGGGTTGAGAAGGGGAAAAAACAACTTGGCTAGAATATCCTGGGTTTTTTTTTTTTTTTTTTTAAATGTAAACCTATCTGTGTCCCTGTCATCTCATGCTTTACCTTGTGAGACAATAACAGCATATTGATAGCAGGTGCAGCTGACAATGGCCCTGGGCTGTCTAGGTAACAAGACACACACTCTCTGCTTATGACAAACATAGATACAATGCAATGCAATGCATGAAGTGAGAAGAAAGGCTTTGTGAACATCCATGGATCTGGGATGATCTCCAAAAGACCAACTTCCATTCACTAATCTACCTTCAACCACATCTTCTCTCCTGTTGTAGATTTATATAAACTGTCTGACCCTTCCTATTGGGTGATTTCTTGACATGAAATCATATCTGTGTTGGAAACAGTCAGTGTTGGGGAGACTCAGAGTACACCTAGATGAACTACATAGTTCAACTACATTTTTGACAGTCCTGTTTGACTAGGTGTTGTTGTTAAGATTGTTGAATATTTTGTTGAATAATGTGTGTGATTGAGCCAGGATATGGGGTGGGGACAGGAGTGTGTTTTTGTTTTTTTTTTTCTTCTCCATCTTGCTTTCTTTTCCTTTGTTTCTTAATGTTCTAAATTTAAATATTTGTAAAGATATTTGGGGAAAAAAATTTTGCTCTAACTTACTGGTAGTGAAAGTATGTTATTTTTTGCCATGTTAAGTAGTTCAAGTACTTTTTGGGTAATTTTTTGTAGTTTAACTGCTCAATTTGCAAACTACAATTTTGGCCAACAACATAAAATTAAGTTGTTTATTTTTGTTTTTAAATTTATTTTTTGTAATCTAAATTGTATTGCACCATTGAATGCAAGACAGTCCCTTTTTCTTTCATCCTAGATTGCTTTGAAGACATCATCATGTCATGACGTCACAGCCAACGCTGCCTCTGATTGGCTTGCCCTGGCAGCTTAGGAACGCTTTGCAGATGCTGTGCAATCATTATTGGCATTGTACAGTTGTCCCCACCATGGACAACTATCCCCCAGCACTAGCGTTGATAGCAACATGCCCCCCCAACCATGGCTAAAGTTTGTTTCATTTACACCACATGTACATTTTCAATTTAATGCTGAAAAAGTAGGTGCTAAAATTACTTTTTCTAGCCGTAGTTTTACAAACTACATTTCTCCAGGAGTAGAAATGTGCTTTGTTTGAACTACTGCCATGCTGAACAACTTGTAGTTTTACAAGCTACACTTACAAAGTAGCTTCCCCAACACTGGAAATGGTCAACATCTGATTTATAGTGTAATTAGACGTAAAACAGGTAGTGCAACATGATATCAAGCTGTTGATGTATATTTCATCCTGGTTTTGTCCAGTACTTGGATGGTTGCTCTGGTGTGACTGAAGCATCTAGAAGGTGATGGGTTGTTTGACACCAGTGAGCCTTAAATTATTAAAGGCTTTTGTTTTTACTTATCCCCCCCCCCCCCCTTTTCCAAGGGTGGAGTCAGAAGAACAAAGGTGTCAGAGATCATTGACCTTTACCCCTGTATACATTATCCCTCATTGTACCGCTAGGTTTCTTTGTTTGGCAAGCAGTTGTATGTAATGTACATCTTGTTTGGCACGATAGTAGACTCGGCATGGTGTCATGCACTTCACAATATTCCATTCAGAGACTTGGCATTGAAGTAGCAGTATGGCAGGTCACATTGATTATTGACAATTATGCTTTATGCTTGAAGTTTCTCATCGATGCATCTTCTAATCCTTACATTGGTTGTACTGTATTGAACTGGAAATCATGTTAGTTGATACCTTGAAGCTCATAGTAATATTGGGAAATATCTGTTGCTCGTATATGGTGACGTTGAAACCCAGGCTTTACTGCTTATTCTATATCATAACCAGAGCAATTCAAACAGTTTTCTTTTATGATGTCTAGTTATTCATTGAACACTGTCCTCTGTGGGTCAGCCTAAAACACTCAGGCTGCCTTATGAACACTGCTATAAATGGCAGTAGTAAATGACATATCAGAAGCCAGATAAGTGATATATTGGGTGAAAAGCATGTATTTTACATTTGTCTCATACGTCTACCAGATGATTGACTGCAGGGCAGCAGTATCAAGGTCCTCTTGGCTAAACTGTAACTGAATAAAGAGGGCTTGGTCTTTACTCTGACTGGCTCTTTTTTTTTTTTTTTTGGCTCTAAAGTTTTGTTACCAAGGGGAACTTAGAGTTTGCATGACACAGGTCAGGATTTGCATGTGACATCATGTCATGCTACAGGCTACCTTCTCTCTAATGCTAGATTGAACACTGTGGACTCCCACAGCCCTTTTGGGAGTAAAAAGTGGATACGGCAGATGAGGTTAGGTGATTCACCGGGTTAACTCTGGACATAATCACGCCAAACCCTTTAAATGTGAGTCATACATATGGAGGTGTGACCTATTTAACAAATCAGTACCCGTTTGTACTAGTGAAAAGATTGTGTTGTAAACATCTGATGAAAAACACCTGTTAGTGTTTCTAAGTGTGGCTGTTAGTCAACCACTCCCTTGTATTTCCTTGTTTTTCAAGTCCCTCAGCTAAACAACACCTCTGCCAATTAAGTATGACTTTTGTCAGTACAGTCTTCCCAGGAGAAGGGCTTGCTCCAGATACTCTCGACTCAACTGATATTGTTAACTGTGGTGACTTGAACATTTAATACTATAACAACATTTGACAATAGGAAAAGTCAGCTGGTTAAATAGTCAGCCAGTATCACTGCTTTTTGGAAACTATTTTTTACTTCAGTAGAATCTGGATAAATCTTAATTTGAGCATCCAAGTAACAAAAAGAACTGAACATCAAACTAACTGTGGAAAAAAAAATCTGCCTTTTTTTTGGTCTTATCTGCTTTTTATTTTATGATTTATTTTTTTTGTTACCATCATTAGAGCCCACTTTTGCAGATGCCAGAAGTTTTGCATCTTTACATCTGTACTCTGATCAATGACACATTTTTTAAAAATGTTTGTTATTGATATTCTACATAATTAGAGACATTTAATTTGTTCTTCTCACTTCTCTAGCTATTCTGTAACTTTGTTAATTTGATTGGTTTTGCTTCCATGACTCCTCATACTTATGTTTCTTGTTCATTGACCTCTTCTGTCCCTCATGCTTCCTGCCTTCTTCTTTTCTCCTCAGCCAAGTATCCAGAGATCAAGGCACTGATGGGTCCAGATCCACAGCTGAAGTGGGTGGTATCAGGTATGGTCTTGACCCAGCTCCTGGCCTGCTACCTGGTCCATAACCTCTCTTGGAAGTGGATCTTCTTCTGGGCCTATGCCTTTGGTGGTTGTATCAACCACTCCTTGACCCTTGCTATCCATGACATCTCTCACAATGTGGCGTTTGGCAACAAACTGGCAAAGTGGAACCGCTGGTTTGCCATGTGGGCCAACCTACCCATCGGGGTGCCTTACTCTGCTTCCTTCAAGAAGTATCACATCGATCACCATCGGTATCTGGGAGGGGACAAGCTGGATGTTGACATTCCGACTGACTTTGAGGGATGGTTCTTCTGCACCCCAGCCAGGAAGGTGCTCTGGCTCTTCCTCCAGCCCTTATTCTATGCCCTGCGTCCATTGGTGGTCAATCCTAAACCAGTGTGTATGCTGGAGGTCCAGAATGCAGTGGTTCAGCTCACAGTAGACTTAATTATCTTCTATCTTTGGGGGCTGAAGCCCATTGTTTACCTCATTGCTGGGTCTGTTCTGTGCATGGGACTGCATCCTATTTCTGGACATTTCATAGCTGAGCATTACATGTTTCTAAAAGGACATGAGACATATTCTTATTATGGACCACTGAACTTCATCACATTCAACGTTGGGTATCACATGGAACACCATGACTTCCCAAGTATACCTGGCAGTAAACTACCTCAGGTAAGAGGGGCTTCACTATTGGTGCATTTCCACTATGTGATACTGGCTCAACTCGAATCGAGAACCAGATACTATTCCTGGAGACTGTTTCCATTACAGGATACTACTGACTTTAGAATATTTGGTTGTTATAGAAACACTGCGTGTAGCTTCCATGACATCTCTTCAAAGAGTTGCTGATAATCTTGCTTGTTGCATGTTGCCCCGTCAAGCTCACGTTGAATTTTTTATCGGAACCCCCAAAAACAGAAATGTATGCACCTCCTCAACCAACAACAGTATCGTTTTGTAGGCTGTCATCATTTATTAGCCTAGCGTTATATTTACTGTAAACTTTCGAATCAGTTTTTTTTTTTTTTTTTTTAACCTTGGCAGAGCAGATACTAAAAAAGTAGTATTAGGCACCAGATTCCAGGTTCTTTTGCGTAACAGAAATGCAAAAAGGTTGAGTCAGTACCACGTAGTGGAAACACGGCATTTGACACATGATCATATCTTTATGGTGAAGCATTTTTCCCAAGCCTATTATTAGTCAACAGGTTGAGAATGGGGACAATTTATAACACTGACATCACTATCAGTTATGTGCTGATAAGACTGGCCTCTCCTGTCTTTCAGAAGCTAAACAAAAAGCTTTTTTTTTTCCTTCTCAACTGCAAATATTTTATCAGATGAAAGAACAGGCTTTGTAACTGA
The DNA here is from genome assembly GCA_030068375.1 of Ostorhinchus rueppellii. NCBI lineage: Eukaryota > Metazoa > Chordata > Actinopteri > Kurtiformes > Apogonidae > Ostorhinchus > Ostorhinchus rueppellii. The sequence goes on from JAQQZY010000029.1 coordinate 1,298,912, forward strand.
TTAACCACTGCTTCTCTAATACAACTTGAACATGAATATATTTGCAGAAAAGCCAGTTATCTGCTCTTTGACAATGGTGGTAGAAGGGCTGGGCAATATTATATTTATCAAATTAACCAGATTTATGCAATTTCAAGGTAATGAAAAAAAGGTTTAATTGAAAACTAAGATCAGTGCTGCTTTTGGAGAGCTCAACAAAAACTCATTTGACATGTTTGATGTAATATATTCATTGGGAACATGCAGGACTGTGTAAAGGTCTTAGTCCAACATTGGGTTTGCTGTTTTCGTAAAGTTCTAATGACCTCATGTATACATTGCTCAGTCTTTGTTTTTACTGCTGTACATACTTCACGTATATCTACATTGGATCTTAATCTAAACGTTTAAAGGAAAAAAACCCCAACTACTTCTATAAACCAAAGTGGTAGTATTTAGTGTGAGATTTATTGCATTCATTCTCTAGTTATTTTTTTTTTTATTTTATTTTATTTTTTACCAGGTTTCATGTCAGATATTTCTGTTTGTGCCGTTTCTTGTCATGGGGTCAGGGGCCACACTAGATAGTGACTTTAATTTTTGCAACCCATTTAGTTCAGGTTTTCTGTCTGTTTTTAAACCTCTGGAGACCCAGCAATACATTTCTGTCCTCTGTAGGGGACAAACGATTGATAATCGGACTTTAAAAAATGCCATCCATTGCAAATGACATTCCATTAAAAATAAATGATTAAAAAAACGTAGCTGAAAAAACTCATGCATTTTGCAGTTTCCAATCAAGACAGTTGTTTAATGTTTAAAAAAAAAAAAAAAGCCTAAACTTTCCCTTTGCTGGGTCTCAGGGTAAGGCTGAGCACATTTTTCTTGTTATACTTTAGGTGAAGGGAAGTCCTTCAAAAAACAACAAATCTAGAGGTGGCCTTAGGCTTCTGCACAGCACTGTACGTCTCTAGTCATTGCTTACCTTCACAAGCACTTTTTGTTTATCTGACATAAATTAAAGAGTTCTTGTACACAGATATAGCATGTTTTTGCCCATGTAGCCCTGCTGTAGCTGACGCACTTGTGTATGGTTTGAGGAACTGTGAGTTTATTTTATTTCTAATAGTTATTGTGACGCAACATTCATTCTATCTGAATTTGCACATTGTCTCTATCAGTGACATATGTTGGAATAAAATCAAAAATACGATCCTAATCTAATCAGAGTTTTCCACCAGGGTTACACCTACGTCTGTGAAAAGCTTGCATTTACTACTGTATCAGAAATATGTAGGCTGAAAGTATGAGGCTTTTGTGTAGATACCAAGTAGTTTGTGTTCAACAAAGCAGTCCAACATCGGCATGTGTCTTTGACTAAGTATTAGAAGGAATAAAAACCTGTGATGCTTCACATTTGCAGCTCATGTATGTTTTAATGTGTATTTCTAGCTCTTGCATTGTCCTAATTCACGGGAACTTCTTTTCTTTTGTTGCTAGGTCAAGCAAATTGCAGCTGAGTATTATGACACCCTGCCTCAACACACTTCCTGGACCCGGGTATTATGGGACTTTGTGTTTGACGACAGCATCGGCCCCTATGCTAGAATTAAACGACAATACAAGCTCAGCAAGCAGGGGTGATCTGTGACTGACTATGTTCTCTTTACACAGGAATGTGAATTTCACTTGGATCACTATGGAGTGTCATTATAGTTTCTGGTTTAAATATTTAGTCCACAGTGGTCATCTTCAATCATTCCTGGACCTGAGTTCAGGTGCATAAATACGCACAGAGTTCACTTAAATGGGAAGCAAATCCAGATTTTCTTATCTCTTTATTTATTTGGGGTTCTTATTGAACTGGCCTGTCACTGAAATACAAAGGCACCTTTTTTTTGCACAAAAAGGACCAAATTATAATAGAATACTGTCATCTGTAGTTGGAGAAAATAAATGGTATTGAACAGAAAATTTCCTCATGGTAACGGTCAAAAATGTTCTCATGGCCTTCATCACTGCTTCTGTGACACTTCCTTGTTCAGCCCATGCACGTTGTCAGGCCTTTTTACGAATCTTTGAATGCAACAAAGGTGCACAAAGCCTCTCAGATGCCCTAATATAATTTCACATCCATCATGCAGAACAGTGCTGAAGTGGAAAACGAGCATTGAAACTTACCTTTCAGTAAGAGGAGCTCTTTCTTCCATGACGCCCATTCTGCTGTAGTGCAGCTTCTTCTTGCTGTAACTGTGTAAATCGCTTGATTACATAAATAAATGTACAAGGAGTGGACATAACAGCAAAAACACAATATCCCTCAAGGGGAGCTTAGCCCGTTTTGACGCTGTTTCCTACTATCTGATTTTTCTGTCACAATTTCAAGCAACAGCCACGATTTCCCCTGTGTGATTAACACAGATTTAACACCACATAGGTGGAAAATAAAAATATGAATACTTGACAGTTTTTATGTTGTATTTAAAGCAGTACTAGAAAGCACATAATGGCATATTGGTTTCTGATGTTTTGTCCACTTGTTGCGCATAGTATGTGTTAATGTTAATGTTTTTGCTGTGATAGCATCATTTCTCTTGTTTATAACCCTTTGGGGTTTGAGCCTTTTTTGGTCATTATTGAATAATTTTGATTTTACTTTCTATACAACATAAAAATGTTTACCATACCCATGTTTGGTGTCTTTTTTTCAACATAACTCCACCTGTGTGATCTGCCCATTATATTTTCAGTTTGAATACATAACCAACAGTTTCCAAAGTATGACATGATAAATTCAAAGTATATACAAGTATTTCTCATGAAAGTTTGCCTATACATAGGCCCACATGTTTGCCACTGCTACACATATAAGGTAAAATTAACAAATTCAAACTATATACAACTATTTCTCTTAGAGTATATGTAATGGCCTTTTTTATTTTTCACAATATGCTAGGACTTAAAAATATATATATACATATATATCCAATATTTGTCACAATATACTATGACAATTTTTATATCTGTGTAGATTGATTTTTTTTTTTGTGAAATGCCGTACTATGACCTTTTTTAAAAAAATATATATATCATACTATAACCACATTTTGTATCATACTATTCTCTGACCAATTTTTATATTGTACTACATGATGAAACATTTTTTATACCATATAATATGAATACTTATACTACAACCAGTTTTTATATTACTCTATAATATGATCATTTTTATATCATGCTACAATACAACTAATTTACTGTATATCATGATATACTTTGATCAATTTTTACATCACACTATCCTATGACAAATTTTACCCTCGGCTACACTGGCTGCAGGTATTTTTATGTCGTACATTAGGGACAATTTTTATAATATACTATACTAGGACTACTTTTTTTATCTCGTATTATGCTATGATCATCATACTGTATTATTGCTTTTTAGTTCATACTACTATGACCTATTTTTTTTATATCAGACAATACTATTATCAGTTTTCGTATAACTATAGTATGACCAATTTTTACATTAAACTACACTATGACGAGTTATCATACCATACTATACTATAAACACTTGATTTCATACAACATTATGGACAACTTTTATATCATACACCATGAACAATTTTTGTCATACTATACTATGATCAGTTTTTCTATCATACTATACTGTGATCACTTATACATTATGAAAATTGTTATATCAGACTGTGACCTATTCTAGTATCATACAATTTAATGATCAGTTTTTATAACATATGATCAATTTTTCTATCATACTATGACAAAGTTTCACATCACGCCAAAATTTTACTAGGTCCTGGGTTCAATTCCCGGCCTTTCTGTGTGGAGTTTGCATGTTCTCCCCGTGTCTGCCTGGGTTTTCTCCAGGTACTCCGTTTTCCTCCCACAATCCAAAGACATGCACTGATAGGTTAATGGGCTAATCTAAATTGCCCATAGGTGT
>JAQQZY010000029.1:1335160-1345426 GCA_030068375.1 Ostorhinchus rueppellii
CCCCCCCCCCCCCCCCCCCCCCCCCCCCCCCCCCCCCCCCCCCCCCCCCCCCCCACTAATTTAATTGGTTGAACTGGTGCATCAACAGATAAGACATTTATTGAATGACTTTTTCCACTGGCAGGACTCACATTGTTTCCTTTGTGGGGTATATCCAGCATGGCCTCTGCCCCCCCCACAGCCCCGCCTCCTCCTGATTCTCGGTCTTCCTGAGGTCTGAATCTTTCTGAGGAAATGGTGGCGGCAGCACCGGCTACTGGGAAAGCTGAGGTGTTTTTGGGTTGGCTGTGGCTGTGCTGTTTCCTCCTCCCGGTGCTGTCCCAGGCGCTCTGCACCCCCTCCAACAGGTAGGACGTCCTCGTCTCATCACTGAGGGAGATGACAGCTAAGGTCCAAAATGATACAAGACGTGTTCATTTACCACAAGTTTGATTTTTACAGTACAGGCATCATCAGACCTGAACCTGGAATACTTTGAGTTCATTACTGAAGAATTCTTTGAAATATTTCCATTTAAAATAGAACGACACAGATCACTGAATTGTAATATCAGCCTCTGTATAATCAGGATTCCCACTATTTCCTGGACATTTTCAGCTGCTACAGATACAAGTTATCATGTCACACACTATGGCTATAATTTAATGAAAAATAATTATGACAAAGGTATCACAGAATAATGCACACACACCCACAGATTTACAGTGGCCTTACAGCAGATTTACATTAGCCTGACAACCTGGAGTTACAACGGTCAACTGGGCAATTCCCAACTCAACTTTCTCTTCTCTCTTACATTTCCTCCAAAAATATTTGTATACTTTCAATAAATCAATGAAAAACACTTTCCTTTGTTTCAGTTTCGGCACATTAGGTGATAAGGCAGGGGGAGGATGAATACGTTTGCAGAATAACTTAACTGATTCCAGGACATTTGACCTTTTTTCTCATTTTCCATGACTGGAAAATTGGTCGATCATTTTCCAGTTTTTCCAGGACATGTGGGAAACCTGATAATTATGTGATCACATAAGGCCACTGTCCAGAGCAGCACAGAAATGCCATGTAAGGATACATTAGAGGGAGGGCCTGCTGAAGGAGACTGATGTCGTCAGCGATGGGGAACTGCTCATCATAGTCAGACAAGAACCTGAGAACACAAACACACTCTTTCACACATCCACGTGCAGCGTAGGAACTCTTAGGCTCCGTTCAGACAGCAGGTCTTAATGCACAATTCGGATTTTTTTTTCTGTGCTCGTTCATATTACGAATTAAATGAGACTTCTATCAGTTCTCAGTATGAACTGAATGCGATCCTGAAGTGGCCCGCATGCACAAAAGAAGGCCTGACGTCACACAGGACCACGCAGCACGCACTGCGTTTACGGAAATAAATACGGAGGCATCTTGTATCAACATGTGTGCCACTGATAAAGTTTGTCTAAAACCGAAGTCAGCACCAGTCAAATAATTTAAGTAGAAGATTAAAAAAGAGCAAAGCCAGGTTTTTTGCTGTGGCTGCTACATCTGTACATTGGAGTGTTTAAATGTAGAGTCGGAGTCAGGAGTGGTGGGATAGTGAAGTTAGCAGCTTCACTGACAGGCAGCTTCACTGACAGACTTCATTCAGAATTTTTCAATGACAAGAAAAACGCATAAATATATCTGTGACCGCCTCTCCGTAGCACTCATGACAAGACACTCATCTACAGCAATTTCAATGGCATACACGTCGGATAAATGCGACCTGGCCATTGCACATATGAAAGTGCCCTGGGTCCGATTTTTTTTAAAAATTGGATTTGTGCTGTTCAGACTGTAACAGGTCAGATACAGGTCAAAATCAGATTTGGGCCACATTTGGCTGCAGTCTGAATGTAGCCTTAGATTTAATGTGAACTATAAGAAACCAATACCTTTTCTCAGGTAAAAAAGATGTGAAATGTTGCAGCAGCTCCTCTGCAAATGTCTGTGTGTTCTCTCCCCTGCAGGATGACAAACAGAGTGACCACAGCAGCTGGATGACAGTATAACAGAGGATCAGGTGATACGCCGAGAGTTTCTCACCCCTCGAGGATGGGCTGGAGGCAGGTGTGATGTAGCAGCAGGTGACACGTCTCTATCATCTTCCGACAGGAGTGAGACAGCCTCTTCCACAGGTCGTCCTGACGACTGATGCAGTTTTCAGGGTTAATTCAGTCCCATTGTATTTCATGAATTCTACCTAGTTCCGTAGACTGAACCTACTCCATGATGCAGAGTGGCTAATCACAAATCTCTTCCAACAGGTGAAGGTTAAATATGTAAGATACTGACCACTGTTCCATGACTACACACAGAAGCTCAGAAAAGTGGCCTCCACAGCCCAGTGAAACACCCATCCTTATATTTATTATTTTATTTGAACAAAGGTTCTCCACAGCTCTGACCCCTGTGGCTCTGTCAGCTCTACATAAATGAAGGTTCTTGATGTCTGAGGGTTAGAGGTTATAGCGCTCAGTTTAGGCTTGAACCTTGAATCTTTTCATTTTTAATTCTCAACTCATCTTTTCTCCTATAGGACTGTACCAGACTTGGATGCTGTTCTTGAACTACATCATGTTTACATTTACCGTTCATATCCCCAATTTTAATTCACATTGTTATTATTTTATTATTTTAACTTATTATTGGTTCAAAATTGCTCCCATTCCAACTTTTCCTTCAATGTGAGGAATGAATGTATAAATGCAAATGAAGTGTCAACAATGAAATACAACTTTGACCCTTTAAGCACCAAAGTATCAATATTGTGACATGCAACATAACTGAATAAAACAGACAGCTTTTTGAAATCTTGATATCAAAATGTAATTTTTTTTGATAAGAAAAAAATTCCTGACACCTAAAGGGTTAATTTGCATTTTCTTAACAATTTAATTTAAGACCATAAATGAGAAAATAACGTCAGAATCCCAACAAGCCCAAAAATCCCCCCCAAAAAAGACAGGAGAGACAAACCACTGAGACAACAATAAAGGAGGATGTCTATATTGCATCCCCAAGGAACAAACTCACCGTTTATCATCAAAGTTTCTTTTTTTCACTGCCTTCTCCAGATCAGGCACAGCGGTCTCATAAAACGAGGTCAGTCTGTCAGAACACAAAACCAGGTGTCAGGAAAAGCTTCTGCTAACGTTAACCACATTTATGAAGGCTTACAGCCGTGTTCTGTATTTGTCGACCTGCTGAGGAAGCTGTGGGAGTGGAAGCTGGAGCAGGCCGCCGGGAAGATGTCCAGGAAGGCATAGATGGTGGAAGTGGAGTCACACAAGTACAAAATAATATCTACAAGTTCCTGAGAAAGACAAAAGATGCCAACAGATGTGAAATGTGTGATAGAGGACCACCCGTGGACACATCCCTTATATCCATCAGTATCAGTGGTGAGTGTGGGGGGGTCTGGGGTCTGACCTGCAGGCTCATGGTCATGGCGGTGCGCTGTTGGTGGGCGTTCAATTTCAATGGCTCCATGGCTGTGGCTCCATCACACTGAAGACCACACTTCTCCAAGATTGTGTCAAATACCTGAAGGACATAGAAAACACCCACTGACAAACAGGTTTTCTATTACATTACTTTTTTATCTAAAAGAAACAAAAGCTAATTTTATCAATTAAAATATTACATCTCTTTTTTTTTTTTTTAAATGATGTAAAATGTTGTGGGTTTTAATAAGAACCATTAGAGCATGACTGTTACACCCCCCATCCCCTTAAAATAAATGAACAGAAAGATACACAACTCACAAAGTGGTTTTTGTATTTTTCTGTTCAAACCACTGTTCAACCCCCCCCCCCCCTCCTCCCAAAAGCCTCATCTGTGCTTCTATCTGCACCCATGGCCATGCACTGACCCTGAAACACCTGAAAAATTAAGGTAAACATTACTGCTCAAATTCAGTGTCACTTCTGATCTAATGTTTTTTTTAAATGTGGCTGAAATACAGTTTTGCCATCGTGTGTCTCCAACAGCCCGTCAAGTTTAAATATTGTTGCGAATGAACCACAAATTGTACAACATGGACACTCACTCATGGCCTTTACCTTCATTTTGTCAAAACTCTCACCTGCAGCACCGTGGGCACCGTTTCATCCAGATCACTGTAGTACGATGGCTGCTGTGTAAAGATGTTCTCTACATGGACAAACAAGAACAACCTCCTTTTAAAAAAATTCTCTTATATTTATCTAAATCTTTATTATTTTCATGATAAAAACTTGATCAAAATAAACAAGAGACTTGTCAAAAGGCTCACCAATCATCTTGTGCACCAGTTGGCTGTTGCCCTTTCCAAAGAGCACACACAGATCCATCATCTTTGGAATGTCAAATAGGAAATTTTCATAGATAATTTCTCCAAAAACTGACGGGGTGATGAAATTCTCCTGCAGAAAGAGAAAAAACACACAAGGCATCAGGTGTTGTAGGTTTAAGTGCATGTCAATGCTTTGCACTTGGAGACAATTTGATTTTGGTGTTTATCTGACCTTTGACTCTTTATATGTGGCCATTCTAAGAAAAGTCAAGAAGACACTTCTGTGTACAGAGCGCTGGATGTCGGCCACCGCTGGAGAGGATGGGAGGGTGGTGAAGTCGAGACTACGGGGAGCATGATGTAGGTATGAGTCTAAACATCTCTGCAAGGATTCATCAAACACCACCTGTAGGAAGTCAAACAACGTGAGAGGTCGGGAAGGACACAGACTATTACTGGCTTCAATCATGACAGTCATTAGGTCTCATGTCTAATGTCTGTGTCAATGCCACCTTTGATATTCACTGCATGGTTTCACCCTGAAGATATTTTCACATTCATCCATCCGTCTATGCAGATGACAGAGCTGGATTCAATACAATGCAAAACTTGTAGAGATGGCTATGACATAACATCATGGTTCCCAAATTAAAACATACCACTGGTTGTGCTTTACACACTACAGTGGTAAGTGGAATTAAATTATTTTTAAAACATAATACTGCATGCTTGAGCTATAAACATAACGAAACAGGAATAAGAGGCCATGTTCTTAGCAATGAATCTTTGACAACATCTCAAAGTGGATGAAAAACTAACAAAACACTTGGCATCTTAGATCAAGGATAAAACATAATGAAGAACATGGCCTGAGATAAAATTCTGACAGACGTTAGAAATTTAGGTTGACTGTAGTTTTTCAATGTGAAGCTGCCACCATCGAAGTTTACTAAACAACCAATAGGAAATGAACCTGGAATGATACACTGAACAATGTCATGCAAGTTCATGTAGTTTAAAGCATTAACATTAAAAGTCTAATAAACTGTTGTCCCAACTTGTCCCATTTTCATTCTTCTCTTCTCCCTGACTGGAGGTTTTACTAGGCATGTAAAGACCACTTTTCTAATAGCAAGATTATTAGCTTAGCCTCACTGTTTACAAGTACTGAGCGCAGGTAGACAACATGGGCATATTGTGTTTTTTTTAACATTAATCTGTGCGGTTTCCTGGGATTTAGAAAATGTTATCATTACAGTCTTGGTGGAGTGTGGAACCTTAGAGCTGTGACTGAACAAGTATTAAAGTGACTTTGTGAAGAGAAGGACACACGTGGTGTCCAATCGATTTACAAAAATTTACACCATATTTGCATAATGGTCTTAGTTTGAGAGAGAAGAAGATGCCATTTTAATGTTTCTGAATGAGGTATGTGAAGTTTGTTGTTATCCACATGATTTATTGTAAATCCACATGAAAGTAGGGAACATTCATGATGCTGAGGTTTCTGTTTCTAAAACACCTCACCTGACACCAGAATTTGTCATGAGGCAGTGACAGAAGCCAGTCCAGATCCTCTGTAATGAATCTGGCCAGTTCAAGAAACTCCTCCACCTCAGCTGGGGAGCAGTCATCATCAGGGGGGGGCTTATAAGGCACGAAACAGCGCCCCTCCTTCCTGTCCGGGTGCTGAAATTAAGCAGAATCAAACAGGCCTGAATTATGGTCTGGGTCTCAGAGTGTTCGGTAGAGTTTTACACATATTCCCAGGGGTTTGTGTTTTCCCATTTGGGAAGGGGAGGGGGGCTCACCAGGGCGGGCAGGGTGCGTTCCCTCCCCGCTGCGTCAGGCTCTGTCACCTGCTGCTCATCCAGCGGAACTCGGGCACACGCCATGGCCTCTCCTGTTATCTACATTAAACACAACAAAACGTGTTTTTCCTTGTATATGGGCCAACTAGTGTTATTGTAGTTGAAGACGAATGGAAAATGCACACTAGAAAACATTAATACACCCTGAAAGACGTCTAATGTTATTTTATTCGATTATGGACATACTTGTTCAATCCCCGATGACCCCCATGGAGAGTTAACATTTTAGGTTTCATTTAACCTGTCTCATCACGCTCGACCGGAAATACGTCATCTTGTTGGGTTTAACCCACACATAATCCTGGCAAACACTGATTTTTTTTTTTGTATTTTTCGTGGACCACATAACAAAATTCCTACCTATATAGCTAGAAAAGTTGTTTCTAATTGTTAAAATTACTTTAGGGTGTAATAGCAGTCGTCAGTCGCAGGTTTCGTTGAAGTCACCTCAGACTGGACGCTGTCATTCCAATGTCTTGACTAAAATAATGCTTAAAAGGCACAAAGTCAGGGTGACACGAGAATAAAACTGATTTCACAGCAGAATATACCACATTAACTATCATAGCTAAGCTGGCTAGTTAGCGTTACTTAACTGGTCAAGTCTCTACTGATAAACTGGTAGCCTGTTAACTCACGTCGTCATCAACTGTCAACATTGGCGCCACGTCATTTAATAATAAGTTCATTTCTAACAGTCTGTGTAGTGGAATAACTGAGCAAACCTTTGAACTATCCGCTAGTTATACAAGTTCCTGAGGCTAAATCATGAATGGAGAAAAGCTAACATTACGTACGTAACGTGGCGTAGCAATAAGCTAACTAGCCGGTAACTTTCTAGTCGCTTCCACGTGACACACTCTATAATAGTTAAGAAAAAATAACGTGGCACAGCTGCTCACCTTTCACTGTGACTGCGAATAACTATTTCAAGCCATTCCATTAAAAGTCGCCGCAGGTTCGTGCTGTTTTATTTTCCATATATTTCCTGGTCATCTGTCTCAGGACAGGAAGTGACGTTAGTTTGTTTTTACTCTGACACATGCGCGTCTGGGTTCGATGCCGGCCCGCCCCCTGGTGGAGTTAGAGTGCAATGTCAACTTTATTTAGTCTCAGGAAATGTTTGAGTGGCTTTCAGTTCACGAAAAGGAAAACAGAAAATAAAGTCAAAATGGAAAAACAAGTAATCAGTGAAAAAAAACTCTTTATAAGTTCATTTTTTTTAAAGTTTAAATTTTAAATTCAAGTTTAAATTTACATCATGAAAATTGAGGAAGTTCCATCTAAAAGCCACCAAAGATAAGTCAAATTATTGTTCAGGTCAAGTCCAGTCACATGAAACTGTGATCTCGACGGTGATGTGTTTCATCAATAATGAAAATAGTTGTTCTTCCAGTGTGAAAACATCTGGCAAATGTTGCACAGATTTGTCTTAGTGCAGCATGAGACTATTTATCTTAAGGTGGAGGGTTTGATTGATGTAAACTTTTCCACAACCAGCCTTGGCTTGAATATCATCCAAATGATCTCCAATCCCAACACCTCTTACCTATCTGTTGTCTGACCCATTTGTGTATGTTCCTTTTTTTTTTCCTTCAGCCATGTTTTATATATCGACGCCTTCTTAAAATAATCGCCCAAGTCATTTTTCCCAGATTTTTCAGGAAACACAAAAAACTGAACCATTTGTTGAATATATGATATTTACTAACAATTTTAATCGAAACACTTATAATAACAGATGCTTAATGACATACAAACAACAAGGTCGGTCAAAGGTGGAACATTAGAGAATTAAATGACTTCGGCAAATTTTCAAACATGCCAAAATGACTTAGGCAATTATTTTAAGAGAGTGATGATATGTATTAAGAAATTATTGGCAGTAGTTTAGTTTAGCCCAAACTGGAACTGGATCTAAAAGTAAATAATCATCAGTTGTGGGTCATTCAAATACGGCTTTATATTCCTGCTCCCAAAATGTTATTAACCTGTAAACAAATGCCAGTTATTTGGATTAGCAAAACACAACACAGCTGCTGCAATACAATAAAAATAGAAGCATGACCCTCAGCTGGTAAAGCATTAAACTTGTGTCATGGCTGTGGGTTTTAGCTGCACAAGTCAAACAAAATTTAACACATATTTTGTTGTAGCTTTACACTAAAAAAGTGAAGTTTGAGTCTTAAAAATTCTTTGCAACATTTACAGTTTGAAAAGCAGAAAAATCTCATCACAACACACATGGAGATCTGATTTTTACGTCATTTATTGTTGTAAATACTGTTACAAACATTCTGGCTCTGGTACAGGAATGTAGCTCCAATAGATAGAACATCACAGAAAAGCTAGCCAATAAATAAACATCGCTGCTTTGCAGAAATGGTACAGTTTTGTATGTTTTTCTTTATGTTCAGACACATGGAAAGTTAACATTTCCGTTACATTCAAAATGAGTGCACTTGGAAATACTTGTTCTACGCTGCAACCAGTTTCAAATGCTTGTTTCGTTGGTTCATTGTGTCTCTAGGGTCCAGTCCCTGACTGAGCAAGAAAATATCACACACCTTAAATGACCTTGTGCTCTATCTGTATATGTTATGTACAGGAACGCCATCTGACATGAGTGCTTCCCCTCTACTCTTCCTAACTTTACTTTCTATTGAAAGAAGCCCACCCCAAATACACACAACAACCATTAGAAGTATATACCTTTACATAGTTTTCTATATAGTCCATCTATATGTGTATTTTATATATCCAGCTGGTTTTCGTTTGAACATGGAGTACATTGGTTGTACACACACACACGCACGCACACACACGCACACACTGAAAGCAAGAAAAGTACAGCGTAAGTGGCTCCGCTGAAGCCCATGTTCAAAGTCCAACAAAGGCTGCTGTCGCACACAGGTTCCTCTTCTCTATCAGTGTAAATAGTAAATAAGGCCAAGATGAGCATCATCAGTCAGGACAGACATGTTGAATGGGGGGGTGGGGTGGCTGAGGGGTGAGGGGGGGAAACATGTTGCATTTCAGCCTTACATTCTGACATGAGTCCTGATCACATAAAGGTCCCACAGGAATATGACGAGTACTGGAGCTGGCGTCGCTGCTACATGCGCTTGAAAAAGGGAGGACAGAGGTTTCACTGTTCATCACAGATCCAGAACCTGACAAACGCTGACCCCCGGAAACGTCAGCTGCAGCACTTTGACACGGTCGATTAACTGGAGATCGACTGAGACAGAACTCACTTCTTTAACATTAATACCTTTTAGGGCAACACACAAAAACAAGCTCACTTAAAAGGTTGAGTGTGCGTTCTTTAGTGGCATCTAGTGGTGAGACTGGAGTTTAGGAGGAACTGAATGTTGTCTTCTTCCATTAAAGCCTCTGCTGAAAACTCTGAAACAGTGATTCTCAACTGGTGGGTCCCAAAAGTGGATCACAAACCCATTTTCAGTGGTTTGTGGGCCTGAATCTGGGTAAAAAATAATATGTGAAGAAACCAATCCTGTGCTCATTGTTGTTTAAAGTACTGGAAAGTCACACTTGAGTAGAAGAAGTAAGAAATAAGACTAGTCTTCTTTCTGCTCCCTTTCATTCTAGTACGGAGAAAGTTTGTATTTCTATTAAAGTGGTTATTTTTATTTTACAATGAATGAAATAAAGAATAAGAATTTTTTAAAAAAACAAAAAAAAAAAAAAAAAGCACAGGTACCAAAAATGTACTTTGGTAGAAGTTCAAGTAACCAAATGAAATGTTGCTGGAGTTAAAGTCTTTAACCCTTTGATGCATACTGGTCACTACGGTGGACATCTATTCTACAGCTGTTTTCTTCTATATTCATGGTGTTGTTGTTTTAGTTCCATATCAGCCAACACAGTGGACACTCATGCATGATCTCATACACTGGAATTCATACCATTAGTGTAACTGTGCTGTTCTAGATTAACCTGAGCTACAGTTACATGTTTGAGTGTAAATCAAGTGCGAGTTGTTTTTAGACTGTAATTAACCCTCCTGTTGTCCTCATATTCTGTTTACACCCCATGTCCTCCGGGTCAAAATGACCCATCTTCATTAAATCC